>OU612043.1:230483001-230992695 GCA_914767935.1 Coremacera marginata | reverse complement strand
TTGCACATTTTTTATTAGGCAATAAGTGGAGGAGTTTTTTTTTCTGGGCTTGTTTTTTATAAAGGCTGTAATTCGACAGGTAAAAAAAAATTAAAATTCTCGACAACTAATGAGTGCGTACGTAGTTCGTATCCGAAACATTAAGAGTATTATGCTTTCTTTAACAGGAAGGAAAATTTTAAGAATTCGATTACCTAAGGAAGGTAGTTTAAAAAGTTATATTTGGGTAGTAAAAATCTTAGTCTTTCTTTTAACTTATTTCAAGGAAAATGAAAAGAAGTGTATTCATTTGGATTGTATAAATAGTAATATTCTATAAGTTTTTCTATCAGTTCCTCAAAAAGCTTAAAATAGAGCGTTTCACTTTGTTCTATAAAGAAGCACCTGCAAGAATGTATATTTCAAATCATATCATACAAGAAATATTCAAAAGATCATGAACTGAATTAGATTTCGAAGCAGCATTACAAAAACTTCTTAACAGCACTGATGAAAAATTCGAAAAACCTGAAATTCCGGAAAAAATTCATGCAGTATTTAAAAGTTAAATGGAATAGAGAACGTAGTTCAGATAAAACATTTAATTGTAAATATAAAAATTGGCTACAGAAAAGTACCGATATCTACCATGAGGAAGTAGAAGACATATGCGACGAATAGCCAAGTACTTCAAAATCTGCAAGAGGAAGGCCAAGGGAATCGTTAGACGAAAGTTAAACATTAAAAAAAAATACACTTATGGATGCTACAAAAGCGATTTATGCCGGACAACTGACAACAGCATTAACAGTTAAATACAACAGAGATAAAGAAAAAAAGGCTTGAAAGTGAGAGAGTTGAAAAAATATATGTCCCGGAAATGTTAAATTTATTAGATAATTATATAAATATCGATGAATGCTTCCAAAAATTCCGGTTATGCTATTAAATTATAGGTACTCATATAAAACTGCATGTTATAAAAAAAATTTTTTCCCAAACTTTTTTTTTTAATAAATAATGTTATACTGAAAATGTCGTTTTTATAGATTATACACTATAGAGTCTACCTTCAAAAATTAATGCCTTAGCGCCGTGTACGTCTATTTAAGTGAAAATTCAAATTGTTAGACCTGTTTTATTTTTTAGTCCGTAGAAAAAATATAGAGATACCTTAATTCGTTTAGAAGATCCAAGGATTTGCACTTCTGGTGATTTCGGACAAGTTTTGGGACTATTTTTTTTCAGTGTAGGAAAAAATTTTGAAATTTAAAAAGTTTAATAACCTATGGATTTGTTCTTAGCAACCATAAATTTATCATAATTCATGTTTTAAATAATTTTTTTTTTTTTTTTAATACTTATGGAGAACTGCATATTCATAATTTGTACATCTATTAGAAAGTAAACTTTGACCATGAATACCACTGCATTCCTGTTGTCAAATCAAATAAAATTTTGTGCAGTAAAAGCTGTCTCTTAGAAATATCTCAATTCGTTCAGAAGTAATGATTTTCGCAACAAGAAATATTAATAATAGTAGTTAAAATAACTTATACTTAAAATAAGAAATTATTCAAATTTATTGTTTAATTGTAGTACTATGTAATACTTAAATCTAAATTATATCTTTTTTATAGTTAAAGAACATGTTCTTTTTATACTAATTTAATAAAATAAATAAGAATAATAATAATATAATATAATAATAATAATAATAATAATAATAATAATAATAATAATAATAATAATAATAGTAATAATAATAATAATAATAATAATAATAATAATAATAATAATAATAATAATAATAATAATAATAATAATAATAATAATAATAATAATAATAATAATAATAATAATAATAATAAAAATAGTAATAATAATAATAATAATAATAATAATAATAATAATAATAATAATAATAATAATAATAATAATAATAATAATAATAATAATAATAATAATAATAATAATAATAATAATAATAATAATAATAATAATAATAATAATAATAATAATAATAATAATAATAATAATAATAATAATAATAATAATAATAATAATAATAATAATAATAATAATAATAATAATAATAATAATAATAATAATAATAATAATAATAATAATAATAATAATAATAATAATAATAATAATAATAATAATAATAATAATAATAATAATAATAATAATAATAATAATAATAATAATAATAATAATAATAATAATAATAATAATAATAATAATAATAATAATAATAATAATAATAATAATAATAATAATAATAATAATAATAATAATAATAATAATAATAATAATAATAATAATAACAATAACAATAACAATAACAATAACAATAACAATAACAATAACAATAACAATAACAACAATAACAATAACAATAACAATAACAATAACAATAACAATAACAATAACAATAACAATAACAATAACAATAACAATAACAATAACAATAACAATAACAATAACAATAACAATAACAATAACAATAACAATAACAAACAATAACAATAACAATAACAATAACAATAACAATAACAATAACAATAACAATAACAATAACAATAACAATAACAATAACAATAACAATAACAATAACAATAACAATAACAATAACAATAACAATAACAATAACAATAACAATAACAATAACAATAACAATAACAATAACAATAACAATAACAATAACAATAACAATAACAATAACAATAACAATAACAATAACAATAACAATAACAATAACATAACAATAACAATAACAATAACAATAACAATAACAATAACAATAACAATAACAATAACAATAACAATAACAATAACAATAACAATAACAATAACAATAACAATAACAATAACAATAACAATAACAATAACAATAACAATAACAATAACAATAACAATAACAATAACAATAACAATAACAATAACAATAACAATAACAATAACAATAACAATAACAATAACAATAACAATAACAATAACAATAACAATAACAATAACAATAACAATAACAATAACAATAACAATAACAATAACAATAACAATAACAATAACATAACAATAACAATAACAATAACAATAACAATAACAATAACAATAACAATAACAATAACAATAACAATAACAATAACAATAACAATAACAATAACAATAACAATAACAATAACAATAACAATAACAATAACAATAACAATAACAATAACAATAACAATAACAATAACAATAACAATAACAATAACAATAACAATAACAATAACAATAACAATAACAATAACAATAACAATAACAATAACAATAACAATAACATAACAATAACAATAACAATAACAATAACAATAACAATAACAATAACAATAACAATAACAATAACAATAACAATAACAATAACAATAACAATAACAATAACAATAACAATAACAATAACAATAACAATAACAATACAATAACAATAACAATAACAATAACAATAACAATAACAATAACAATAACAATAACAATAACAATAACAATAACAATAACAATAACAATAACAATAACAATAACAATAACAATAACAATAACAATAACAATAACAATAACAATAACAATAACAATAACAATAACAATAACAATAACAATAACAATAACAATAACAATAACAATAACAATAACAATAACAATAACAATAACAATAACAATAACAATAACAATAACAATAACAATAACAATAACAATAACAATAACAATAACAATAACAATAACAATAACAATAACAATAACAATAACAATAACAATAACAATAACAATAACAATAACAATAACAATAACAATAACAATAACAATAACAATAACAATAACAATAACAATAACAATAACAATAACAATAACAATAACAATAACAATAACAATAACAATAACAATAACAATAACAATAACAATAACAATAACAATAACAATAACAATAACAATAACAATAACAATAACAATACAAACAATAACAATAACAATAACAATAACAATAACAATAACAATAACAATAACAATAACAATAACAATAACAATAACAATAACAATAACAATAACAATAACAATAACAATAACAATAACAATAACAATAACAATAACAATAACAATAACAATAACAATAACAATAACAATAACAATAACAATAACAATAACAATAACAATAACAATAACAATAACAATAACAATAACAATAACAATAACAATAACAATAACAATAACAATAACAATAACAATAACAATAACAATAACAATAACAATAACAATAACAATAACAATAACAATAACAATAACAATAACAATAACAATAACAATAACAATAACAATAACAATAACAATAACAATAACAATAACAATAACAATAACAATAACAATAACAATAACAATAACAATAACAATAACAATAACAATAACAATAACAATAACAATAACAATAACAATAACAAAAACAATAAAAATATACTTGTGTTTGTTTAAATGTCAATTAAAAATTGCTTAATCTGTATTGTAAAAAATAAGGTTTTTTGTGATGAAATACTCAGTTTGAAGTTTGAAGGAAGGAGTTTGAGTATAGTTTGAAGGAAACGTTCAATTCCATTTTAAATACAGTTCTATAAAAAAGTTATATATCCAGGATGTGCCACAAGGTGAATACATTTTTATTTTTGTAGTTCCATCAAAACCAAGACGATGAAAGTGGCATGTAGGTATCATTCAAAGAATGTATCAAAAAATGTGAGTTACACTCCCTATTACAGTTAAGAAACTTAAATATATTTTAAAAGTTGAACTGCTAGCTGAGTATGTAAACAGAGGAGGCCTGAACGAACTTTTATTGCGATAACGTTTGTCTTCATTTTTTTATCCACTCGTATTAACGTTCGCGTGCTCCTACTTCAGCGCTATAGAATTATGATCCATGCCATCACGGTACACTAACATAGCGTACTGTTAATTTTCGTTCAGTGCATACATATAACAGTGAACCACCCTCTATTAAAAATAAAACTTTAACTCTTCTTGTACTCTCCGAAGATCGACTAAGCTTAACGATAGCTTAAACATTTTTAAGATAGCTCAATAAATTTTGAAAGCTTTGGCTACAAAAGCTTTTTATTTCTTGATCCTAAATGAGAACGGATTAAATTCTGAGTGGTGAATTTTAGTAACTCTGCAACACTAAACCTATCAATAAATCAAGGAGAATAGCACGAATTAATTGATCAGACTCTCTGCTGGAGTCAATGGTATTCACCACGAAACCACCAGCACCGAAACCAAAGAGTAATAAAATAAAGCCGTATGCATAAAGAAATTTTTTTTTCCCAGCAGCATTGAATATTTTCTGAACGTTGTTGAAATAGCAACAGCTACTGTGTATGGTGTTGTTGATGGTGGTGGTGCTGTTGTTGTTACTCCCAAACTAACGCAAAGGTTGCTTTAGAGCCCAAACTTTAACTATTGGCCATAGTACGCGGTATAAAAAGGCCCAAACAATTTTGTAGCGGTTCAGTTGAAACGTGCATTTAAGCCAAGCTTAAATAAGGAACAGGGCGCCTCGAAAGAGACGCAGATAGAGTAGTTTGCAGAAAAATTGGGTGGTGGATTTTATAAAAAAAAGAGCCCACAACGAATGTAATTAAGCGAACAAAGGATTTCAAGTGAAGATAGTAAAAGAGAAAATTTATCCAAAATAAAAACCGCTTAAAAAGTGAAGTTAAAAGTTTACCAAAAACTGTAGTTTCCAATTATAAAAAAAGAAATAAAAAAGTTTGAAAAAGCCATTAAAAATTGTGCAAGAGAAGAGTGTCTAACAACAAACAATACACAACAAATAAAATAAACATGATTGCGGTAGGTTCTAAACAAAAACATTTTTCTTAAAAAATAAGGCAAAATATAAAAAATGAAAGAGAAATAGCTGAAAATTAGAGTGAGTGAATGAGCGAAAAGCATAAAAAATTGCTCATGCAGTACAAAAGGTCAAAGTTCTGAATAGACTGCGTTGTAGTTTTTTTTTTTGCCTTCCTAGTGCGGATATGTAACCAGTTTCAATTGCTGTAATTTTTTATGTGTTACACAACCCAAACTCGTATGCTTCAAACTGCATAATTTTAAATATGCAAAGTGGCCGAACGGTTAATTTAAAAGCTTTTTGCAATTTCTGTCACCTCACCAATCAAACGGCGTTGATCGTTACAGTTAACCATATTTAGTAAAACCGGAATAGTTGCAGAACTAGTGTTGAACATTAATTGGACAGCAATTTCAAGTAATCGGATTGAGAAACGAGTTTTTTGAAAATAAAGTCAAGTGTTTTATACTTGGATGTAAGAGGGAGAGAGTAAGATAGAAAGAGAGAAAGACAGAGAGAGAGAGAGAGACAGAGAGTGGAGAATAGGAGAGATAGAGAGAGAAAGCTTTAGATGAGAGCAGCCGTTTGTGATTTGACGGTTTGAAATCGTTTAGAATAATATTAATGAAAAGGTCCAACAAATTAAAACTTTTTGCTTGCAATAGATTAATCATTGCATATTTCTGAAAGTGGAAGTCATACTGACCATTTGTGGTAAACAAAGCATGTATATGAGAAATAATGAGCCTGTTATGGGCATTTAATCTTTAGGCTGACATCGTAAGATCATTAGCAGTGACCATGGTGGAATAAATTAAGGTAGCCGCACGGCTGAGAGCCGACTACCATAACTGTAAATAAAAGCAAAGATAACACTACGCGGAGATTCAGTTTGCCAAGTAACAGAAAATTATTTGTATTGATTTAGGCAGAAATGGTAGCTGAGAAAGACAGTACAATCAGTCACAATGCTACCTACCTTTCAATGTAGCATGGAAGTGACAAAGTTGTTTTAACTCACATACGAGTATCACATCATTTGGTAATAACCATGCAAATTTTTCCACAAATTCACTAGAAAAAAAAAACAAAATGCAATTTTTTCTTCCATAACAATTACATATTAATGGTAATGCAATTTTAATTTGTGGTAATGGAAACTGAGTGGTATTGGAAACTGCCCATGTATGGTAAAAGCGAAGTTGTTTTAACTAACATGTCATACGTAAAATAGTTTTGTATATTCATGATTTGCAAAAATATTTGGAAATAAAAAAAACAAGCCTTTAGTGTTAGTTTATTTTAAATGCCTGATTTTTTTGATTGGTAGGAAAAAAAATTTATGTTATGTAACTTTAAATTCTTTCTGAACAACTTTAGTTCAACGACTTTTTTACAGGTGCGTTTTAATCCCTGTACATACAAATGGAAATATTTTGCAGAAGTTTTATTTTATTTATATATTCAATACTTACGTTGGTTATTACATACACTATTGAAAAAATAAATAAATTTTATGGTCGCGTAAACGCCAAATCCATAATTTAAATTACTAAATTATGAAAAATTCATAATTTACTAAAATTTCGTTTTTGGGAGGTGTTTTCTCTTAAACGACTTAAGCACTTATCAAACGAATTAAAAGCACGTGTCTTCAATTCAATAATGATGGCGTTTAGATCATAGAACAATAACACAACAAAATTAACAAAAATTATATGGAAAAGATGAGAAAAATATAGTAGAAGTGGTTGAATTCTCGCGGTACCACCAGGCATTCAAGGGTTAGAGAAATATGTTACTTGAGCGATCTATGTCATATCTTTAATAAAATTCAGTTTTTTTTTTATCTAATTGCCTTCTGATTAGAAGAAAACGTTAATTGTGACTTTTGTGCCTTACTTATGACCAAAACTGAAACATGCTGAACAGGAACTTTTTTTAGAAAAATAGTAATTAAAACTTCATCTTTCAGAAATATACTATTTTGATTCTGTCGTTAAAAGGAATGCTATGTTTTCAAAAAACTGGTAATTTTATAACGTTTTTGAGCTTTTTGAATGCAGTTTTTTTCCTTCCACACCCCTTCGACAGCTTATAACAAGCACGTGTGGTAATCGTGAAGCTTTTTGCCCACCTTTTGTTTAAATAAAGAGAGCTTTAAAGCTAACTCGCTAATAAATACAGGTGCTTAATACTGTTCTTTGATTTTTTATTTATTTTTATATTAATGTAAGCCAGTTTTATAAAATAAACAATTTTCTAGTCATTTTGAGTCATACAACAGCTTAACCGGTAAGGAACCGTCCACAAACTACTTTGACATTTTTTAACTCCCTTCCCTCCACCGTTGACAACAACAGCTTTTTCTTACCTCTGCACATTTTCTTATATAAAGTAACGGGTTCAATAATGTGGAGAATAATTAATCTAATAATATTCAAGAAATAAATAAAATCATCATAAGAAAAAAATTGTCAAAAAACCTGTGTCGGGAATAACTCACTTTTCCCTTTCCGTACTCGCATCGAACCGCGTACAATTCGACTGCAAGTTGAACGTGCTACCATCTCACCATTGCCTCCCTTGCATCAAAGCCAACAAAATACGAACAAACCTGAAAGCAGGCATAGTTTACATCTTCCAATTTATTCCATAGGATTGATGCCAAAAATAATTTATTGTTTATCCAAAATAATCATCAATCGATTATATATCTTTAAAAAAGCACAAAATTTCAACTGCAGTTAGGACCACTAAGCCTTTGCTTCGTGGTCAGAAGCTCTGACCTTATGCTACCGCGCATACTTGTTTGGGTTTATTTTTCCATGCCTACACGAATGTTGATACGTTTTTCGTTACACGACTTGCATTATATTTTATGTTGCATTTGCAATGATAACAATCGAATTCGATATCGATTACGATTTGAGAAAGATACGTTTTGAGGACGTAACGGTTACATAGTAAGCGAAGGTTCGCTATGTTTCGAAAAATTATTCGTTTACAATTCCAAAGCGATTAATTCTTCAACACAAATGCGAAGATAATTGTATTTTCTACTTTTTTACTGTAATGTGGATACTTTCGGATAACTTTTTTGGACTTTCAGAATACTTTACTGACGCGATAACCCTGGTATGAAATAACTTTCGACTTTTGATCGCCAATTAGGGAAACATACCAAATTTTTCTTTGATGAAAGTTCATTGAAAATGAACTTTCGGCAGGTGGGTTACATATGGATTGACAAGTGCTAATTTTCGGCACAATATTTAAGTAAATAATTCTTCTTATATTTTAGTTTTGACTAACATATCGTACGTAATCTGACGGCTCAGTTGGTAATGGGAGAACTTATAACCAGTATTTTATGTGTTAAAATATCGCAGCATGCGAATATTTTTTATTTCAACATAAATGTGAGTTAATAATTACATTAAAAGTATATGAAAGATACGATATTTATATAGAAATTCACTGATCTAACAATAACACAAGCTTTAGATTCAAAGTTACATTCGTTAATATTGCAGCATGTGCTGTTTCGAAATCAATCAATGCAATCATTCTGAATTTATTAAAACACAATTTGAGAAATGCCTAAAAGTATGCTAATGTTCTGAAAAGAAGCTACGTTCAGATTCTAATTTTTAGACCGTACTGTACTTTCAGAGTATTGAACGAAAGACTCAATTCAATCAAAAAAGAAAGAGAGAAGTACTGATTGTTGATTTAAGATAAGAATGAGCTACTCAAATAAATATGTCTACGTGACCCAGTGGTTAGAACAGTCGACTATGGATACAAACGTTCTGTGTTCAATCCTCAGTGGAAGCAAAAAATATAGAAAAATTTTAAATAGCAATTTTTTTCGTTTTATACAACTAATGCGGCGAATTGCTGTGTTGTTGTTTTCATAAGAACCATTCCGCTACATTGGTTAAACCCCCCATCTAGCTTGCCGTATTGTTGTATACGCGGCTATAAAAGTTTCATTTCAAAAAACGTACTCGTTCGTAAACGTTCAAAACGTACTCGCAAAACAATAACCCGGTTATTGGTTTAATATAATTACCATCGCTGTTGGACCAGATAAAATTTTAATTTTTTTTTTAAATGTTGCATGCGCATGCGTTCCATTGCTGCAGTGCGCTGAACAAATACCAAAAGGCAAATATCAAGCGTCATGTGTCGCTTTATTTAAGTTTTTATAGTTTTATCTAGGTAGCAAAAACACAAACATTTTTGTTTTTGCGCTCTTTTTTTTTTTTGCCATTTATGCTATTTGTGTTGTGTCCAACATCTATTAGCCAGTGGATGCCAATATTGAGCTGTTACCAAGGAATTCAGTCTTTGGGGCATTAAAATTACATGCATTCGTTTACGTTCTGTTGTAGCAGCAGCAACAGACAACCATGTCTCGCCATATCATGGCAAGCCAATTGAAATTGTTTTATAGCAGACGGTAGCACTAAGCGGAACGTACCAAAATCCAAGGCTGCATAATAAACGCAACGTCGACGACAACAAAAACAACTTTTTTTATCGCATAAAATCTTACAAGTGAAAGGTTTTCGAATACAATTTCGATAGACCACAAGCCAATGTTATTAAATAACAACAAAAATCGTATTGGTCTTCCTTTTTATTTTTATTTTATTTGCCCAACATAGCACAAACATTGACAGAGTTCTTTCTTCTTAACGGACCCGTTTGTTTGAGGTGCAGCGGCACTCAAACTTTAAAGATTTATACGTATACATATGTGAATTTTTATGTTCAGCCTACTGTAAACAGTTTCAGAACAAAGTTATGCTAAAAAATGTTATTGCGGCTTAAGAAAGAAAGTTTCAATAAATTGCAATATGAAATCAGACCCCATGCGATGCTTTCCTAAAATTTTCTCAACCTGCCCACAAGTTAAACATTAAGTTCTGTCATATTTAAAAAAAAAAAAAAAATAAGTTCCCATTCCACTTTCGTAAGAACTTTGACCGATCTTTTATTGATCAATTTATGTTGTGAGTGTGTTGGTAAGTGTTTACAACACAAATGATCGAGAATTGGACCAAAAAGTTTTATGCCGATTCCGAACGTCTTATGTTCTCAAGAAAATTTATAAGGACTTCTTTACTCTCTGAGGCTTGCTATTGACTGCAGAAGGGTGACAGTCACCTAGAAATATTATTTATATTGAAACTATTAAGGAATGGGTTTTCGACAGAACTGATGTAAAATACCTCCTGCGGTTGTATTCAAGTATATTCGAAGTCTTAAGCTATCAATAAAATTTATATGTATAATCACATTTATTTTTATACTCCAACGCGTAATGCGTAAAGGGTATATTTACATTGTCATTCCGTTTGTAACGCCAATAAAGAGGCGTAGCAGGTATAGAAAAGAATATATGGGTGATTCTACGTTAAAAGGTTGTCTGATAAGTATTAGGAAAGGTGGCGTGATATAAATATTTTAAAATATGTCTTCTTCCGAAGTTGTACTATATAATCAATAATTTTGTATCCTACTTTAAGATGACCACCAACCAATTAATTAATTTTAAGGTGTTTTTTAAGGGACCAGGGGAGATACTCTATACTCTATACTATACAGGGTAGAGTCAGAGACTCAAAGAAAACACAAACAAAAAAATGAGTTGCGCCAAAACAAAAACATAGGTTGACAAGCACACGTGATGAAGATGCGCAGTATACTTCATTTCAGCTCTCTTGAATTGGATTTATGGTTTTAGCCTGGCTTCACGAGATGCCAGAGTAGAGATATTTTTACCAAAAAACGAACACAATCAGAAGAATATGCATAGTTAACAAAAAACCAAGGAACACGATAAACTACGCAGAAATTAAAGTTAATGCATATTACAAACAATGTTATACTTTGAATAACAAAGGAATGAAACTTACCAGGGGAGATACTGCATTCACCGACACATGCGCATATGCCGAGTGGCGTGATCGAACTGTCCACCAATGAGAGCACGCGCAAACTTCACATCAAATTCAATGCTCTGAGATTTAAAATTGTAACGACAAGTACTATAACGACATTTTTAAACTGACACAAAGAGTCCAGGGTAGAAGACACGTCGGAGACAAATAAGAAAAACTGAGGATTTTTTTTTTTTTAAAGAAAATAAAAGTAGTTTCTTTTTTTTTATTTAAATATATATTTTATTTAATTATTTATATATAATTTAATAGAAATGTATTAAATTACACTGACTTCTTTGCGAGATAGTAAAGGGCCAGGCCAGGGTAGATACTTTGTTCACGGCTATACGTAATTATAAATAAACTATGTTAATTTAGGAGGTGGCGGCCGTGGCATAGTGGGTAGAGTGTGTGACTCTTACGCCAGAGAACCCAGGTTCGAATCCTCCATCTGACACAGAAAATTTTTTCAACTGAATTATTTTTTTTGTCAGAGAGTAAAAACTGCCATGAAAAGCTTCTTGAGAACAAAAAGCGATCGGAGTCGGCGTAAAACATGTAGGTCCAGTTCTCGATCATTTGTGTGCAAACAGCTCGGTCAAAGTCCTTTTAAGGGCTGAGATGGCCATTCCGTTTATTTTATGTTAATTTAGGTATTGCAATTTACTGGTAACAAAGTAAACGTTGTGTGTTATTATGTATTTTTGTCGTTTTCCGAAAATTTTCAACTATTGTATGGTTTTTTGATTTAACCACCGCTAGAACCTCTTAACGTAGAATCATCCATATTTTTGATCAGCATCACCTCGTGAATCGATTTCCGTGTGTCCGTCTGTGAAATATGATATATTTCTGCATGTTTCTTGGAAAAAAATACTTATAATTGGTTCCACATATATAACGGTTAATGAATGCTATTCTCTTTATATATATATATGCATCTTAACATTATTTAATTGCACTTGGTGACTCCTTAGCACTCGATGTTTGGAAACAATCAACTCGTTGTTTAGATTTAAAAACAAAATGCTTTGTTTTAAGGAAAATGTGTTTTCATTTAAATTTATTGTAATTATAAATGAACTTAGAATACTTTTAGTCTACGAGTATTACTGTTTACTTGCTTGGAAATATAATTTAATTAAGAATAGCATTGCTTACTAAATATATATTGATTGGAGAATACATAATTTGGTTGCAGTCAAACAATAATTTTCAAAACGTTTATTTGGAATAAAATTATATATTTACCGATGATTACACTATATTTACTTGGAAACATATGTTAGCTAAATACATGCAAAAAGTTTTTAACTGTGCTAATAAAATGCTACCTCTGAAATATTTGTTGATAACAAGGAAAAAAAATATGTTTAGCAAACAGTAAATACGTTTTTCTCGAATTTTATTATGTTTTCCGATATTACACACCATTTAAGTAGCAAAAAGTTTTCAACGTCATATCAAATGCTATTATGTATTAAAATAATTTGTATTTGTATTATATTTAATTTAATAAATTCAAAACACTCACTTTTAGTTCACTTTTGGATGTTCGAAACTTGAAAATATAAACTTGTCAACAGTTATAAGCTAATAAAGCAAGCGCATAAGGCAAGAAAGCTCTCTCTATTTTTGTCCAAGCGCATATGAAACGGATATATGTGTATCGAGGTACAACACATAAAAGCACGGAGTTCTTTTGAACTCTTTTTGAGTTCAGCTGTGTTGGATATATATTTTCATTGGGAAAAAGTAAACAATTCTATTTCGTTGCATGCATATTATTGTAGACGCAATTTTTTTAGATAGGACAAATACATTATGTTGGACACAACTAATATCTCCTTGTGTCGGAAAATAATGAATTTGTAGAAAAGTTCTTTATCATTAAGTGGTTCCCTTTAAGTATTTTTTTCTTGAAACCAAACATATGTAACCATATTTTTTTCTCTGCGAGTATATAAACTTTCTTCTAAAAAAATAAAGATCAAGTTCTGAAATGAGCGAAATCGGATAAAAACCACGCCTACCTCCCATGCAAAGTGGTTTTATATTAACCGTAAAATCTCTTAAAAATCTGCTCAAATTAAAGAAAGGTCTTGAAATTTTCCCCATTGGCTTTGATATGTAATATGATATTTGGCAAAATCGGATAAAAACCACGCCTACCTCCTATACAAATTGACTTAACTTTAAACGTAAAATCTTTTAAAGTTCTGCAAAAATTAAAGAAATGTCTAGAAATTTTGCATATAAGCTTTGATATTTAATATAAACCATCTCTATGATATTTGGCAAAATCGGATGAAAACCACGCCCACTTCCTATACATAGTAGCTTTATTTTAAACGTAAAATCTCTAAAAATCCACAAAATCTAATGAAATGTCTTCAAATTTTGCACATTAGCTTTGATATACGAGTATAATATGAACCTTCTCTATGATATTTGGCAAAATTGGATGAAAACCACGCCTATCTCTCATACAAAGTGACGTCATCAAAATAGGAAAATTTTCGGACATATATAAAACCGAATGTCATTTTGTCACTCGTAGCTAAAGACTTCGAAAATACTTCATTACGGGTGCTGGGGGAGGGTGGGGGGGGGCGGTATATCTTAGCTTCGGTACCATGTCGAATAATAAATATTTGACGTTAGGTACTTAGGATAAGAACTTAATAGTATCTATTAAACACAAATTTCATATATTTTGGTAAATCAAAAAACTCATCTCCAGTTTTGAGAGCAATCTTTTGTCATTAGGGTAACGAGTTACCTAGTTACTATGTTACTCTAGCAAGTTCTGGCAGCCAAGAGTCTATAACAGCTTATGTATAAGTATCAAGTCAATACAGAGATTTTTGTGATATTTATGAAGGTTTTTCTATTTTGATGACGTAAATTTGTGTGGGGCGTAGGGTGAGTTTTTGTTCTGACGTACGTCATTTGTTCGTAAAATCCCTGAGGCTCCACGAAAAAAAAAATCAACGAGTAAAATTACATAAAAACTAATCGGCCGATTAGTGCCGATTGACTTCGAATTTTTTTCTTAAGGTCTACAAAATCGTGTGCACCTATTTTTACCCGCAAATTCTAAAAATTTTTTAAAATTTTAACTTCCGTGTGCCACCACTTTTTTATAATTCTAAAAGTTTTGAAAACATTCGATGTTAACCTCTAGGCTTAAGTGTGTACATTAAATAGATTTTTTTTTGTTTTTTTGCGATTTTCTAAATCCGAGTAATCCTGCTCGCAAAAAGAGACCATTTTTCTTTTCCAAAAAATACAAGATAAGCAATTTTTAAATCAATATTTTAACCCTTATATCGTATACGAAATATAAAAAACGTATCTTTTTCACAAAAATGGATATAAGACCTCTTAAATATTTTTTTTTTACTAAAAGTAAGCAGAACACAACACCTAAAATTCAGAATAGAGTATAAGAAAAGAAAATTTAACATAAAATAAATATTAATTAATTTTTTACAATAACTTTTTGTCGAATGTCATACATTTTGAAGATACAGTTTTGGCCATATTGAATACGGCCGTAACAGCCGTTACAGACAAAAATCGCAATGAAACAATAAAAGACCATACAAAATATTTTTACAATTAATGTTTCTTAAATTTTGTCATGCATACAATACATGATTTTGGTTCATTTTGGACCCCTCTCCCCCTGTGTTACACGTTGTCACAAAGTCTGTACACCTGCAACCACCCTCCTCAGAAAGGTCACGCCGCATGGTGACAACATCATACATGCAATAACAATAGAGTTCAGCTACTACAGCTATATCGCACTTCCTCAGCATTAACCCATCTAAAGCCACTACCCAGTAATCATTGAAAAATATCAATGTTATGGATACCCGTGACCACAAACAAGTTAATGTGGGAAAAATTTACCCACCAATAAATGGGTTGGGTTCAGGGACAACACAAGACGTAACAACTAACTATGCGTTTACATAGATCTAATTACACAACTAATTTTAATCTACTTTTGAGTTGACCTTTTGACAAATTAACATCAAAAACGCTACAATTGTTAACAAAGGAACTCATGCGACTTAAAAGGAGCAGTAGCCATATAATTTGTTCTACTAAATGGCAAATAAATTAAGTTGTTAGCGTTTCTACTGCTTCTATGGTTAGTGTTAAAATTTATGTGAGAAAGAAGTTCTGGAGAATCGAATACACCTGTTATGAGCTGTTGTAAATATACGATATCTGCCGATTTCCTTCGATCACCTAAAGACTGCATTTTTAATAGTTTTAAGCGATCCTCATAAGGAGGAAAGTCTAATATGTCAGTTCCACTTAAGTCCCTTAGAGCAAACTGAACAAAACGTTTTTGGATTCTTTCTATTCGATCAACATGCACATTGTAACTTGGGGACCACACTTGACTTGCATACTCTAAGTGAGGACGCACGATTGCATAATACAACGTTGTAGTTGTAATCATGCTATTAAATTCTTTGGCCCAGCGTTTTACAAAACCAAGCATTGAAGATGCTTTTTTACAAATATTATCAATATGAATGTTAAACGACAGCTTAGAATCCATGCATATACCTAGGTCTTTGACGGTGTCTACACGACTCAAGGCAGTATCAAAAATAACATTATTCCTTTTTCGCGAAAGGTCATAGTTTGGCATTTATCTGGATTTAAAACATATTATTTTTAGAACATCAAGCTTCAAAGGATTTTAGATCAGACTGGAGTAGATCTGAATTATCTCTAGAATTAATCGTTCTGTATATTTTCATATCCTCGGCATAAATAAGCAGATGAGAGTGTCCAATGACATGAGTTACATCATTGATAGCTAAAATAAACAGAATAGGACCAAGGTGACTACCCTGAGGAACACCTGATCCAGCAATAAATTCAGAAGACAATGCGGAAACGTGTTTGATAAGATCGCTCCACCAAATACGATTTAATCCAGTTCACAAAATATTGTGGAAATCCCATTAACTCAAGTTTAAATAAGATTAGATTGTGTGGTAGCTTATCAAATGCCTTACTAAAGTCAGTGTAAACACAATCAACCTGGTTACCAGAATCAATAGAATTTAAGCAGAACGTTGTAAAACCGAGAAGATTAGACACAGTGGATCTGCCATTCACAAAACCATGCTGACGAGTTGTTATGACTTCCCCACAGAGAATTTTCACCCGATCATACACCATCCGCTCAAAAAGTTTTGGAATCGATGACAGCTTAGAGATAGTTACTGACATCGTTCCTGCAACCCTTTTTAAAAATAGGTCTTATAAATGATTTTTTTCCAAAAAAGTGGAAAATAACTTTCGTTAATAGATTTATTGAATAATAAAGAAAGTGGTTGACTCAAAACGGAACCGCATTGTGTTAACACTGCGGCAGGAACACCGTCAGGTCCAGCACCAAAGTCCTCATCGATCGATCTAATATACATTAAAATATCCTCTGGAGTGAAGGATATATGTTCCAAAGATATTCTGGGTTCGGAATTCATACATTCAAAGTACTCTCCATCAGGAGTAAAAGAATCTGAACAGAATGATTCTTTAAAAAAATTGGCGAATAGGCCACAAATTTTGACGGTATTGTCAGTAAATCCCTCAGAAGTTCTATATGAGGAAGGAAATCCATCAGATTTCTTCTTTGTGTTTACGAATCCCCAAAATTTCTTTGGATCTGTCAATATTCTCAGCTTAACATTATCTAAATATTCGTGATATAATGTAGCTGAGCGATTTTCAAATTCCAGAAACAAACGTTTGTAAGTTTCTAGGTCGTTTGAGCCAAAGCTACAGACGTATTTCTTCCATGCCCTATTCCTGTTGTTGCGAAGAGTCTTTAAATCCTTTGTGTACCACGGGTACGCAGAATCCTCGCAAATTTGAGACTATAAGGTACGGATTGAGAAAACACAGCAAAGAGTTCCATATAAAAAAAATGTATGGGGTCATCAAGGCAATTCCCATTTATATATTCTAAAATTGCATTAAGTTTACCATGAAACAATTGATTCAACTCCAAAAAGTCAGCTTTTTTAAAATGGAAATTATAAAGCTTATCTGCTGAATTAGAATTTACTATATTTGCTCTGTCGGATTCGTACCAAATACTCAATTGTGGATGATATTCATCAACAGTAGTTAGAGCATGAAAGGCCCTCTTAACAACAACATTTCTACTGTCTGTAGTTAAGACCAGGTCAAGAAGTCTTTCAAGACTATTATAAATACAACTCACTTGTTGTAAGTCTGAACATATATTATCAATAAATATATGTTCCTGGCGGGTCTTCGAATTAGACGCACAATAGTACGTATCATCGTCAGAAGAATGCCATTTTAAATCAGGTAGATTAAAATCGCCCAATAATAAAATGTCGTCATTAACGTCAAGTAAATCAATTATGTAATCTATGCACTCCGCAAGGCTTGCATAGATCTCTACACTACTCTTAGGAGGAACATACGCATTAATACAACAATGTATAACTTTAATGCAAATTAGTTCAATATTAGAAGAGCAGGGAATGTCAACAATAGAACTGACAAAGCAGTTCCTTACAGCCAAAAGGACACCACCACCGACA
Organism: Coremacera marginata; assembly: GCA_914767935.1. NCBI lineage: Eukaryota > Metazoa > Arthropoda > Insecta > Diptera > Sciomyzidae > Coremacera > Coremacera marginata. The sequence goes on along the minus strand of OU612043.1, from coordinate 230,974,264 downwards.
GACGATTTCAGCATTAACAACTTACACCTGCCGTAAAGCTTAAGTAAGTTGGGTTATCCAAAACCTAGGGTAATAGTTCATGAAACAGACAACCATGAACTTTGTGTTGATCCACAACACGGACCCGTTTACATTTTAGCAAGTAAAACGTACGGAGCATCCGGTGTGGCAACACGAACATGGAAGCTGTTTCACAAACACAAAGCATCACCCAGTGCCCTGCTGATTAGGAGCATTATGAATTTACATACTGCCCGTAATAGCAGTACCAGTTTAGACTTCCGTAGCGACGTACTTCCATCCATCTACTGGTGGAGACGAGACCTACCCAATCTCTTGCATATTAAGACAGATATGCCAGCCCGGTCGTACCATTGCGCGACCCCGCCGGTCAATCTAGACCTGTGTAGCATTCACACAACCACAACCAGTACGAGACTCCCCGAAGGGCCAGCCCACGACAGTCATCTGGGCAACTCGATCCCGTCAGATGAGCATCCACAACATCCCCGCAAAAAGACCAAGAAAACACAAATGCAATTATGAAAAAGTGTCTTCTTATGCATGACTGTGCTCAATGAGCACTTAGAGGCTAGTCTAACAATTTGCAGGTGCCGACTCAGCTGGAAACTATTGCACATGACTGGTACCTACTTTGGAGGACCTTTGCAATTGCCACTCTTACTCTGGTCGTTCGGAAAGTCAACATCCAGACATAGAGTATTGGCCATTGTTCTCAGGGACTGCCGTGCTCAGTATGAGAACCCTTAGTTTAAACAACCAACATCAACACTTCCCTCAGTGACTGCCGTGCCAGTTTGAGGGTGCGAGTCAAACTCTTGACAAGCAACACTTCGGAAAGCCGAAGAGCCGACACCCTGACGCACGCATGCCAACACTTCACATCCAGTTTTTCCAGCCGAATTAAGGTCTCCATGCGGTGGATAGATAGGGTCAACCCCATCCGACGGGTTAAGACTGTCCCCGTACTAACAAGTTTTAAGGTCAATTGCTATACCTTCGCAGGCTTGTTTCATATCGATATACCGAATATGTCCTGCTACCAAGATGGGCGCCACTCCAAGCTCTTGGTTGGCTTTATCAGTTTTTATGTATGCAGGACGTATCCTACAAACAACCCTCCTCCTTTATCCTGGCTTTGGACAGGCAGGCCGAAACCTGGCGGAGTTACCACCACCGACAGAACAAATATTGTCAGTGTATCTGTCTTTTCTAAAAACTTGAAAACTATTGTCAAACAATTCCAAATCAGTAATGCTTCCGTTCAGCCACGTTTCTGTTAACGCGATAATATCCTCAGAGCAATTTTGAGTTGATAGAAATAAGCTCTGCGTCTTAGAACGTAGTCTCCTTACATTTTGATAGTAAAGGGACAGCCTATTTAGTTTTTTTGAGCCTGGCGGGCGGCTTGAGTCACCCTTTCAGACTTATGTTTTGGCTTGAACTTAGTAACAAGAATATTATCGGCCCTAAGTAAAAGAAATACCTGAATATTGTCAGCATTGTCAAAATTAGGGATGCAATCAGAATCGACTTCTTCTTTTTCTAACAAAAATGCGTACTTAACAAATTTTTTTTTGTGTTATAGGTTAGGTTGGGTTAGAGCGGCTGTCTATGAGCGGCTAATCTGGCAGAGGTTAAAACCTCTGGATAAAAATTGGTATTGCTCACCTCTGCATAGCAACTTAACAGGTCTGGATATCTTAACGGCTGGTTAGTGATTTTTCCAGTTTTTTTCCAGTCAAAGTTATCCCGAGGTTTTCACAGTCTGTCATATATTTTAATTGGGCTCTGTGCCATCCAAAAAATGGTCACTCGCGGCATGTGCCAATGAGAAATTTTTACTGCTGCTTTTGTTAATTTGTAGCTTATTGCTTTTTTTTTTTGCATAAAATTTGCAACAATATTTTTCTGCCGCCCAAAAAATATGGCAGCAATATTCTTCAGCAATAGACAATTACCTTTTCGTACTCGAAAACTGTTATGCGATTTTCTTAAAAATCGAAAATTAGCGGCTGCACGGTATTTTTTTTATTTTTATTGTCTGCAACGCTATTGCACTAAAAAAATTCTGGAATCTAACAATTTTCCTATTTACAACTTTGGGGTCCTAGATACCTTTCGTTTGCACCCTACTTTTGGGTAGTTATTTCAGATTAATAAAAACTTACGCCGAAAAAAACGTTGATTTTTGGCGAAAAAGGGATTTTTTTTAAATCAAACCGCTGGCAGACGGTCAAACTGATTTCGATATCCTTTTGGATTTAAGATTATCTTGAATTAAGAATTTAGAATATAAGTGTCGAAAAAAAATTTTTTTACCCTGAACAAAACGATCCATCTTATTCTGGATATCTCAGCTAACCGGCTGAATTCGTCTGGATAACTTTTTCTCTGGATATCTTTGTCAGCTGGTTATCTTTTGACATAAGCTCGGGATAAATGCGCTATCCAGAGGTGAAAATACGAAACTAATGGAAACCTTGGAAATAACGGCTGGCTAAAGATATCCAGAGCTGAACAATACGGCCCTTATGCCAATAAGGCCCGTTGTGATACCATGGGTTGATTTAACTCTCTATTTAAACTAGTTTGAGCTGTTGACAAAGTCAGCCACGGACGTTTTTTTTTTATCAATAAAGAGCGTTAACACGTTTTTTTTTCCTCTAACAAAAACTTTTAAGCGCCGTTCAAACGATCACCGTGTGACATCAGCCCTTAAGACATTGCACGTCAAACGAAATAAACAACATTTTTTGCTTTTGTTGTTTTGATCTGCAACTCAGCACTGCATTTATATGTATCTCTCTTTTCGCCTTGCGCGTGGCTCATCTGCTTTTTATTGCTGTTCTCTCATCTCAGGAAAGAGAAGAGTAGAGAACATTTCAGGGTTTATTGAAATTCTCGTAACACAAACACGTGTAAAGAAAACTATCAAGTAATTGGTGGCATCGGCAAGGATTGGTTTAAAAACTTAACACTTTAATTAAACATATTTTTTATTAAAATTTCGAAATAAAAATACCCTATGCTGTGCTGTAGCACAAATATGACATTTTAAAACCTTTTTCATAAAAATCGACCCAGTACTTTTGGAGTTTACCTGGAAACAAAAAGTTTATACTTCAATTTTATATAATAGTATAGAAGATATAGATGTAGATTTACCTTAGTGAAGGTGACGATTTTTAGCTAGCACTGGGTACGTGCAGAGAAGATGTGTTGTAGATTCCTCCTCCTCTTCATTTCTGCAGCTTCTGCAGAAGTCGTTGTAGTGGATGTTCAATCTTTGTGCATGAAGGTCTCTGCCCACTTACGGCACATAACGAAACTGCGAAATATAGCTAACCTGTGTTCTTATGTATCATGCACACTAACAGTCGACGCAACGGCAACGACCGACTAAAAGCCGGTGGCTATAAAACAAAAGAGTTCTGAACGGCTTGTTGTTTCGTTTCGTTACGTGCCGTGTGTGGGCAGAGGAGACCTTGATTCATGTTATAATGAACGACATTTTTTTTTAAACAACTATGAATCGTAATAGGGTCGCGAACAACATCGAATTTTTTCAATTTGGGCTTTTGCGTCATCCAAGAGGTTAACCGTGAAGATTTTTACTAAATAAATTTTTTCTAAATAAGACTTTGATTAAGTTAACCCGACTTTAAACTAGCTTTGAAAAATTGACTCTCAGAGTATCAAAGTTATCTATAATTAACGAAAGGTTTTGTAATTTCTTAAGTAGCTTGAAATGACTTTAACTAATTTAAAAATTTTTATTTCACCTTGTGCATTAAGACCTTTCAACATAATTAGGTTTAAGGTGAGTTAATTTATTAATGTTATAAAAGCCATTATTAATGTTATAAATGACATTAAAAAAAAGTTAAAAAAGCAAGGACAAATTTATTGAGCTTTGAGTAAGAATGAATGTACTGGCATTTTTTTATAGATTAAATAAGTTAATCATAGCGTTTAAGTTGGCAGTTTAAAACTAGTTTGTTACTAGCTATTACTTATAATTCTATGGTCAAAAGAAATAACGACTAAGCGCAAAGAATCGTAAAAAACGATATTTCAATTGCACGATCCTTTTTTCTGAAACATATGAATAGATACAAACGAAATATGTGGTAATCTATTCTGTGCAAAAAATGGATTTAAACTTTTTTACTCAATTGCAAATATTATTAAAAAGAAATAAAATCTGCATAGATTAAAAATTATATTTTTAATTTTTTTTTTTTTTAACTTTGTCTATAAAGTATAATGATATTTTTATATTTTTGATATTTAAAGATTCTTAAAATAAATAAGCATGTGTGAAATTTGGTTTTTCGAACATTTCAATAAGTTTTTTTTGGTAACATGCCAAAAAACCAAACGATATAGTTTAGATATCGAGATAATATCGGTAAAGGTAAAAATTTGTGCCTTAACGATGTATTAAAACGATAATGTTTTAATATCTGTTTTCGATACAAAACGGTCTATCATTAACAAAAATAATATTTTGATATTGTAATAATATTGAGATTGTGCATCTTTACTTATTTTATTGAGGGAAAAATATGTTGATATTGCAATGGGATTGAGATTTAATAAATTTAAATAATTCAGTGCACATCAAAATGCACACAAACTTAACTTAGTTACACAACAATTTGTTTAAATTTTCTGCTCGCGTTGGCTCTTAAATAAGACTTACATTTTTTTTTGTAAGAGCAAATTAAATATTAGTTTAAAGTTTTGTTGTTTGCATAGAAAACATCTAATAAATTTTGCAATAAATATTACGTTATGATGATAAGGCTCAGAAAAGGGATAAAATATTTAGTGTCGAAGAAAGTATCGAACAATTTTTGATATTTTATCGTTATCGTAAAATTCATCGATAAATATTTAGCATCGGAAAGTTTGAAATTGTTATATTTTCGATATCGTTAGCTATTCATAAATTTACTATCGAAAAAGTATCGATTGTTTTTTAACTTCAATGTGGTGACGATATAGGAAAACTTTTGATAAATTTAACTATCAGGAACTGCTTCAATGGGAATCTATTTTTCTGTTTTTTTTTTTTTATTAATTTGTCTTATTTAAGATAATTTTAAGTTTTTTGTTTATTGTTTTTTGATTAAATTTGTTAAATTGACTGTTTTTACAAACTATTTTTACTAAACTTAATTATTAAATATTTTTATTAAACATTTTTAGCATTCCTTTACAGTTTTTTATTTCAATAATATTATGAAATACTAGCTGAATACCCGACTTAACTCGGGAGTTGATATAAATAATTTTCGATTTCATTCGTCTATTTGGAAAAACTTTTCACAAACTTTAGAAGGAATTTTGTGTGCATCTCTCAAACCGGTAACTTTAGCGAAATTAGCAAAATGTAGCTTCGACATTTGAAAATTATGAGAAAAAGTAAGAGAAATCGAGATTTGTGTGTGCGTGCCGCCGATCGCTTGCAAAAATATATTTTCAAGTTTTATATTGTATTCGATAGATTGCACATTTTTGAAAAAAATCAGAGCAGAAACGAATTTTTGGGAATTCGCGTGGAAACTGGATAAAAATTAAATAAGCATTGAAAATAGGAATTGAAATGTCAATACAACGCCAACTTACCACGCAACTGACTTGCGCATGCATTGATGCGTACTCAAATACCACAGAATTCGGCATCAGTTGTCTTGATTTGCAAAAAAAGAAAGTGGAATATAAATACCCATAAAGAAGAAAAGAAAATATTTGTCACCCTTCGCGCATTGCTACGCCTTACTGTATTTTGTAATACAAAGCTGTGGACAACAGCGCCCTCTAGTTTCGAGAAAGAGCAGAAAAGATAGCACCAGAACCCGTACTCGAAAATCGCTATTTACAAATTTTCATCCAAATCGGATGAGCAGTTTTGGAGTTTTTCACGATATCCTAAGAATTGTACCAAAGCGCTCTCTGGTTTTCAAGATAGCACAAAAAAGATAAGTCCAAAACACTCAACGTATTAGAAAACCCCTATTTTCTAATTTTCATGCAATTCGAACGCACGGCTTAGGAGTTTTATGAGGTTTTTCAAAATATTAGTACTACAGCGCCCTCTGGTGTTTGAGAGAGAAAAGAGTAGATAAGTCAAAAAAACTCAGCGTGCCCGAGAACCTCTACATACAAAATTTCATGCAAATCGAATAAACGGTTTTGGACTTTTTCGACTTTTTTAAAATATTTGTAATACAGCGCCCTCTGAGATAAGTTTCGGAGATAAGCTAAAAAAAAGAATGCCTGGAACCCAATCGCAGCGCCCTCTACAGGGTCCAACATTTTTTACTGGATAAAAAGTAGCCTATGCTATGACCGGGGATGTAAGGAACCTAGATGCCAGGTTTCATTTAGATCCATCCAGTGGTTTTCGCGTGATGCTTTAACAGACAGACAGACAGACAGACAAAAATTTTAAAAATGCGATTTTCGGATTCAGCGTCATTCAAAACGTCCATCGCAAAAGGAATTTAAAAAAATATTTAATGTACAGATTTTTTTTTTTTACAATTTTATATATATATAGATAGATAGATAGATTTCAATATTACACTTTAGTTTGTTCGGTGAATAAAAGTTTGGCAATCGCTGCCCAATCATTTATAACCAACTAAAAAAAAAAACTGTCAATGAATTAAGCCGCGACTAAAAAGCTGCACTAACAGTCATGCTGTGCATACCGCAGAAATACAACAAAATGAAAAATAACAACAACAACATTGGCAATAAGCGCGAAGACAAAGAATTTGTTAACTAATAAAACTTCCTTGTTTTTAATTTTTTTTTTTTTTAATTTCTTGCTTATACTTTTTTGGTTTAAGCTTAGCCAATTGACATGTGTGGGAAAGAAAGACATGAAAAACATACGGCAAAACAAACCAAAAAAACATTCGGTTGTAATGCAATATTTCAGTTTGTGTTGTATTTATTATTAATTTCTTCAAGTTAATTTCAAAAAATTTATTTCTGGTTAGTTTTTCAACCACAACATAGACTGAACCACATGCAAAGCTATGTTTAGGCATTTGCTAGGGTCTTGAATATCCTAGTAATCCGCTTAACTCATGAAATTTAATAAAATTATTTAATAATTATTTTCATGATTCGCTAAAAATTGACTCATTTGGCGCGTAGGCGTTTGGGTGCATTGAGCTTCTAACATGAATGGCGTGGGTCATGCTCGGTTTGCACTCTACCACAGAAATTGAATGAAATGAAGCACAACATGAACTGGAAGATTTCCTAACTCTGTAAAAGCAATTATGAAAGTGTTAACAGAAACTTAATTAATAAAACTTGAATACACTATTTTTCCTTTATTCTTCATCATGAATGCGGTTTTGCTTCATTAGTTTTAACTCTTAACTTATTTTTTAGCTTGATTGCTTCTTTTGTTTTGTAAGGTTTACCAATCGGAGTGGGGAAAAAAACAGTTGATTATTGTTTGAATTTGCATATAATAGGGTTAATCTTTTTATCTATTCAGTTATTTGCTTCATCGTTTCTGCTACAATTGCTTTGTTAACTTCAGACAATGTATTCAAGGTCTCGCGCATTTCGATCAGGCTAATGCCAATAGCCGAGAATAGTGAAAGTCATGCATTTTATGGATGCATAGAAGACGTTATGCAGTTGCATTGTATCTTAATTAATTTGCTCAACATCTTTGTTAACTCCTCGTAAAAGATTGTATGTATTTAAAAAAAAAAATAACGTAAGCTTCTTTAAATGCCGCTTAAAAAAGTTACAGATAACCTGTCAGTTATTATTATTTGTAAGCAAGCATTTGATGACATTTTGTTGATGATCGATGCAATATATCAAACTTTATATTGAATGCATTGAATGATTAGGTACAGAATAATTTATTGTCATATTTAAATGTTTGAATGAAAACGAATTGATTTCGAACTATTAATAGCTTTGTAAACAGCTTAAATAATGACTTTATAACTTGGTTTTAACACATATAATGGTTAGTTGTGAAATATAGAAAATAATAAAAACTTCAGCTTATGAGAACCTAACAAAAATAATTTATTTTACTTAATTGTAATGCATATTGACAAAGCAACGAAAAAGAAACGAAATGGCCACTTTAGCACTTGAAAAGATTTTGACCGAGCTTCTTATGATCAATTGTGTTGTGTGTGTTGTGAATTGTTTGAACACAAAAGATCGAGAACTGGACCTATATGTTTTATGCCGAGCCCGAACGGCTTATATTCTCAAGAAGCTTTTCATGGCAATTTTTACTCTCTGAGATTTGCCATTGTCTGCAGAGAGATGATGGGCGATCAGAAAAATTAGTTCAATTAAAAAAATGTTCTGCGTCAGATGGATGATTCGAACCTGGGCTCTCTGGCGTATGTGACACACACTCTACCCACTACGCCACGGCCGCCACAAAGCCACACTTGACTTATTTTGAATGAATTGTATGGCCAAGTTTTAGACATATATTTATTTGTTTGCTCAACTCAGTTAAGCACCCCACAAAGTTTACCTCTTCATTTTGTATCACGAAAAAGCGCACTAACGGCACGAGAAGGAGTTCTGTATTCCAAACAAAAATCTACTGCTTCTTATCCCTTGTCCATCGTTAGTGTAATTTTTCGTAATACAAAATGAAGGCGTTAGAATTGCATAAATAAGTAGGTATGACGATAGCGAACGCGTGGTTCGGGTGAGTGTGACCTTGCTCATCGAACATGTTTTATTTTTCATCGAACATATTTTATGCCGTAAAATTTAACGGCATAAATCTATTTCATAATAAAATAAAATCAGTTTAAAAAAATAATGGTAAGAACCTACTACACAGAAAAAAATTTACAGTAAATTCTACCGATACGGACGGTAAACTGTAGGTTGAAAACGAGCCAAACGATAAAAATTGTTAATTCTACCGTTAATAGGGTCCATACACAGGGGGACATGTTTGCGAACTTGGTTGGTTTGTGGAAATGTTTGCCCGTTTGTGGCGCTGTTGGTGGACCAATTTGAAGGTTCGTCAGTTTGCGAAGACAAAATCAACAATTTTTGATTTCAAGCAGACAAACCAGTAAGTTGTGCACGATGCCATGCAGTCAGTAGCGTTGTTCACGTACCAACTTATCGTTTTGGTTTTTGGGCAGTTAAAATAAATTTTTTCGGCACATCTTTAGAGAAGTTTCAAAGAATTAGTCGGTAGTGTGTGGCAAAAACAAAACACGGTACGCATACATGTTGTAGGATATGTACGCCTGTGTATGGACCCTATAAGGAATTGTAACCTACAGTAAAACTTGTTGAGTAACATTCTTACAGTAGCTCTACCGCAGAAGTTGTTTGATAACAGTTTTTGCAGTGCACTTTCTAATAAAAATAGCACTGCGCTATTTATACTGAAATTTAAAAGTGCGCAGAAATTTATTGAATTTTGCGCAGTGAAAGAGCACTAAGAACTCCTAACAGTGAGATGACGGGTTCGAACCCTACAGTTGGAACTAGTTTTTGTTATTTTTATAATTGCATTTTAATCTTATTTTAAAATTCAGTTTTAACACATAAATTTAATAAGATTTGAAAAAATGCGCACTTTCTTACTTCCATCGTTGGGACTCGAACCCCGGACCGCGTCGATGTTCGAACACAAAAGAATGTATGAGAATTATGAAGAATTCGCCTGCGAATCATACTCGTAAAATTAATATATCTGAGCATTCTTTGAACAATTTTGCTCAAGGTTTGAATACAAAATTTTCCCTAAAAAGAAGTTCAAATGTATGAAATTGACACGAAATTGAACCTGAAAAAGTAGTCTATATGAGCTATTCTGGAATCTCTCATTGAATTTATCATTGAGTAGGTTTTTTTTGGGCCAATAACTATCGATAACCTTTGAGTTATTTATAGTTTTCTTTTGTGTTGCATTATTATATCATAAAGATAATGAAAAATTTGTATATTAAGATACATAATCGCTATTATCTTCTTTCGATTATTAATAATAATATTATTTTATCAGAAAACTAGAAGATATTTATTATTTGTATATATAAAAGGATGTACGTTTCGACATTATTTCTTTTTTAGGCCAAGCGAACTCTTCTATTAGCAATCTTCTGCGTCTCAACGCTGGCGCAGGATTATCAAGACTATCAGGAGAATATACCGCGTCAAGCCCCTCTAAGACTGCGTCCCAGCTCGAGTATAGCTGATGCACCCAAACCAACGCCAGTGGCAATTCTCAAGCAAATCAACAAGTAAGTCGTTTTTTAATTCTCTTCATAAATTCTGTGAAATTCTATTTTTAAATATATAAAAATACAAAGTAGACATCTTCTGAATAACCTTAAATATGCAGGCACAACGAGGACGGTTCCTATACTTATGGCTATGAAGGTGGCGATGGTTCCTTTAAAATTGAAACAAAGCTAGCTACCGGAGAAGTGAAGGGCAAATATGGCTATGTTGATGAAACGGGCAAGGTACGCGTTGTCGAATACGGTGCCAATAAATATGGTTTTCAACCGTCGGGGGAAGGCATCACAGTGGCACCTCCAACTTTGGTAGATGAGACCGTGAAGGAAGCACCAGACTATGAGGATGAGCCACCACGTCCACAGAGACCTTATGTGAGTTGCTTTATTTCACGAGAATATTAGCATACTTTAAGTCTTTAATCCATTCACAGCGTGTGCAACAACGTCCCCAACATCAGCAACAGGCGCGTCCGGCACCACCACCACCGCCGCCTAGACCACAACACCAACCACAATATGTTTCGTACGAGGAAGAAGAGCAGGAACCAGAACCACCACGCAGACAGCAGTACGTGCCACAACAGCACCAATCACCAGCACCAGCGCCGCCACGACTTCAAATTCCTGGTTCCCAGAGAACAACAGACGTGCTCTACTCCCCGCTACAGCGTGTCGCGCGTCCCGAACCGGACTACTCACAGTCTCAAGTATAATAAAGACACTGACTTTCTTTCCTTCAAATCAACGTGACTTAAATGATATATTTTCCCCCCGACAGTCCTTTGGCGATGGACCCTCCAATGTACGCATTTCACGACCTGTCTATGCACCTGCACCCGCTTCACCTGCACCATCCAGTGCACGTGCTCAAGGTTTTCTTGCACCCGCTTCAGGTGGTCGTCCTATTTTGGAGCCATTGCACTTCGGACCTTCATCTGCGCCTATTTCAAGGCCGGCGCAGCAGACAATTCAGCAACCACAAGCGCAATATCAGCCACGTTACCAGACACAACCACAGCAACAGTCGCAGGGCAGAAGTGGTGGAGGCAGCTTATTGGACCAGCTAGCTCGGGACTACGCCCTGCCACAGAGTAACTCGCAGCCACTGCATGATATTTCCTTCGGGTACTATTAAGAGATGGAGTAATAGAGAGAGGAGTAGAAAAGAGAAAATTGCTCTTCAAAAAGATTTCGATTTTATTTAATTTTAAGACTTGTGCTTTAGAGAAGCTATCAAAATTCTATGAATATCAATACGAGATCTTTTAAATTTTGAAACGTTTTTTGTAAAATAAATAAATATTGCCAATATAGGTACATATTTAATTTTTAATTGCTTTGGGTTCCACTGTTTATGGTTGACTTAAGATGCTTTGCATGTAAGACTCCGAAATAGTTTCCATAAACTAAATTCTACATCACATAAAAAATTTCGGCAGAAATTAAAATATTTACAGTATATTTTTATAGAGTCATCTGTTTTAATATATAAAAATTGTTGGACACGAATTCTATTCTACTTAAGTAAACCAACAAAAAAAGAAATCTATGAGTTCATATCGTGCCCTTTATGTCAAAAACGCCAATGTGAATTTTTATATATTTTTTGAGAAATCAAGTTTAAGGACTCGAAAAATCCACCTTTTCCAAAAGTTTTTTTCGGAAATGGGTGGTACACACAGTAGCGCAACTAAAGCGGTTGTTTGGGGCTTAGCCCCTCCTTGACCAAAAGTATCGTAGCGAAAAGAGAAATAGAATACAATTAAAGTGACTCACACGAAAAGTAATCACAAGCTTTTATCAAAAGAATGGAAACCCAAATATAAATTTCAAATCTGTTTCTGTTGAACCGTAATCATTTAATCTATCAAAATTTTATTCGTTCAGAATACATGTGTTTACATTTTTTTAGTTGTAATTCTGACCACTTGTGGAATTGCTGACAATTCTTCTATTTGAGCATGGTGTGAGAAACAAGGTGGTAGCGTATTTTTAACCTACTTTAAAAAGGAGGAGGTTCTCAAGTTCGTCGGTTTCTCTGTTTTTTTGTTTTTTTTTTTTAAATGTATGTACATCGATAACTCCTAAGCCGTATGCCTGATTGCCATAATTTTTGGTGAACGGATAGATATCGTAAACACGGAGGCGCAAATCTAAGAAAGTGGGCGTTGTTCGAGAACGGGGCGTGTCAATACTAGAAAAAAAAAGTATCTCGAATAATATTGACACTAGGGTACTGCAATTTAGTGTAGGGGTAGACGCAATTATTACAAACTACCGTCAATAAAATGGGCGTTTTTTGACAAATGGACGTGGCAATATTAGAAAAACAGTCTATCTTGTGAATAATTTTGAGACTAGAGTACTGCAATTTAGTATAGAGGTAGGCATTACTATTACAAAATATGGTCAAGAAAGTGGGCGTTATTTGACAAATGGACGTGGCAATATTAGAAAAACACTGTATCTCGAATAAACTTGACACTAGGGTACTGCAATTTAGTGTAGGGGTAGACACAGTTATAACAAATTACGGTCAAGAATATGGGCGTTATTTGACAAATGGACGTGGCAATATTAGAAAAAAAGTGTATCTCGAATTATATTGATACTATAGTACTGCAATTTAGTATAAGGGTAGGCATTTTTATAACAAATTATGGTCAAGAAAGTGGACGGTATTCGACAATTGGGCGTGGCAATAGTAGAAAAATAGTCTATCTCGAATAATATTCGAAGTTTATTTAGGGCACTGAAGTTAATTGCAGTAGAGGGGTAGGCAGAATTATTAAAAATTCTGCTATTCGACAAATGGGCGTGGCAATACTAGATAACACTATCTCAGTTAATATTGGCGCTGGGGTACTGAAATGAAGTAAAGGGTTAGGCACAATTATTACAAACTAGCTGAATACCCGGCTTAACTCGGGAGTAGATATAAATAATTTTCGATTTCATTCGTCGATTTGAAAAACTTTTCACAAACTTTAGAAGGAATTTTGTGTGCATCTTTCAAACCGGTTTTTTTTGGCGAAATGAGCAAAATGTAGCTTCAACATCTGAAAATTATGAGAAAATGTTAGGGAAATCGTGATTTGTGTGTGCGTGCCACCGATAGCTTGCAAAAATATATTTTCAAGTTTTATATTGTATTCGATAGATTGCACATTAAAAAAAAAAAAACAGAGCAAAAACGAATTTTTGGCAAATCGCGAGGAAACTGAACAAAAATTAAATAAGCTCTGAAAATAGAAATTGAAATGTCAAAACAACGCCAACTTATGACGCAACTGACTTGCGGATGTGTTGATGCGTACTCAAATACCACAGAATTCGGCATCAGCTGTCCTGATTTGCGAAAAAAGAAAGTGGAATATAAATACATATAAAGAAGAAAAGAAGATATTTATCACTCTTCGCGCTTTGCTATAAGATATAGCAAAATACATAGCGCCAAAAGACTCACCCCACCCGGAATCCACTTAAAAAAACCATACTTATCGGATGAGCTGTTTTGAGTTTTTAGCGGGATTTGTGCAACAGCGCCCTCTGGTTTTCGAGATAGAATAAAAAAATAATGCCAAAACCCTTTCCATACTCGATAATCTAATCCTATATATCCGATTAACAAATTTTTATCTAAATTGGATGAGCGGTTTTTGAGTGTTTCACGATTTCTTAAGTGTACAAATCACTACAGCAAAATCTGGTGTTTAAGATAGCAAAGAAAAAAAGTCCAAGATACCCACCGTATCCGAAAACTCCTATGTAGAAATGTTCACGCAAATCGGATGTACAGCTAGGAGTTATTCGAGAGTTTTAGAACATTTGTACTGCAGTGCCCTCTGGTATTCAATGTAGAACAAAATAGATAAGTCATAAAAACTACCGTACCCGAAAACCCCTAAATACAAATTTTCATGTAAATCGGATGAATGGTTTTGGAGATAAATTGTAGTAACAAAATTCGTGGAACTTGATCGCAGCGCCATCTACCGGGTCCAATTGCGATTAGGAACCATCCAGAGATCCACTTAAACACACAAAAATTTCATCAAAATCGGTGCAGCCGTTTAGAAACAGTTTAATAACACACACACGTACAAATTGTACAACAGCGCCCTCTAGTTTTTGAGACAGAGCAAAAGAGATAACGCCAAAACAGTTGCCCTACATGAAAATCTTTTAATAAAATTTTTCATCCAAATCGGATGAGCGGCTTTCTACTTTTTCACGATTTCTTAAGATATTTGTACTACAGTGCCCTCTGGTGTTCGATATAGTACAAAAAAGATAAGTCCAAAACAGTCGCCATATTAGAAAACCCCTATATACCAATTTTCATGAAAAGCGGATAAACAGCTAAGAAGTTTTTTAAAATGTTTGTTCATAGCGCCCTCTGGTGTTCGAGATAGAACGGTGTAGATAAGTCAAAATAACTTAGCGTGTCCGAAAACCTCTACATACAAATTTTCATGCAAATCGGATGAACGGTTTCGGAGACTAGCTAAAAAAAAAGAATGACTGGAACCCGATCGCAGCGCCCCCTACCGGGACCAACCTTTTTTCCTGAATAAAAAGTAGCCAATATGTTGACCGGGGATATAAGGAACCTAGATGTCAAATTTTATTAAAATCCATCTAGTGGTTTTCGCGTGATGCTTTAACAGACAGACAGACAGACAAACATTTTAAAAATACGATTTTCGGGTTCAGCGTTTTATTATCATAAATATATTAATTTCTTTATGAAAAAAGTTAAAGTGATAAGTTTTCCAATGTAATAATATGTTTAAATAAATTATTAAATATGACCAAGAAATTAAGAGGAAAAGTTATTTAAATATTATTCTTTACTTTGTAGTGATTTTGCAGTCGGTTTTTTTAAGAGAAGAATCAGAAACCAGCGTGTCCCGGGAACTTGAAAAGTTGATAAAATGAAACGGTCCAATGTATAGCTATTAATAGAATGCACAAAAAATATTGCCAGCCCTTTGTCAACTCTCGCTTGAACTCATGGTAAAATAAAGAGGGTAAATGCATGCCTTAGAGCCGAGTGTCTGAACTGTCAAACAAAAAAACGTAAAACAACACTGAGACTCAGTTTGCCAAGTGACGGAAAACTGTTGCATTGGTTTTGAGAATTCTGACACTGTGAAAGAATGCATGATCAGAACTATTACTGCGTAATCATGCTCAATTTTTGGTGCTGTTGCTAATTCTTTTGCAGAAATTTAAACATTACCTACTTAAATGTTTTTCTTGCTAACGTAAGAAAAGCATACAAGCGAAGGTTGCTTATGAATATAAAATAAAATATACCTTGCAATGGAAAGTGAAATGATTATTCTAATGTCGATAAATTGTTTTATGTGTTTGTTGTTAGTCTCAAAGTTTGCAAGATAATAATATTTCAATTGAATACAAATTTTTTTTTTAATACTTTTTTTGCTTATTAGACAGCGACTATAAAAACAACAACAGTGCAGGGTCAGCTGCAAAAACTAACTATCATTTCAATTAATTAAAATCGATAAGTTGAAATATGGCCAGAATATCTACCAATAGATGGCTGAAATTGTCCAGAAAATATCTTATATATAATTTTGTTCCCTTTTTTCTACTATGCTTAGTTTTATTTCGTTGATGACTCCAGTGCAGTTTTTTATTCATTTTCGAAGTAAGCCTTGCATTGATTTTTTTCTTTTTTAGACTTAACCAAAACTCAGGGGATGCCCCCTATAAATGCGAAAGCATTGTGTTGATTTGGAAGACGGATGCTAGTTAGTTGGAGGGTGGAAAGATGGAGTAGAGTTGGTGAAGATTTGATTTAAATTCACACAGATTGAAACTGCCGGGAAACACGCTTGCAGGGAGATTGTTCCAAAATTTTACTGAGCGAACGAAGAAAGAATTATCTCGGTAATGCGATGTTCCATTGGGCAAAGCGGCAATGCTAAAGGGATGGGCTTGGGGAGCTGCCCGAGTGGACCTAGGAAATACACTATCCTATCAATTGGTTCGATTCAGCAAAAAGTTCAACATATTGCCCTTCAGGTGTTGATTGGCCCGAGTGACATAACCAAGCCGAGTTGTGGATGTTGAAATCGCCACCTAAAACGATTTCACTATCAGCGAACAACCCCAAAATGTGCGATATCGAATCAGAGAGAGAGAGAGTCTAGTTTGTTAAAAGTAGGCTCCCTCCCTAAATTCGGACTTCGATAGACGTAGCAGAAATGTAGCAAGTTCGAGCGGACCCTGAACCTCACCCACATAGAGCTAAATTCCGAATCGGTCAGGCCCAGACCCCGTTGGCACTGATACGCTGCATCCGAACGTATAAAAAGAGCGATGCCCCTATGTCAAGAAAACAATGGCAGTAAGTGAAACCCAGGAATATGAAAATCCAGTGGATCTGCATACTCGCTCACCTGGCTCACCTAGTGCCATTATTTGAGGCCTATCAAGAGTACAATATGCATAGACCGAGAAGAAATTCCAGTCCACTCTCAGTCCAAGTATATTGCAAAAATCTATGCGAAAATGGCTCGACATTCTCGCACCGTGAAATATTAAACAAATAGGGTAAAAGGGTAATTAGTTACAACTGATTGTTGAGATTAAACTCTGTGAACATAAATATGTGCAAAGGCCAGTGTTATGCCTTCACTTTAGCACCGGTAAAGAATGATATATGTAAACTACTTATAAGCATTCGGCTCATTAGCATATTTTCGGGTATAAGTACATTATTATATCCGAGCGCTGCGTGATCCGAACCACTTCGAGCCAGCCGTTTTCAATTAGTACGTTGAGTTAGTTTATTAGAAAGGCGCTCGATTTGGATGTATTATGAGTGTACTCTGAGTACTATTCTCTCTCTGCCAACGTCTCTGAGCAATGTCAGCTCTAGTTTTTTTTGTTTGTTTTTTTCCCGAAAAAACTCAAACGCACTCAAGGGAAAAGAAAACAACAACAACCAACGCTTGTGATTTTTTTTTTGTTACGCATAAATAAAACAAAAACAAAGGCCGGCACCAGTGGCCGTTTGCTTGGTGTACGTAAAAAAAGCAGCAAAATAGAAGTTGAACAATGCGCATGTGATATGCCAACTTAAGGTGACAGAAAAATAAAAAATAAATTCTTTACAAATTTAATAATAATTGCTGATTGCAGAAAATGAAATGTCACGAAATTAATGAAAAATTGCTAATTAAAGCTTCAAACTATCGAAGCTGTGTTTTTTTTTTAAGCCTCAACAACTTTACCTCATGCGCTGCTTTCACAGTGTAAGATAAAAACAAAAAGCAACACAAGAAGAACACGTGCTTTTCTGTTGCTGTCTAAATGATCGAAAAAAAAAACTCTCAAAGCAATTACAAAAAACTCGCTCAGTTTTCAATGCTGCGCTCTACTGCGCTCTGCTTCATATCTGTGGTAGATGAGCTGAGTGATTCGGCTGCTTGTGTCGATTATAAATATTTCGGTAAGTTGTATAAATAGGTGTGTTTCCGTACTCTACACTGTGTAAGATTTGTGTAAGTTTAAACTGAATGAGTAAAAATTAAATGTGAGAACAGTTGCAAAAGTACGGAAACAGCTTCTAGTAAGTTTCAAGCACAAAACAGCTGATTTTGACTGCAGACATGTCAAACGTAAATTGCGCCAATTAAAATTAAAATAAATTTGTTTGTGAAGTTGATGCTTGTTCTTCTTGATGCTTGTTCTTCTTGATGCTTGTTCTTCTTGATGCTTGTTCTTACTTTACTCGGAGTCTAGAGTTCTAGCACTCTCTGTGCAATTTGTGTGCTCGAGAGAGCGGTTTTATGCTTGTTCTTCTTCTCCCATTTTAAGCACAGAATGTACGGAAACAAAAAAATAGTCTCCCACAAGTTACACAGTGTGAGTACGGAAATACACCATCAGCGAGACGGCAACAAATATAAGTATTTATGAACCGAAAAAATCTAATCTTTCCCGATCCGACTCAAAATTTAGGATACTCAAATTTATTTCAGCCGCCGCATTGCAGCTTCGTAGAAGAGAGTATGAGCCGAGTTGCGTGCGCTTAGGGTTGAGTCGGTTTTTGTACTTATTTTTTCGGATATACTCAGAGTCGCAAAAAAGCTATCCGTTGCAGATCACTCATAAGCGGCTATAAAAGTTTCACTTCAAAAGAATTGTGACGACATTGAGAGGTCAGACCAGTTGCGATGGACTCTTAACATATCCCTCTTTGAAAATTCCTATAAAGTTTGGTTGTGCTTTTTTAGTCGTCACACTGTGTAATTAACATTATCCATTTAATTTTTTTGTGCTGCCTACTTTTCGGCTGAATCATTTTATAGCTGTTGAAATTATACTCTAACAACTTAAAAGTCATAATTAAATGTTGGCACAGATTTTTTTTCTTAATTAAAATAAGCCTTAGGAGAATATAGAAAAAGGCATTTATTTGTAAACTTTTTTATTTCTTTTATTTTATTAATAAATACTTAAAAGTTACCAAAATGATTAAGCAAAAAAAAAAAAAAAAATTATATCAAAAAACATTTTGAAAACTATATTAAACGATTGTTAAATAATCTACAAATGTCGAATCATTTATGTGCAGGCTGGTGCTTCTTTTAATAAAGATTAAAAATTAATAATAAGTTGTTTGGAATGTATCGTTTCAATTTAATATTATTTTGCGTAATGTTATTCTTTCGACGGTCTTATTCTATATCTGATGCTGTGGCCAGATCTCATGTGATTTTGATGGTGGTGATTGTTGACTGCTTTTCTATTGATAGTATTCCACTGAAAAAAGGTAACAAATATTAGTAAAAGTCTTTCATAAAAAAAAAAAAAATTAGATAAAGGGTTTGGATATTGGGGGAAAAAGCAGTGGTGTGGCATACACATTTACTTACTGCTATTATGGAAGTGCAAGTAAATTGTGTGATATAAGAATAAATTTGGCGCTGTTTAGAAATGTGTTCAATATTTCAAATATAGTGTAAAAAGAAGTAGTAACCTATTTTCGTTGCAATAAAATATAAAAAACTGCTCTTTGAGGTAAATTTTGTATACTAGTGGCTAGTAAAATTTTCTGATATACTTTATCAAATGCATTTAAGAAATAATTTGAATATATTCTAAATAATTCATCCGAATATTAAATAAAAAATAAATTATAGGAATCACCCAGTTGTGCTATGTATAAGTCATTTCATGATATATTATTTCTACATTACTTGTATTTAACTCTACTGGTAAGTATTTGACTTTCCATTGCTATTGAACACGACACTGCGAAAAAAACCTCATAAGATCAAATAAAACTTACTAAATTTTAAAGAAATTTTTACTTGTTTCAGTGCCAAGGAAAGGGTTTGTTTTTTTAAAATCAATGTGAAATTTTTCTTTTAATGTATAAATTAAATTGTTTTTGAAACAAAACCGAGTATTTCACAATAAAAGAACATTTTTTCGATGTAATTATTCGATCAAAAAAATTACATTTCAAGTTCAAGTGAGTAGTGGTGTCGTGTTCCTGTTAATTTGACATATCGGTGGATATTAAGTAACCAAGAGTATTAAAATTATTAAACATGGAATATAATGACGCAATTCACTCATACACATTTCATATAAACAATTATGTTGCGACCGCACAAAGAATCGACGAGTAAGGCAATTTGTTAATTTACAAAAAAAAAAATCAACAGAAAAACTATACAAAATAATGCTACCGCGAGGTTCGAACTCACGAGCTCAATGGCGAATGTCTGACGCTCTACGATGTAGGCTGTAAAACCATTGCCGATAAGAAAACAAAAAATCAATAAATAAAACTTACTATTTTTATCTTGCTAGAAAAACATATTTTTCATAGAAATAATTACTTTTTAATTAAAACACTTAGTTTCTAAAGCCAAATGTATATATTTCTGCTTCAAATATTAATTTACTTGTAACTAAAGAAATTTAAAATTTCCAAAGCAAAAACTATTGGTTTTTGAATTTAAGCTAAATTTATTTTTCTAACACTCTTTATATTTTTAAAAAAAATTTGCATTTTTACAACACTTTAACTTTTGTAATCTATTGTAAGTTACCATAAGATCTGGCAGCTAGTGCTTAAATTAGCTATAATTCATATTGCAATTAATGATATTAATTAATAAATAAATTTTTCTGTGTGTACTTTTTTACAGTCATGTCATATGCTGTAGGAGATCTGAATACGGATACGCAGTGTGTGCTGAGATTGTGGAGACGGCACTTCTCCAATTTACTTACTGGCGACGATTCCACCAATGCCGCCCATGGAGAGCGCAGTTCAGAGCTCCCAATCAACAATGACGGAGTGGAAGTACCACCACCTAGCCATGAAGAGGTTCGAGTTGCTATCCAACGACTCAAAAACAATAAAGCAGCGGGTGCTGACGGCCTGTCAGCTGAATTGTTTAAAACCGGCGGCGATGAATTGATAAGGCGCATGCATCAGCTCATCAGCAAAATATGGCTAGAAGAAAGCATGCCCGACGATTGGAACCTCAGCGTACTGTGCCCTATACTTAAGAAAGGAGACCCAACAATCTGCGCAAGTTATAGAGGTATCAGTCTTATTTCCATCGCATATAAGGTTCTCTCAAGCGTACTGTGTGAAAGATTAAAGCCGATTACAAAAACACTGATTGGACCTTATCAGTGTGGCTTTCGACCTGGTAAGTCCACCATAGACCAGATTTTCACGCTACGACAAATCCTGGAGAAAACCCACGAAAATCAAATTGACACACACCATCTCTTTGTCGATTTTAAAGCTGCGTTCGATAGCCCGAGAAGGGATTGCCTATACGCAACAATGTCTGAGTTCGGTATACCTGCAAAGTTGATCAGACTTTGCAGAATGACGTTGAGCAGCACACGCAGCTCCGTCAAGGTAGGAAATGACCTCTCCGAAACCTTCAATACCGAAAGAGGTTTCAGGCAAGGCGATCCACTGTCTTGCGATCTCTTTAACATCATCATGGAGGGGATCGTACGAAAGGCCGGTGTGCATCGTAATGGCACCATTTTCTACAAAGGCGTCCAGCTCCTTGCGTACGCTGATGATATTGATATTGTCGGCAGAACCAAGAGAGATGTTACCGCTGCATTCGCCGCTATCGAAAAGGAATCAGCCAAAGTGTGTTTGACGATAAATGAGGGCAAAACAAAATATATGCTGTCTACAAACAAGGGAGCTCGGCGTTTAGACTCCCAACTTCCATCCGGCAGCTATAACTTTGAAGTAGTCAAGAAGCTCGTTTGCCTTGGCACCGCCATTAATACCAAAAACGAAATCAACTAAGTAAGTAAGCAACTAAGTTCCAGAGCCCTCTCTCGATCGACAAAACTAACACTCTACAAGACGCTCGTTCTACCTGTGCTGCTTTTTGGCGCTGAGGCATGGGTAGTTTCGCAAACTGACGTAGCCGCTCTGGGGGTGTTCGAGAGAAAAGTTCTTCGCAAAATCTTCGGTCCTGTTCGAGTTGGCGATGACTATCGCATCCGAATGAACCACGAGCTGTATGAGCTCTACGACGACATTGACGTAGTTCGGCGTATAACTGTGCAGCGACTACGCTGGCTGGGTCATGTCCATCGTATGAACGACGAAGCTCCAGCGAAAAAGGTGCTCGAGGCGAGGGTCGCTGGTCAACGACGACAAGGGAGACCATGCCTCCGATGGATGGACCAGGCTGAGGAAGCCCTAACCGCACTTGGTGTATCCGATTGGAGAAGGCGCGCGCAAAGCAGAGGCGCCTGGCGAGAGCTGATGAGGTCGGTTGAAACCCGGACACGGGTTGTTACAACCAACTAAGTAAGTAAGTAAGTCATATGCTGTAAGAATTACTATTATAAGGATTAAGGCAGTAAGGATTATGAATTCCTTATATTTTGGGATCAAATTTATGTACGAATTATGAACGCAATATAAAGTCTTAGAAGAAAATAATTCATTAATTTCATCTACTTCGTGGCTAAGTGTTTTAAGTGCTTCTACTTTTGAAAGATAGCTGAAACATTTATCACAGGTTCAAGGATGGAATAAATGGAACTTTTGAAATTTATTTAAAACTACATTGTTTTTCAATTTTAAAAAAATGTGAGCTCTCCTTACATTAAAATTCATAGATAGAAGAAAACTGTCAAGGCAACAATTGTTAATCAGCAGCAGTGCTTGACGATGCCCGTTTTGATTTTAGACTAGGGCTGCCCGGTCCCGATCTCCACGCGGGTTGTCTCCATGCGGGTTGTGACGCCAAATGTCCTGATTTTCCAAAATACAATTTATTTTTGTACTATTTTGATAACTTTTCAAAAATAATTTCTATGTTTTTATTTGTACATACCTAAATTTGTACCAAATGTCTAAAAATGAATAAAAAACCAATTGAAAAATCGAATTTCTTATTATAGTCAAGCCCACTGCCATATATTTTTAAGGTATTTCAATACCGATGTGAAATGCCGATGCAGACTGACTATTTTGACTGAGCGTGGTCAGTTTGAACAGATGAATGAAATCGTCTTACCATTGAAAATGTGGAAGCAGCTATACAAATAAAGTTTTACTTTGGAATGGACTGTAAGCAATTTAAAAAAAAAAAATTACATAAATCTGCTCGATCTGCAAATTGTAAATTTCAAGTATTAACCCTTAAGTACTGTTGTTGTTCTGTAGGACTACATCAAACTATTTAGAGTCTATTACTTATCTAGTTTTCACACAAACTGGCTTGAAGCTCTCAGTAGCTTTTCACGAGTCAGTGCTGTGTGATTGTCTGTGGCGACCGCACGTGTTTGGTGCAGTAGCGGGTAAATTATGCGTTCCTTAACTTTTTGTGTGGTCTGTCAGACCAACAACAGTATTTGAGTAATTTGTTTTTTTGTTTTGAAGATCGTCTTTTAAGCCCAAATCTTCGTCTGAAGCTTAAAATTACCATAAATTGAATATTGGGCAGACCCGAAGGCGAAGAGTTAAAAGCATTTTATAAAAGGATTTTATACTTTTTAAATTTTAAAATATATTTATTACATAAATTTATTATGAGGTAAATTGATGAATTTCATTAATAGTAACGTCATTATTAAATACTGTACTATTGGGTTCTAGTACTATTGGGTCTAGTCGTTCCCATTGTTCTTCCAGAAACTAAATCTTAATTTACTTCTTCTTTCAAAAATTGTATCAAGCACAATCCTTCATCTGTATGATGAAAAATTTCCTAAAATTTTTCATATTTTTTGTATTTAAGATCAATTTGTTGACTTATTCTGTATTAAATGTCCCATTATGTCATAGCAAAGCAGCAGGAAAAACAACGATTTTGTGCTGTTTTTAAAAGATTAATGCTTAAAATTCAAATAACTCGACGAATTTTTAACTAATTTCAATGATAAAACTTTTTGAATTTACAATTAATCAAGCTTTTATATTATTATTAATCCATATATTAATACGCAAACAGAAAAATTTGTGATCCCTGTTTAACAGTGTTGACTTCAACATAATCACATAAAACTTATATCGATGGAAAGGTATTTTCGAGTAGATGTGCATAATATAATTTTTATTCGAAGATATTGCTATTAAGAAATGACTACGAAAGAAAAACGGATGATAAAGGAGAGCACTTGCAGATTTTCTATGAGCTGTCAACTTCGATTTGACAATTATGGGTACTCGCTCTCTCCCTTGCGACAACCTTATAAATCAACCTTGGTTGTGCTGTGGCTCATGGTATAATGATTTACAAGGTAGGAGTGACAGTTCTGTTGGCGATTTGTAGTTGTCAAAAACACATTGAAAAAGAGAAAACGAAGAAGCAGCAAAACAGATGAAAAGTTACACTTTGTATTGATTTGACAACTCCCGATCGCCGCTCGTGAGAAAAAAGGTAGTTGTCAAGGCTACCTTGTAAATTATTGTATCATGCTGTGGCTAGCTGAACATATGCAAAGTTCATTTATATAGGTTAAGTCACTTGAGAGAAGCTCGGTCGAACTGTCAGAATGGATAAAAGGAAATCAAGAAAAAAAAACCTGAATCTGTACAATTTTTAGCTAACAGCTACTTTGACAGTTCGAGCAAAGGCGGATAAAGAGTGCTTTTCTCTCAAGTGACTTAACCTTTAAAAAGAGAAGAGTAGAGAGCAACATTGAGTTTATTGAACTCTCTCTGCTGTGAGTATGTATTTTGTTGGTATTTCTCTGCTGTTTGTATTTTGTTTGTGTAACGCTGACTGGTAACGCTTGAATTTTTAGATAACGCTCGATTTCAGTCGCCATAAAATTTTCATACCGCGGACAATATATGAAATCGATTCTAAGGGAGTATACTTAAAAAAATAAACAAAAATACACGTAGATCATGTTATATATGTCCATCGTGACAATACGAATAAGCTGCGTATAACTGCATTACTTGTTAAAGGCCAATTTGTTTGCAATGTAGTTAGAATATTTGCAACAATTGCTGTCAAAATTTATAAATTTAATGTCTTCATAGTTTTTAGAGAAATATAAGTTAGATAAAATATAAGTTTCTTTTTAAAAAATGAAAATCAAGTTCGAAAATAAGCCAAATCGGATGAAAACCATGCCTACCTCTCATACAGAGTCACTTTATTTTTACAGTAAAATCTCTTCAAAATCCACTAAATTTAAAGAAATGTCTTGAAATTTTGCACATAAGCTTTGATATTTAAAATAAACCATGATATTTGGCAAAATCAAATTAAAACCACGCCAACTTCCATAAAAAGTGGCTTTATTTTAAAGTTAACATCACTTAAAAATGCACAAAAATTAAAGAAATATCTTGAAATTTTGCACATGAGCTTTGATATATAATATGAACCATCTCTATGATATTTAGCAAAATCGGATGAAAACTACGCCTACCTCCCATACGAAATGACGTCATCAAATAGGATATCTTTCGTAAATATATAAAACTGAATGTCATCGTGTCTGTCATAGCTAAAAACTTCGAATATACTTCAATACGGCCACTGGGAAGTATTTTAGCTTCGGTACCTTGCCGAAGATCCATTCCTTACTAATTTTTATTAATTTGGGCTTTCCATCAGTAAGTTTTGTATGGAAAATATATTTTGTAAGCTGCAGATGTCTCGGTTTTTTTTGCTGATGTTCCGATTTTTTATGGCATATTCCCGATTTTTTTCAAAAAATACCTGGCAGCCCTACTTTTGACCCATATTGTGTAAATATAAGATGTGATTGAGGCAAATATACTTTCAATTCATTATCAGAGTCAACAAATTATATTTAAACTGTAGAAAATGTTGAGTTCTAAGCCAAATACTGCAGTTTTGCTTCACTGTGTAATTAAATAGTATTCCATAAATGTATACAATTATTTTTTCTTAACCCTTAAATGACAAATCACACCTAATTTGCCTTTACTGTCACACTAGTGGATATACGCATCAGCGTCTTTTAATTGCTTACAACTTGGGAACAAAAAAAGGAAAAATTAATATTTCGTTGGCGCTACAAATGCGCTTCCAACAAAGGCCTTTTTAAAAAATAAAAACAAAAATTTTTATTATTTTACATTGGACCTTAATAAAAAGTCAATAGATTTTGTCGCTAAAATAGAGTATTTTAAGGAAAAAAAAAATTAAATAGATAAGAACGAAAAAATATTGCCTATCTCTTGCACCCAGCTGTTGTTGAAGCTATTACTTTAGAGCAGAGCTAGACATTCCTACACAACCGCAAACTCGGCACTTATGTCTGTGTATTTGTGCATTGAAAAGCTTTGTGCTGTCAAAAGAAAAGATGGTTGCGCGGAGTAAGGATTCTAAAAAAGGTAATTGCGCAGAGTAAAGATTTTAAAAAAGGTGGTTGCGCAGAATAAAGTTTTTAAAAGTTGCTTTGATACACTTGTGAAATATTTAGTTTGTTTAGTGAATGGTAATTATTTTTTATTTAAATAATGTTTGCAAGCAAAACAATAAGCGAAAATGCGCATCTGAAAGCTCTAGCAGCGTGCGTGTTTTTTATAACGTCTGAAGAGAATGTGCATCAACATTCCCCCTCACGAGTTTTCAAATCATACTGAAAGCTATAGCAGCGTACGTGTGCTTAAATACGTGAAAAGCTCTTTGCCCGCGCTGCTGCCAGTTGATTAGCTCTGCTTTAGAGACAATATGCGTTAGAAATGAAAATCCGAAAGCACTCGATTTGCTATTCCTGAATTAGACCTCTAGAGAAATCGAAAAAATGCCAGAAGTTTTAATTTTTCAACAGTGCTAAGTTGCACTAGTGCGTGTGGCGGCCGTGGCGTAGTGGGTAGAGTGTGTGGCCCATATGTCAGAGAACCCTTGTTCAATTCCCACCTGACACAAAAAAGGTTTTTCAATTGAATTCATTATTTTTTCTGTTCGGCCGTCCCCTCTCTGCAGACAATGGCAAACCTCAGAAAAAAAAACTGCCATGAAAAGCTTCTTCAGAGCATAAGCCGTTCGGAGTCGGCATAAAACTTATAGGTTCAGTTCTCGATCAATTGTGTTCAAACATTTCACAACACACACACATCACAATTGATCATAGGAAGCTTGGCAAAAGTCCTTTTAAGGACTAAAATGGCCATTTTCGATTTTCGTGTGATGTAAAAGTTGACGTTTACACAAATATTAATTAATTAATTACGATTTTTATTTCGAAATTAAATGTGGTTTCGATTGTATGCTCTGTAAGCATGTTGTATTCTGAATTTCTTCAAATATACGTATATTGTAAAGGACCAATTTTATTAAAAATACCTCATATACGGAAATTGGTTGTTGTTTTTCCTTTAAATTATTTAATTTTCACATACTGATATAAAATATGTCTCACACTGTACATTGTTTTAATTCACTTATGCGTCATATTTTTATTTTTGTTCTAAGTCCAAGTGCAAATACCAAAGTTTAAATTTCTAGCAATTATTGCTTTTTATTATTAAGTCCCAAAGAAAAAAATATATTTTTACTGAACTGTTTTTATATGATTTAATGTTATTAAAAAAGTATTGAATTTTACAGATGAATTAAAACTGAACATTCTGCAGACTCAGTTTTTCATCAAAGTCATCTTGAAACAAATTGGAATAAATAGCTCTTTAAGTTAAAACTTTAACCTTTCAACTTTCTTCAATCTAGGATTATTTAATTATGTTTAATATTAATTATGTGGTAAAAAAGGGATTATATCTCTTTTTAATTTTTCCATAACATCTCCTCTATTTAATAAAATGAAACGGTGAAGTTCAGGGCAACAATTTTCCATAATAAATTTTTTGGCTAACAACATACAACGTAAAATTATGTACTCTGTTGTATATAAAAATCATCGGAAATAAAACTACGCCAATGTTGCACACAAAACGACTTCAAAAACATTTCTAGAGTGAAAAGCTTTTGTTATGTTGCAAAAGTTAAAAGCTCACATTTTGTGCAACTGCCAACAAGCTGACGGCACTATAATTAATCTTCATTGAACTTTGTCAACTTTTAGGAGCAACATTTTTCATCTCAGAGTCAAACCTTTGTCATGTAAACCAAAAGGGTGTGAACAGATTAATTTCTTAAACTGCATCAGTGACAAAAAAAAAAAACAAAACAAAAAAAGACACAGTTTCGATAGTATAGTAAGTGTGGACGTAGAATTTTTTGTTTAATATATTTGTTGATGAATTTATTGTTCTTGTTCATTTTAATATTGGTTTAAAATAAATATAGTGCAATCTTTTGTTTAATAAATTGAAATAAATATTTCGGAATAATATGCATCTATTATTTTTCCTGCAGTAAAGAACTTATATTTATTTTATATATAATTGAATATTTAAATTTGAGTCAGCAAAATATAATTAATAATAAAGTTTATAATACAATAGCATAACTACCATGTCAGTCTCCAATCTGGATATATGTAAATCTGCATTGTAGTAATTTCAGTTTTTGCATTATATATGTTTTATTTATTGTATGAATCTTGCTGAAGATTAGCAAAAACAATAACAAACTAAAAAACGAAAGAAATATATATATATGCAAATATTTCATACACACGTATTAATAACCACAACACAAGCAGTTACTGATAAAATATTCGTAAAACTATTCTTGATTTAAAATGGTTTATATGTAGTAGCGCTGCGTTTTTTAAATACTATAAATAAACTTGTATAATGAACCTGCATCGCTTCTTCGTATTGCAACGTCTTATTTTCTGTGTATATCAGGCGTACAAAGCAACCCCGCCCTAACTGATTGGATTCTGCCGGCAGACTGAAAGCTTCTTATCGGCGCAAGCATTTATATACGTATGCATTGCTTGTAAAGCTCTGAGAAATTCATAAAACGATTCTATTCAACAAGCAACACGATGTTGCGTTTGAGATTTCGGCACGAACTAAAGCAACAAGCATAGGAACGTCAGCTGCAACTGAATCATCAGTGCATTTTTTCTCATACAAAAATATGATTTTTTTCTTTTCTTTTGCTATCTTTTGTGGCTTTATTAAAGAAGTAACAAAATCCAAAGTTAGGTATTCCTTTTATGCACAAAATAACTGATATTTGGGCCGATGCTATATGGAAAAATTTTTATTTTTTTTTTTTCGAAACACAAAAGGAACTAAAATGTTGCTTAATTTTACGTAGTTTCAAAATAGGCCAACTGTTTTTTAATTCCATATAACTTTTGGCGCTCCACCATATCCTTTTTGACTGAAACTTCTCTTTTTTGTACTGACTTTCCACATAAGAACAGAGGTATACAAAAATTCCTAAGGTGAGTTTTTATAACTTATCTACTCTGTTCTATTTCGAACACCAGAGGGCGCTGTAGAACAAATATTTTAAAAAACTTCGAAAAACTCCTAAGCCGCTCATCTGATTTGAATGAAATTTGGTAGATAGGAATTTTCTAATACGGTGAGTGTTTTGGGCTTTTTTTTATGCGCTATCTTTAACACTAGAGGGCGCTGTAGTACAAATATTTTAAAAAACGCCGAAAAACTCCAAAGCCGTTTATCCGATTTACATGAAAATTGGTATATAGAGGTTTCCGGATACGGTGAGTTTTCATGACTTATGTACTCTGTTCTATCTTAAAAACCAGCGGGCGCTGTAGTACAAATATTTTAAAAAACGTCGAAAAATTTCTAAGCGTTTATCCGAATATTGTATATATTATACAAATAAACATATATATATATATACATGGGCGTAGCGAGGGTAGGGCTGTTTCCCCCTGATATGTATATATATATATATATATGTTTATATTATACACATACATAAACATATATACATATACATGGGCGTATTGAGGGTAGGGCAGGGGAGGGTAGTTTCTTCCTCCTGATATCCTCCTGGTATATATAATACATATATGCATGTATAAGCAAATACACATATACATGGGCGTAGTGAGAGAAGGGAAGTTTCCCCCTGATATGTATATACATAGGCGTAGCGAAGGTAGGGAAGAGGAGGACAGTTGGCCCCCTTATGTGTATATGATTATACATGTATATATTATGCATACATAAACACATATACATAAACATTGGTGTAGCGAGGGTGGGGTAGGGAAGGGAAGTTCCCCCCTGATATATATATGTATATAAATGTATATATTATACATATAAACATATACATGGGCGTTGCGAGGGTAGGGCAGATGTCACCCCTGATATGTTTATGTATATACTTGTAAATATTATACTTATATAAACATATATACATACACATGGCCGTATCGACGGTAGAGCAGGGGAATGCAGTTGCCCCCTGATATGTGTGTATATATATATGTATATATATATAGGGGAGGAGCTTAAGAAGTTTTACTTCATTCGTGTGGTTTAAAGCACGCTCTCATTTTTTTTATGTGCTACCTTGAGCACCAGTGGGTGCTGTAGTATAAATCTAATAAGAAATGGTAAACACTCCAAAACTGCTCATCTGATTAAGATGAACATTTTGTGTGTAGGGATTTTCGAGTATGGAAAGGGCCTTGGCACTATTTTTTTTTGTTCGAAAACCAGAGGGTCTTATTGTACAAATACTGCAAAAAAGCTCCAAGCCACTCATCCGATAAGTATGATTTTTATGAGAGTTCTTTGGGAGCGGTGAGTTTTTTGCGATATGTATTTTGCTATATATTGAACATCAGAGGGCGTTGTACTACAAAATATAGAAAGGCGTAGCAAAGCGCAAAGGGTGATATATATCTTCTTTTATTCTTTATGTGTATTTATATTCAATATTGTTATTTTCGCATATCAGGACAGCTGATGCCAAATTCTGTTCTATCAACACATCAACACATGCGCAACTCCGTTGCGTCGTACGTTGGAATTGTTTTGACATTTCAATTTCCAGTGCTTATTTAAGTGGTATCCAGTAAAAAAAGACTTACAAAATAATGGCTTATTCGCAAGAAATTTAGAAAAGAAATTGTCAAAAACGCGGCATAAAGTGAAGGTACATAAAAATAACTTATGAAAAAATTCTTGACCATAAAAATATTTGCAAATTTCACCTAAGCTAACATTGGTTAAGCTTATCTGTAACGAACAGGCTACAACTTGCATTTTTCTATTTTATGTATGTAAATATTTAGTACAGGGTTGCCCATATTCGACGGACCCATGTTTTTGTTAAAAAAATCAAAGAAAAAAATAAAAATTTGGCGGTTGGCAATCTTAATCATTTAATTTGTTCCAAGTAGATTTGTTTACATCAATTTTTGAATATGATATCTCTCAAATGGCCGCCTCTGGCGTTGATGGCGTATTGTGCCCTTTTTGCAGCATTTTCCATCGTTTTCGCCAACATTTCGGCCGGAATAGCGGCTATTTCTTCACGAATGTTGTCCTTGAGCTCTTCTACGGTCCTTGGCTTGTTAACGTAAACCTTTGACTTCAAATATCCCCACAAGAAGAAGTCAGGCGGCGTCAAATCGGGCGAACGCGGTGGCCAGTCCAAATCACCACTTTTCGACATCAAACGGCCCGGAAACAAATTCTTCAGAAAATCAATTGTTATGCGACTTGTGTGCGGTGGAGCGCCGTCTTGTTGAAACCAGAACTGCCCCATACGCTTTCGACGAATAATTGGCATCACAAAATTGGTCATCATGTCGCGATAACGCTTCTTTGATGACTTCTTTGGTTGATGGTAACAGCATGGCCATTTTCATTTTGGAAGAAAAACGGCCCAATGACCGTTTTGGCACTAACGCCGCACCAAACTGTGACTTTTTCGTCATGAAGAGGCACTTCTTGAATCTCCTGAGGATTTTCAGTGGCGTAAATACGGCAATTTTGCTTATTTACGGTCCCATTCAATGTGCACTTCTCACATTTTTTAATATTTTAAAAGCACGTTGAGTTTTCACAATTGGCTTCTTCTGTTGAATGTAAATTTCAACTATTTCAGAGCGCTCGCGTGGCGTGTATTGTTCCATGGTAAAAATCTGCTTGGACTGACGCTTCAAACGCGGTATGTCATTAAGCGATCTGACATCTCTGTCAAAAGTTATGGCGTTGATGGGTCCGTCGAATATGGGCAACCCTGTACATATTTACTTTAGTACATATTTATTTTCAAAATTTCTTAAGGATTATTAATTTAAAAAATTTACCGTTCATCACTCAAAGCATTAATTTCAAAACAATAGAAATTCTTAGTAAAATTAATTTTTGAACTTATCAATTTAAAGTTTTGATTTTCGATGCCAGTTGCTATGCTGTTTTTGAATACATTGAACTTAATTCTTTTTTGTCTGAAACGTTCATGAAGTACTTTACTACTTTACTACTAGTACGCCACAGTAACATTACGACACGAGGTCAAAAGAGAGCATTTATGTATGAGAAAATTTACATAAATGATTGCCAAATATTCGTTTTTGCTCTGATGTTTTCCAAAATGCCCAATCTGTCGAATAAATTGTAAAATTAAAGAAAAAATATACTTTTGCAAGCGATCACGATCACACACATCACGATTTTCCTAACTTTTTCTCATAATTTTTAGATGTTGAATCTACGTTTTGCTTATTTTGCCAAAGTTACCGGTTTGAAAGATGCACACAAAATTTTTTCAATAGTTTGTGAAAATTTTTTTTAAATCGACGCATGAATTCAAAAATTATTTAAATAAACTCCCGAGTCTACCTCCATTTTTCAAAATCTACCACTCATTTAAATCTCAATCCACCACTATTTAAAATTTTCAAATGACAACACTGGCCATCATTATCTATCTATTAATACATTATTGTGCTGCATCTGTTGACATAACATCTGTTAACATCAGTTAACGTAGCTACAGTTATCTTTACTGCTTTATTTTGTAAATCGAAAACGCAAACCAACGACAAGTGAGACACGAGAAGCAATATTTTTTTATATACAAAATTCTATTGCTTCTCGTGTTTTGCTTGTCGTTGGTTTGCATGACTTCAATGACTTCAATAGAGATGTTTTGATCGGTGGAAGGAGTTTAGAACTATGAATCGTTCGAGTATAGAATCGATCCTCACCGTCAACAAAAAAATTTATTTTTATGCAATTTTTTTTTGTCTATAAAATTGTTTTGTATAAAATAAATATATAAAATAAATAAAAAATAGTACAATTTGTAATAAAATAAAAAAAAAAATAACACTGAACAAAAATTTGCTTCTACTTGCCACAAGATGTCACCAGCATTGGTGTGTTTATTTTTTATTGGTGTGAATTGCGTGAAGGAAAACATCGATGCTGGTGACATCTTGTACCAAGTAGAAGCAAATTTGTGTTGTTACAGCTCAGCGTAACCAAGGCTTTTTGGATTGGTGAATAGTGTAATGAGCTCTTAATCAGTGGGTACGGGTTCGATCCCTACGGCAGGTGAAGAAATGTTTTTTAATAATTTGATATCAAACGTTTTTGTTGTGATGGATGCAAGCAAAAAAGAGACATCAACTCTAATTTAAGAAAACAATGTGGAGATATAACGAAATGTAAAAAAATTTTCTGGTGTGAATATTAAAATGTGCTTTTTAATTAATTTTATGTTATTTTACATATTTGAATTTAAAAGTTAATTTATTAAAAAGAAAAAACTATTAAGCTACCAAATCTATGTAACTGCGCAAAAGCTTCGCTTATCTCGTGTTTCCAACGACGCACCTGTGTTTTATTATTTATTTAAATATTTAATTTAATTTACAAAACGACTGTATTCCAGGTTTTCACATGCATAATTGTTTTTTAAATATAATTAACTAATTATATTTTACTTGCATTTCAAACAATAAACGAGGTAAGTTATAAAATCAATAATCCTCAATAAAATGCATCCAAAACAATTCCAATATTAAAATTCCCTTGACATTAAATGCTTTTCGAATATCTTTAAATAGCTAAAGGTGGATACATTTCGTATGATTCTAAACAACACAATTAAAATATACAAGTCATGCATGCTATACGACTTGTGAACGCTTTATCAAACTGCCAAGAAGTATGCTCTTAAATATTATATTGCAGAGTGTATCGAATTTTTTGTTGTTGCCTATTTTTTTTTTTTTTTGTTTGGTAACTTTTGTGACATTGGTTTTACTTCGCATCTAATTCGCTGTGTTGCTTTTACGTGGCTGGGAAGGTTTGACTTCAAAAGTTTAAGTAAAAAATATAAATTTTATGTTTTTATGTTTATTTATTTAAAAAAAAAAACAAGTTTTGAAAGGATCCACAACTTTCGTCAATATTATTTTTTTTTTTTTTTTTATATATGGCTACTTTGTTTTCATTTCACCCAACAATTTTTCTCAATTGTCCTCGCTCTGGTCGTCCATGAACGCCTTTAACTGAAGTTAACATCAATAAAGTGAAGAATATGATGACGAAAAATCGTCGTTTAACTTTGAGAGAGATAGCCGCTGAGCTTTATGGGTCTCATATATCAATTGTGTACCATTGCACACGATCATTTGATTAGTTTCGAAAGACTTGGGGAGGAATCAACCAAAGTGATAATTGATAGTTGATAATCAAAATCATCGCTTTTGCTCCATGTAAGGTGATTATTAAATTGACAATCACTTATTTCCTATTGATTTCAGCTATTTAGAAGCCGTTTTCAAAAACGAAAATCAAAACAGCGACTGTCAACTATCACCTTAGCTGATTTTACCCCTGAATTTTCTTCGATTTTATCGTGCTGAATTGTGAACGAATTTTTGGTGAAAAACTCAACAAAAATAATCGAACAACTACCTGATATGGCACCTTTTGCTAACTTTTTCTCTTCCCAAAACCCAAAATACCACTTTGTGGCACCTCGATTCGGAAAATGCGTTTGAAAAGTTTTTCATGGTTGGATTATTCACTGGCATAAGTGTATTATTTCGGAAGGCGCCTACTTTGAAGGCGACACAATGAATATAAATGAATAATAAATATTTTGTGTTTTATTGACCAGTTCCCGGTATCTTTTTGACAGAATATATTGCTAGGGAATAAGCCCATTTATGCGAAATTTTTAAAGATTTTAAGACTTGGAATCCGCCAATTCATATGGCAGGTAGGCGTGGTTCTGAACTGATTTTCCTCAGTTTCGAGTGAAAAAAGCTTATTAAATTTTAAAGCTTGTGTACAAAATTTGTTTAAAATAGATAAATTAAAATTTATCAGACATTCACGTTAACGTTAATTTTATTTTTTCGTCTTCTTTTCTAATATTTTGGTATGACAGCTCAAAACTTGACGAAAACATCTGTCATACCAGTTAGAATTATAGCCCTGACTTTTTTTTTATGACTTTATAAAAGAGCTTTTTTGACTGAAACTTCTCATAATTGTACTGCCTTTCCATATAATAACTGAGGTATACAGAAATTTTAATTAAAGTTCTGTCTATTTGTGAATATCTTCTCAATACTTTTAGAACGCTTAGTCCGAAAATCATTATTGAAATTATATTTGCTCAAAATTAAACACAATAAATAAAATAATGTAACAAAATAAACCACGATATTAAAAAAATCACTGATACGCCTAGAAAACAAAACATATCGAATTCTGCAAAAACTGTGCTTTTCATATTGATTATTGATTTTAGTGACTCAAATTACGAAATACAATACAAAGTACCTGAAAAAAATTGAAAAAATTTTAGTCAGAAAAGCTATGGTAGAGGAACAAAAGTTATGTTTATTTCAAAAATTGTAAGCGTATTTTAAATCAGCGTAAAAACACGCGACTTCTGATACCTATTGCGTATTAAAATTATAAAAAACTAGTAAAGATGGGAAGCTTCAGCAGGGTACCGAAGCTAAAGTACCCCCTCGCGGCCATATTTAAGTATATTCGAAGTCTTTAGCCACGACATACACGATGACATTCAGTTTTATATATTAACGAAAGTTTTCCTATTTTGATGACGTCACTTTGTATCGGAGGTAGGTGCGGTTTTCATTCGATTTCTCCAAATTTCATAACTAGGATTAAGACTGAAGAGCAAATCTCATCTACAAAATTTCAAAGCATTTCATTAATTTTTGTGGATTTTAAAGACATTTAATAGTTAATATAAAGTCACTTTGTATGGGAGGTAAGCGTGGTTTTCATTCGATTTGGTCCATTTTCGAACTTGATCCCCTTTTTTTAACCGACTTAAAAAAGGAGGAGGTTCTCAAGTTCGTCGGTTTCTCTGTTTTTTATTATTTTTTTTTTTTTTTTTTTAAACGTATGTACATCGATAACTCCTAAACCATATGCCTGACTGCCATAATTTTTGGGGAACAGATAGATATGATAAGCATGGAGGTGCCCGTAAAAAAGTGGGCGGTATTCTATAACTGGGCGTGGCAATAATAGATCTCGCAATAATAAATACTAGTGTATCTAAGATAATATTGACACTAGGGTACTGCAATTTAGTGTAGGGGTAGGCACAATTATTACAAATAACGGGCAAGAAAATGGGCGTAATTCGACAAATGGGCGTGGCAATATTAGAAAAACAGTGTATCTTGAATAATTTTGAGACTAGAGTACTGCAATTTTGTATAGGGGTAGGCATTATTACTACAAATTATGGTCAAAAAAGTGGGCGCTATTCGACAAATGGGCGTGTCAATATTATAAAAACACTGTAGGGGTAGACACAGCTAATACAAATTACGGGCAAGAAAATGGGCGTTATTTGGCAAATGGGCGTGGCAATATTAGAAAAAGAGTATATCTCGAATAATATCGATACTATGGTACTGCAATTTAGTATAAGGGTAGGCAATACTATTAAAAATTATGGCCAATAAATACAATACTTGATGAATACAAATGCTTTGAAGTTGGCGCTTCTGATTAACAGTCTGATTATATTAGCGCCGACCTTAAAAGCATTTGTATTCATCAAGAAATTAATATATTTATGATAATAAAACAAATAAGAAAAAAAATTAAGATAATAAGATTTCATATATAATAATATGTTTAAATAAATTATAAAATATGACCAAGAAATTAAAAGGAAAAGTATTTTTAAAATTATTTTTTACTTTGTAGTGATTTTGTAGTCGGTTCTTTTTTTTTTTTAAAATTTTTTAAAAATAAACTTATATTTTGAATTTCATCGCGATAACTTTAAAATTGCCTCTGTAATCGTGTCGCCAGACGGACAGACGGGCAGACGGACAGACGGACATACAGATGGACACACAGAAATCGACTCAGGAGATGATGCTGATCAAAAATATACATATTTTTCTATACCTGCCACGCCTCCTTCTTGGCGCTACAAACTGAATGACAAAGTTAATATACCCGTTACGCAGTACGCGTTGGGGTATAAAAATGCCGGCCCAGCCTATTTTACACTGATGTTCCCCGACTCTAACAATTTGACCCACCTTAATGTATATACCTACATATTTTGTTTCATTTCAAAAAAAGACTGTTTAGATAGTATCGTAAGTGTGGACGTTGTTGTTGGTCTTGTTAATTTTTATGTAAATAAATAAATATAATATAAAATTAAATCTATACTATTAATAAATCTGTAGCCACTTTTTATGTTCACTCATCACGTTTAAACGACAACTCAGATTTTTATAAAATTTTGTACACATATTTATAGGTCAGCAGAGAGTGCAATAGGATACTTTATTTTAACCCATTAACAACCAATGTTACTATATGGAAACATATGCGTCTCGAATTTTCATTAAATACTGCTTAATATTTCAAAAGTTTTAGTGCCAGTTTTTTAAAAAAAGTAAAATTAGCATGCAATAATAACTTATTTCTGCTCAATGGCATACATAGTTTTCACCAAAATGTTGCTTCAAGTCTAAAAATGTCTGTTTTTTATGGTTTTCTTTCGGCCCTAATGGATTAAATTGCACTTCGGTTAAACGAGAACAAAATCAATAAACGCTTTTAAATTTCCTTCAATTTGATACCAAAATCATGTATGTAGTTTGAAAACTGTGAAAAATTTTAGTACCAGATCTTTTTAGTATTAATTATAAGCTGAGAATGAGAGAAAAACGACTTGAAATTCACACTTTTAGCTTTGAAGGCAAATATTTCAGTCAGTTTGCAATGGATTTCAATAATTTTTTTTGAAAAATGTTGTTTGTTAAAATATCCTTCAAACATAAGTTGAAATTTTTACTAAACCAAATTAAAATTTAATTAATATTTTATTAATATTTTTAAAAATTTTTTTAAAAAATGTTCAAAAATTTCTAGTTTAAGCCAAAAAATTGGATAAAAGTTGTTTTTGTTGTAAAAAAAAATTAAATCCAAAATTTAGGTTTTCGATTTCCTATCAGATGATATAACAATCTTAAGGTTAATAATTTGTAGTATTACTTAAACAATAAAAAATCGTTTTGGTAGCGAAAAATCAAGCCTACCCACTATCAATTTTTGAATAAAAACTTTTTGAAAACCCGGCGAAGCGGCGGGTTTAAGCTAGTTTAAAATATAAATATAAAATAAAATCATCTGTTTAATAAACTGGAATAAATATTTCCGAATAATATGAAGTTATTATTTCTCCTGCAGTAAAGAACTTATATATGTATATTAAAAATTTTGTTGAAAATTTTAATTTTAACAAACAAAATATATTTTTAATATGTAATATATATAAAATTAGTTCAATAAATAGTTCAAATTTCCCTATAGGAACAAACTAACTTGTTTTTAAAAACAACTAATTAAAAAACTAATTTAAAATAAACCAGTATATGAACTACTTTGAATTATATTAAGGCGGCATCCACTTCAATATATGAAGTAATTGAAATACTACTTAAAAACCAGTGATTGATAAACTACTTTGAATTATATTAAGGCGGCAACTACTCTGATGTTGGCATGTTTTAATTGAAAATTTTTATTAGATTGCAAGCTTATATATATTTAACCATGGTATTTCATCAAATATTATTAACTTTTGGCCATCAGTAATAGTTTTCAATTGGTTATTTTAAAGCAATTAAAAAAATAATTTAAATGTAACTAATTTAACAAGTAGTTGAAAATATATGCAGACGACAGTCAATTGACTTATTTAGCGGACATCACCATACAAAATAAGTTAGTTCGTTCTATGGAAAAAAGTCAGAATTTCAACTAGTTGTGGTTGACAAAAAACTACTTTATCAACTACTTTTAAATTAGTTGATTTTCCTACAGGGTTATTATGATAATTTAAAAAGCAATGAAGTTTTTAATAGCATAACTTCCATGCCAGTCTCCGTATATGTAAACCTGCATTTAAACCTTATTTATGTATTTTTTATTGTATTCATCTTGCTGAAGATTAACAAAAACAATAACAAAATACAAAAACGAAAGAAATATATTTATGCAAATATTTCATACATACGTATTAATTACAACAACACAAGCAGTTACTGCATAAAACTCGTAAAACGATTCTTGATTTATATATTGGCTTATATGTACACTCAAAATAAAAAGTCAGCAAAAAACTTTTATTGGACGTATATTGATAATAAATTGTCAAATCAACCTAGGTTTTTGTCAATATGAACAATTTTCATCTAATTGACAAAAACCTATGTTGATTTGATAAATTTTTGTCAATATATGTCCAACAAAAGTTTTTTGTTGATTTTTTATTTTGAGTGTAGTAGTGCTGCGTGTTTTAAATACCAAATATAAACTAATACAATGAGCTATGCATCGCTTCTTTGCCTTGCAAGCACCAGGCGGACAAAGCAACGCCACCCTAACTGATTGGAGTCTGCCAGCAGATTGAAAGATTCTTAGCGGTGCAAGCATTTATATATGTACGTATGTATTGCTTGTGAAGCTCTGAGAAATTCATAAAACGATTCTATTCAACAAACGTTTCCAGTTGAACCAGTCTGCAGATATCTTGCTCATCGCAAAGTTTAAAGGTCTTTTGCGGCATTGCTCTTTTCTTCCATATCAACGAATATTTTTGAACCAAAATTTCAGGGATAAATCTTCAATATTCTTCAGATATACTTTAAAAATGTAAAAAACTTTTGGTCTAATATGAAATACAGCTTAAAAAAAATTTTAGGTTTTAAAAAAACGGTGTCATTTTTTTCTTCAAAAAACTTCCGGAACCCCTGAAGAATAAATCAAAACTTGTTTAAATGTAAAACTAGTTAAAATAACGTATGGACACGAAGATTTTCACAATAGGTAGGAGGGGGTAGGCGGGTGCTCGAAATAGGGAATTTTAAATAGAAAATGAGTTTTATTTATTGAGATAGTACAGTAACAATAAATTTTTTTTTTGATATGCTGAAATAAATTTTGCCAATCAAGGTTATGCCATATGAAAAGGAGCCAAAAACAAAAATGCAATTTTGAATTTGAATTCTTTTGCAACAAAAACGTTTGCACCATTTTTTAAGAAAACATTTAATATTATGGACCTTACTTGAAAAAAAAATAAATGCCTTACTAACTGCTATTATTATTTTTATAAAGTATTTTATTGACCTTAAAGAAAAAAAAAAAAAAAAAAATTGAATTAAATGTATTCAAAAAAAGCAGACCAGCTTGCATCAAAAGTAAAAACATTAAATTTCTGATCATTGTTTCTTGCAGCAGATGACATAGACAAGTTCAAAAATGCATTTTATTAAAAATTTCTATTGTTTTGAATTGTATGAGTGTTTAACGGTAAATTTTTTAAATAAATTATTCTTAAGAAATTTTGAAAAGAAATCTATATATATATAAAATTGTAAAAAAAAATCTGTAAATCTGTTTTGAATGACGCTGAGTCCAAAAATCGCATTTTTAAAATTTTTGTCTGTCTGTCTGTCTGTTAAAGCATCACGCGAAAACCACTGGATGGATTTTAATGAAATTTGACATCCAGGTTTCTTATATCCCCGGTCAACATATAGGCTACTTTTTATCCAGGTAAAAAGGTTGGACCCGATAGGGGGCGCTGCGATCGGGTTCCAGTCATTCTTTTTCTTAGCTTATCTCTGAAACCGTTCATCCGATTTGCTTGAAAATGTGTATGTATAGGTTTTCGGACACGCCAAGTTTTTTTGACTTATCTAAACCGTTCTATCTCGAACACCAGAGGGCGCTGTAGTACAAATATTTTAAAAAAGTCAAAAAACTCCTAGTCGCTTATCCGATTTGCATGAAATTTTGTATGTAGAGGTTCTCGGACACGCTGAGTTTTTCTCACTTATCTACTCTGTTCTATCTCGAACACCAGGGGGCGCTGCAGTACAAATATTTTGAAAAACCTCGAAAAACTCCTAAACCGTGCATCCGGTCTGTATGAAGATTGGAAAATAGGGGTTTTCTGATACGGTGAGTGTTTTGAACTTATCTTTTTGTGCTATCTTGAACACCAGAGGGCGCTTTAGTACAAATCGTAGGAAATCATGAAAAAATCCAAAACTGCTCATCCGACTTGGATGGAAATTTGTAAATAGCGATTTTTGAGTACGGCAAGGCTTTTGGTCCTATGTTTTTTGCTCTTTCTCGAAACTAGAGGGTGCTCTAATACAATTTGTACGTGTGTAAGTTATTAAACTGTTTCTTAACGGCTGCATTGATTTTGATGAAATTTTTTGTGTGTTTGAGTGGATCCCTTGATGTTTCAGATGGGCACTGCAGTACAAATGTTTTAAAAATCTCGAAAAACTCCTAGCTGTACATCCGATTTGCGTGAACATTTGTACATAGGAGTTTCGGATACGGTGGTTATATTGGACTTTTTTTTTCTGCACTATCTTAAACACCAGATGGTGCTGTAGTTCAAATCACTTAAGAAATCGTGAAACACTCAAAAACCGCTCATCCGATTTAAATAAAAATTTGTATATCGGATATATAGGATTTGCTTATCGAGTACGGAAAGGGGTTGTACGTTATTTTTTTATTTTATCTCGAAAACCAGAGGGCGCTGTTGTACAAATACTACAAAAAAATTAAAACAACTCATCCGATAAGTATGATTTTTGTAAGGGGTTTTCGGGTGCGGTGAGTCTTTTGGCGCTTTGTATTTTGTTATATCTTGAACACCAGAGGGCGCTGTACTACAGTAAGGCGAAGTAATCAGGAAGATCAGTAAGGGTGATAAATATCTTCTTTTCTTCTTTATGTGTATTTATATTCCACTTTCTTTTTTCACAAATCAGGACAGCTGATGCCGAATTATGTGTTATTTAGTACGCATCAAAATATGCGCAAGTTAGTTGCGTCATAAGTTGGAGTTGTTTTGACATTGCAATTTCTATTTTTAGTGCTTAGTTAATTTTTGTTCAGTTTCCTTGCGAATTGGCAAAATTCGTTTTTGCTCTGACCTTTTTTTTTTTAAATGTACAATCTATCGAATACAATATAAAACTTAAAAAAATATTTTTGCAAGCGATTGGCAGCACGCACACACAAATCACGATTTCCCTAAGTTTTTCATTTTGGCTCATTTCGCCAAAGTTACCGGTTTGAAAAATGCACACAAAATTTCTTCTAAAGTTTGTGAAAAGTTTTTATTCAGGGTATTCAGCTAGTTACATATATATTCATAGATTTTTTTTCAATAATATTTGTAGTACAAGTACAACCAAATTGCTA
This sequence comes from Coremacera marginata, assembly GCA_914767935.1. Taxonomy (NCBI): domain Eukaryota; kingdom Metazoa; phylum Arthropoda; class Insecta; order Diptera; family Sciomyzidae; genus Coremacera; species Coremacera marginata. The sequence goes on along the minus strand of OU612043.1, from coordinate 230,931,766 downwards.
TAGAAATGAGGAAGAGATTGACCCGATTAATCAAGTTACGAGTATTAAGAGTATTAAAAAAAAAAAAATTGTCGAAAAACCTTTGGAGGGAATAATGCACTTTTCCCCTTCCGTACTCGCATCGAACCACGTACAATTCAGCTGCAAGTGCTACCATCGCAATATTGCCTCCCTTGTATCAAAGAGAACAAAATACGAACAAACCCGAAAGCAAGCATAGTAGACATCTTCCAATTCATTTCATTGGATTGATGACAAAAAAATTTATTTAAATCAAAATAATCATTAATCGTTTATAACTGGGGAGTTTTAGTTATATAATCTATTTTCAATTTTTCTTAAAAAAATACAAAAACTGCCTGTACGATTGTAGATACTTTTGATTTGAAAAAGCACAAAATTTCAACTGCAGTTAGCACCACTAAACCTTTGCTTCGTGGTCAGAAGCTCTGACATTATGCTACCTCGCATACTTGTTTGGGTTTCTTTTACCGTGCCTACACAGCTAAAAATGTTGATGCGTTTTTCGTTACACGACTTGCATCGTATTTTATGTTGCATTTGCGACGATATTTTTGCTAAATGATGCAGACATGTACATATATATATATATATATAGAAGAAACTCCAACATTATCACAAAAATTCTGCTATTTTCCACACGGCACAAAATCCGAATTCGATATCGAAAATTTAAGAATTTATAAATAGTTCTCGATGATAACAATCGAATTCGATATCGATTACGATTCGAAAAATATACATTTTGAGGACGTAACGGTTACTTCATAAACGAAAGTTCGCTTATGTTTTGGAAAATTATTCGTTTACAATTCCAAAGCTATTAATTCTTCAACACAAATGCAAAGATAATTATATTTTCTACTTTTTTACTGTAAGGTGAATACTTTCGGATAACTTTTTTGGGCACTTTCAAGCTTACTTTTATTATTACTGATGCGATAACACTGGAATGAAATTACTTTCGATTTTTGATCGCCAATTAGGGAAAAATAAGAAATTTTTCTGCGATAAAAGTTCATTGCAAACGAACTTTCGCCGGGTGGGTTACATATGCATTGACAAGTGCTAATTTTCGGCACAATATTTAAGTAACATATCCTTCTTATGTTTTAGTTTCGACCAACATACCGTAGGTAATCAGACAGCTCAGTTGGTAATGGAAGAACTTGTAACCAGTATTTTGTGTGCTAAAATACCTCAACATGCAAGTCTTTTTTTATTTCGATATAAATGTGAGTTGAAAACTACATTTGAATTTTATGAAAGATACGATATTTATATGGAAATTCACAGATCTAACAATAAAACAAATTTTTGATTCAAAGTTGCATTCGTTAAGATTGCAGCATGTGCTGTTTCCAAATCAATCAATGTAATTAATCTGAATTTATCAATACTCAATTTGAGAAATGCCTAAAAGTATGCTAATGTTCTGCAAAAAAGCTACGTTCAGATTAAAAATTTTAGACCGTACTGTACTTTCAGAGTGTTGAACGAAAGACTCAATTCAATTATAAAAGAAAGAGAGAAGTACTGATTGTTGATTTAATATAAGTATGAGCTACTCAAATAAATATGTCTACGTGGCACAGTCGGTAGAACAGCCGGCTATGGATACAAACGTACTGTGTTCAATCCCCAGTGAAAGCAAAAATATAAAAAAATTTTATTAGATATTTTTTCGTTCTTATACAACTAGTGCGACGAATTGCTGTGTTGTTGTTTTCATAAGAACCATCTCGTTAAATTGGTTTTACCCCCCATCAAGCTCGCCGTATTGCTGTATACGCGGCTATAAAAGTTTTACTTCAAATATTTTCTGGAACCCGATCGCAGCACCACCTACCGGGTCCAATTGTAAATCTGAACGATCCAGGGACACACAAAAAATTTAATCAAAATCGAAGCAGCTATTTAGGAGCAGTTTAATAACATACACACATACCTATTGTACAACAGCGCCCTCTAGTTTTCGGGACAGAACAAAAAAAATAGCGCCAGAACCGTTGCCGTACCCGGAACGATTGATATACTAATGGCAAGGCAATTTAATTTTCTTTTCAGTCATATACTGTTCATTAATATTGGACTAGTTATTAAAGTAAAGTTATAAAAGTAAATTTGTATGAAATCGTTTTTCGAGAAATACAAAAGTGCCGTTATCTTAGAAACCCTACAAATTAAAAAAAAAATTTTTATAATGTTTTTGTGCTCTCGAGGTTCAAATTAACTCGCCCAGTTATGTGCCGTTCTTGATATTTCCCAGCTGTAAAGCAGTGTAATAAGCACAAGTATATCAATTTCGGAGAGGAGAAGGGTAGGGTTCAACCCCCTAAAACCCCCTGAATCCGCAACTGCATGCCGAATATGTTATTTTTTAGGCACAAAACTCGACATGATCACTGAACGATAAAACAAAGACTCTAGTTTTTGACGGACTTAACTTGTGTTTGTTTGAAGAGAAATGTCAGATGAACAAAATGACGTTTGTGTCAAACTAATACACTGCGAACTTTTCGCTTGCGCCATATTTTAGTAAAATCGGAAAGAACTTGCATGCATACACTGGTAGATTTTTTACTTTTTAATTATATCACTTATATTTATTTTTAATTATTTTTATATGGGAAGAAGGTATGATTTTGACCAATTCCAATAAATGTAAAATAAATAAGTGTAACTAAAGTTGAATTAAGGGTGTGTGCGAATTGAACTAAATTGCTACCTAAATTAAATTAAGGTAAAGCAGTTAAGGTTTCTTGAGGTCAATTAAGGCTAATTACAAATAGGTTAAAGGTTAAGAAATGTCATTATTCTCTTCTCTTATGAAATGTCATTAATTTAGCAAGCATTTAGGTAGTTCGGAATTTTCCTAAATTAATTTAGGAAACACTGCTTTATCGACACAATTTAGTTTAGGTAGCAATTTACTTCAATTCGCACACACCCTAAAAATGCAACAATTTTAGTTAAATAAGATGTTTAAGAGTATTGAGCTTCATATTATGTCGCGTTACTTTTTATGCGAGTTCGACATGATTCTTAACTGATTTCACTCAATTAGAAAATCTGGGGTTGTATTTAAGTTCAATGCTTACTCGTATTATTGTTGTAACAGATTAATTTTTGTTGAGTTTTTAGAGATTTATTAATTTTGACAACGTCGTTTTGTATAGAAGTTGGGCGATTTTCTGAACTGATTTTTTCAGAATCTCAAAATTAGAAAAACTTTTTTAAAACACAAAATCTTTAAACTTTAATGAAAAATTAATAACTTATAAGTTCATTTATTACTAAGTTGATGTTCTAGTTAGGCAAACTTTGATGCACAGTTATTTTGAAAAGCTATTGTTACCAATTGTCGCAAAAGGTATATGTGAACCTTTTGTGTGCAAAAAATTATGGAACTATTTTGATTAAAGATTTTATGAGCATATAATGATGGTGGCACTTTTAAGTACCGTATGTCAACAATGGGTTAACCTGAAATAAATAAAAGTGTACTTGGAAAATTTTAATAAAACAATTTTAGTTACTTTGTAGATAATTTTCTTTAAAAATAATATACTTAAGACTGTAAATTTAAGCAAACAATTACTACAGGACAATAAATAATTTGGTAGATTTCGGTGCTGTGTTCGGCGAATTGACAACGCGGCTTAAAATGCACACAGTTAACATTGACTTAGAAGACATGAAGGGAACGCTTGAATCCGTATCTTTTTCCTAGAATTTCACATCATTGCGTAAACAAGTGGTTGAACAACAGCGGATCCTGTATTTGATAATCCTGCATTTTGAACACAGGCGCCGACTTACTTCGATACCGTTGCTGTTGTGGTGCATCTAGATGACGGCGCACCTTGTAATTTGAACCGGAAAATTCTGTTGGTACTGGACCATTATAGTGCTGATCCAAATTGTTCTGCTGCGCGGATCCAATGTTATTTGATCTTGAATCTACGCTGCTCTGCGCTGAGTTAAATTTATTTGACCTGGGATCAACTCTGTTCTGCGCCGAATTAAATTCGTTTGAACTGGGATCAACTCTGCTCTGCGCCGGATTAAAATAGGTATACTTTGACTTTTTCACAACCGGTTGCAGGTACTTGAATTGTGTCACGCTTTGTGTTGGTATTTTTTCCACACTCTTCTCTATGCTATACACCGTGTTCGTGGGATGATTTACTACGGGTCCCTTATGTTTGACCACCTCCAGAGCTGCTATTATAGGTGTTAAATCCTGCAGTGCATTGTTGGTATTTGCAGCGTGGTAATTGTTGTATTTGCTGTACTGGGCACTCGTCTCTTTGGGTGCTTCATAGGGGTAACCCTCATTGGGATGATTCTTTATGTATGTCTCTTCGACACGCTGTTTGTTGGCCATCTGATGATAGATATCGGAGGGATTATTTTGTGGGGAGCCTTTCCCATATGCGGCTGTTATAGATTCAGTGTGTGACAGTGATTCAAGTGGTCCCAGATGAGTAGGTAAAGCATTACTATAACTATTATGGTACTGCAGATTGTTTGAGCTAGAGGTGGGCGTGGCCAGTTGAATTGTTTTGGAAGCAGTATACTCCGTTTTACCATTAGGCAGCATGTTAAGTATCTCCTGCAATTGAACGGCCGCCTTGCGTGCCTCTTCGTCGGTTAGTTTTTTGTGTCGTCCGTAAATGTTGAAATCATCATGTCCTGTGGAAGCGTTCGCATGTGTGGGATTGTGTGTGCGTGCATGTGTGAATGTGTGTATTAGAATTGTTGTGGTGGTGGGTGGTGGTATTGTTGTTTTGTATATGGAAGAAAAATATAAAAAATTTTCAAGTAGCACTTTCGTTGACAATTTCATGACAAATAATATTAATTTTTTAGTTTTTATTATGTACAATATTTGTTATGTTTATTATGTTAGTGTATGTATTGGTTATGTACAGTTAGATATAATTAGTAGTTGTCAGTCAAGATGAAATATCTGTAGAGTAGATGTTGAGATGAAATTTGGCCGTACACTTCTTTGTAGCTCAAATTTAGCTATAACTATTTATTCTTTACTCAAAATAAAAACAAATATACAAAAATACACATATAAACATGGGTTTTTTCTTTAAAAGTTAATATACAATATCCATTATATATACATTTTTTAACACAGACATAATAACACATAATTACACAGCCATACAAAATGATTTTTTTTGCACCACGTTTATGTTTTCTGGGTCACTAAATTCAAATCGGGGATCTATTGAGCCCCGATCACATCAGGGCTTGTCATAACCTCAAAAACTAAATAGTGTTAAATAGCTTAGATAATTACATTATTTTTAGGTAATGGCGTTGAAATAGCGGTTAAACGTGCCCTTAGTTTATATTCACCGACCTCAAAAGCATATAGCGAACCTAGTCTACCATACATAGTCTCCCAGAACAGAAAACAAAAACCGTTTCTGGACCCAAGGAAACTTTGGGTGGTTGTACTTCATACTTCATATTTAATGTTTAACTTTTTCAGTCAAATTAAAATCAGCTTATTTCTATCGAACCATATACTCAGGTGTTTCAGGGACGTTGTCTATCCAACTTTCAAAATAATACTGCTCCCAAGCTTTTTGAGCTTTCTCAGATCATTGAGCGTTTGATAAAATGCGTGTTCTTTATTTTTAACCTATGAATATCAGTTGAATTTGACATTCAACTAAGCTAGATGACTCTATTTTACCTTCTCTTCCTTCTAACCACGAAGTCTGTAATTAAAAATTTTCATTAAATTAAGACTAGCAATGTCTTATGGTTAATATTTTGAGACAAACATTAGAATAGAAGGAACGATTTAGAGAGAACAGGTGGGACGAGAGACGTCTTTTCAGGCGTAAAAAAAGAGAGACAGAAAAGCGTGAGTGCGAGAAGATTGAGATGTATGGCAACAGGAATGAGGTTCGAAAATTATTTTAAAAGATAAGACGCCTGGCCGATGGTTTTAGAACCGGAGCCTCTTCCTGCAACACTTTTCTAGTCTTCAGAATGGCGATGTTAACAACAATCCCGCCAATAGAGACGATATTCCGGAAAATCCAATTATGGATAACAGCGTTGAAGTTCCGCTGCCCTACTTTAATGAAGTCTTGACAGTCATAGCTCGGCTTAAGAACAACAAAGCCGCGGGAGCCGATGGTCTACCCGCTGAGCTGTTTAAGTACGTAGGTGAAGTTCTGTTGAAGTGTATTCACGAGCTTCTATGCAGAATATCGTCGAAAGAATGTATTCCAAACGATTGGAACCTTAGTGTACTCTGCCAAATACACTAGAAAAGCGATTCCAGCATTTGTGTTAACTACCATGCGATAAGCCTCCTAAATATCGCATATAAGTTCCTGTCAAGCGTATTATGTAAAAGACTGAAGCCCATCGTAAGCCAAGTGATTGAATCTTATCGTTATGGCTTCAGATCGGAAAAATCTACCACCGAACAGCTATTTACGCTACAACAAATCTTGGAAAAGACTCTAGAGAAACAAATCGACACCCACCATCTTTTTGCCGATTACAAAGCCGCTCTCGATAGTTCAATAAGGAATCACAAATACTCCACCATGTCTGAATTTGGTATACCTAACGTGACCAACCGTACTCCTTTTGGGAGTTTTGTACTTCTTCTTTGCTTGATGTACTTCTTTTAACTTTTTGTACTTCTTTTTGACATAAAACGATTGATTTTAAGCCCAAATACTTCTTATTTTTAAAATGATTTAAGTAATAATTTATTTGGAGTACAAAACCGTCACAACTCAAAATTTTCGAAACATAAATTCTCTAACTACTGCAATTATTAATTTTATGTCACTATCTTCTTTAACTGGAAAAATTCAGTTAGTCTGTTCTTATGTTAGTTTCGTTGCATCTGCAGGTTCAACAGTTTTTGCCTCTCCTGAAAATTTGTGATTTTTGAATTGTGATGGTTATGCACTGCGGGCGCTATGTGTGCTAAGATATAAAGGGTCCGCCGTCTAACGTTTTTTTTTTCCACTAGTGCTTATTTCGTGAATGGTAACACTTAGCACATGTCTGATTTGACAGATAATTAGTTTTATCCTTCCGCTGAACGAATATGGTTGTGTATATGCTTGAACAACGCTGGGAAATATTGCGACATTACTTTGAAAATCATGGTAATGTTGCAGAATGTGTGCGAAAATTGCGTACGGATTTTGGAAGAACAGAAGCACCGTCAGCTCCGTTTGTTCGTTATCTTGTGAAAAAAGTGAAAGAAACTGATTCATTGAGACGAATTTTGCATACAGACCTTGGTATGACGCCATACAAAGTCCAATTGGTTCAGGAGTTGAAGCCAACTGACCATCCAATGCGTTTTCGCTTCGCTGAGTGGGCCTGTGATCGACTTACAGAAGATGCCGATTTTGCCAAAAAAATCATCTTTTTAGATGAAGCTCATTTTGATCTTGGCGGGTATGTAAACAAGCAAAATTGTCGCATTTGGGGCACGCATACATTGAAAAGCCGATGCACCCAAAAAAAGTCACTGTTTGGTGCGGATTTTGGTCCAGAGGCATAATTGGGCCATTTTTCTTCGAAAATGAGCAAGGAGTGGCCGTTACAGTCAATGGCCATCGTTATCGGGCCATGTTGAACGAATTTTTTTTCACAAAAAATGAAGAGGAGGATATAGGCAACATTTGGTTTCAACAGGACGGCGCTACGTGCCACACAGCCGAAACTACACTCGATGTTTTGCGCCCTGTTTTTGAAGATTGCATTATCAGCCGCAGAGCTGATGTCGTTTGGCCACCTCAGAGCTCCGATTTGACAACGTTGGACTATTATTTGTGGGGTGCCCTCAAAGATAAGTGTTACGCCGACATGCCAGAGACAATTGACGCTTTAAAGGACAATATTCGTGAAGCCATTGGTGAAATACAGCTGCACACAATCGATAATCGATCGTGTAGGCTACTGCATGGCCAGCCGAGGCAGCCATTTGAATGAAATTATTTTCCATTATTAACCGGAAGGATTGTACATTCAAATAAAAAAAGAAATTTGAGAAAATATTCAGTAGTTTTTTTGTTTTGCATTTTCCAAAAAAAAAAAAATTATTTGGCGGACCCTTTATTTAATATTATTTTTTCTTTTATCTTTGATTTTTCATTTGTGGAAACAAAAATTTTCCCAAAATGAATTTATATTAAGGGGACATGATACCTTAAAAAAAATAAAAATCGCTTTTAATGTTTTAAAATGCGTATGAGTTTAATAAAAAATAAGATATTTTCAAAAATTACACATATATTTTGAACTAAAAAAACTACACAGAAAATTTTATCTGGATTTTTTTAATCACATATATAGCTACTGGAATTTAAAAAAAAAAACACCAAAAAATCATTGCTGGCGTGATTGCGGCTCACTGGAACATCTGAAAAAAAAAAACAGAAATCAAGGCCTTAATCAACATCAAAACTGCCGTGGAATGAACTAGAAGAAAAAATGTTGGTCGGAAATAAAGAAATGGCGGCGCTTTTTCGAAAATGGCTAATTTTTGTGGCCTAAATCAGACAAAAACTCAAGAACTATATTACCGATCTATCTATCCGTAGTTCGTTCCATGTATTAAGGTATTATTACTGTTTCTCAAAAGCAATTTTCAAAAGTTAATAACTTGGGCCCTTATTAAGAAATTAACATAATTTTTTTTTTTAAATTTGTACATCCTTGAAGATTGGTAAAAAATAAAATAACTTTTATAATTTGTATAGTTAAAGATGGCGCCAAAGTGAAGTGCGCAAAAATCCAGTGTCCATATGGCGGACAGTTAATCTCAGGATTGGCTAGGCCGATTTTGAAGAACCTTAATTTATTTTCTTTATTAACATATTTTCTAAGGCAATCTAACAAAAAATTTTAAAATAATTTAATAAAAAATAAATCCCAAAGGTAAAAGTTCCAAAAATGTGGTCTATATTTTTTTTTAAATATCGCCCAATTTTTTTTCCAATCTTTCAAATATTATAGTAGATTTCCTGGCGGAAGGCATCACTCTTGAAGAATCTTTTTTGTTTAAGACGTCCCATTTCAGAGATTAACTGCCCGCCATATGGACACCGGATTTCTGAGCACTTCACTTTGGCGCCGTCTATAACTCAAACAAATTATGAAAATTAATTTTTTTTCAGTTTTCAAGGATGTACAAATTAAAAAAAAAAATAGGTTAATATCTAATAAAGGGCTTAGTATCTTTACCTTTTCCCTATCCGAAACTTAGTATTGCTTAGCTTTTCCCTATTCGAAACTGTAATCATGTCTTTACAAGTGTAAAAAATCATATTAAAATTTCAGTACGATCGGTCGATATTTTATCACGCCCGCAATGATTTTTTTTTAAAGTTTTTTTAAAAAAATTCCGGTAGCCACATATTTTGAGGCAATAAAATCCAAAAGAAATTTTTTGTGTAATTTTTTTCCCTCAAAATATACGTTAATTTTTCAAAATTATATCTTATTTTTTATTCAACTTATACGCATTTTAAACCAAATTTTACAAAAAATGTTTTTTAAAGGTATCATCTACTCTTAATTCCGGCAATTCATTTAGAGAAGAGTAAAAAAGAGTGATATTGAGGTGACGGTTTTAATTAGAATAAATTTGTTTATATTTTTAAAACTTTCAAATTTAAAAAAAAAATGTCTAAAAAAAAAGGTTTTTGTTTAAAAAACTAAATAAAGATAGCTTTGGCTACAACGATTGCTGTAAAAGACCTCTTTTCGCACTGCGGGCATTCTGCTGGGTCCTAGGTTGACCAAAAAAAAAAAAGAATTTTAAAATTTTAAAACTTAATGAAAATATCTCCTATCTGAACGAGACAGAAATTTTAAAAAATTTATTAGTACTTGGAAAAAACTGCATTTTTTAATTATTTTTTTTTATTTTCAATAAACGTCTTTAATTGCATTTTAATTCTAAGTTTAGTTTAATTTTTTATCTCTTATAAATAAAACTTTTTGTGCAATCCCAACAAATAAAAGTCAAAGGGGTCAGAATTATTTTTTCTCAAATTTGATTTCTAATGCGATTTTTGAATCATTTTCAAATCAAGAGAATAAACCTATTTCTCAATTTGTGAATAAAGCCCCTTTTTTGTTGAGAGTGCTATCATTCTCAAATCAATCTCAAATCGATATCAAACGTTTGACATTTGAGAAAAACATTTGATATCAAATCATTCTCAACCTCAATGTTTGTTGGGATGGAATTATTCATGCATTTTTTCATATTTTGTATGTGTACCAGAGATCTGCAACGAGTCACGTTTTTGCGACTTATAGTGATTCATGCAAAACCGAGTTGTAGTGCGTGCACTTCAAACAAAAACCACCACTACTACTCGAAGCACTCTTGCTACAGAAAGAAAATCATAGTTCAATGTTTGATTCGTCAATCGAACGTCAAAGTCTACCAAATACTCTGCAACATCAAAGAACTTGTTATAAATCATACCGAAAACCCATAGCTCAAACAAAGTACTCATAGCTCAAGCTAAAGTCCCATAGTTCATTAGGAATGCGTGCGAATTTTTCCAGTCAAACGCAGTGGCTGTTTTTGAACTTACGCTCGCTGTTAGAAGAGAAGCAGGGTTACCATAGAATTTTTTATAACGAAATACATTTAATTGGATTTTAAGATGCAGTAAACACTTTTTTATAGAATTTCGCTGTGCGTTTCACGAAATGGTGTAAAAGTAAAATAACACACCTTGTATATAAAGGGAACTTCTCCAAAAGAAATAATAAAAATAAATTTCAATTTAATCAAGTTTGTTTATTTAAATTCAGCAAAATAATTATATAAGTAACTTCACGTATATTCACATAAAAAAAAGAAAATACATTATTTAAATATGATAAATCAGCAGTTCTGACTCAATTGATAAATCAGCAGAGTGTAGTGATTCAATTGTTAGTTATGTAAAAAAAAAATTATTTTTTTAAATTTTTATAGTGAGAATTTAAAAATAATACACTGTCAACAGATTTTGGAGCAATTCTGTTGCGCTTTTCTGTTATGATGTTCCCAGCTAATGAAAATAGACGCTCTGACGCTGCGCTACTTGCTGGAATGGAGTGAACCCTTAGAGCAAGTTTTGAAAGCTTTGGTCAATAGTCAATAGCATTAGAACAATTCAATAATAGCATTTATCAAACTAAAATTCTTAATTTATACCAGAGCTGGTAACCCTGAAAAACACATCATTCCTTTGAAGTGCTTGTGCATGTTGTTCACAACATGTTGTACTTATTGAAATGAAGTTAGAATCATACCGACTACGCTCGACTGTGAGTCAGAGTATGACTCTTGAAGCATTGGATTTAAGTTGCGTGTTATGAATGCTTCAACATTTTTGATAAGTCTGAATATGAAGTAGAAGCCAAATTAATGCGTATATACTCGAGTCAACTATGTTTATAATGACTTGCTGCAGATCTCTGATGTGTACTGTTATATTTATTCTATGCACTTCTTTTTAAAGTATGCGCATGTACTTCTTTTTACTCTGAAAATGTTGGTCACATTAGGAATACCTGCAAAACTAATACGTCTGTGCAGAATGACAGTGAGCAACACCAGCAGCGTAGTTAAAATCGAGAAGGATCTCTCACCCCCAATTTATTACCAAAAGACGTTTCAAACAAGGGGATTCTTTAACCAAATAATTTAAATTTGAATTGTGTTTACATTTTATACATACAAATATTTTGTGTTTGTAGCGAAATGCTATTTTATTTTGTTAAACAATAAAACAAAAAAAAAAAAAAAAAATTACATTCAACATGATTTTCAAAGGTTATGGAAAAAAAATTTTGTGCGACTATTTAAAAATCAATTGCATACTTTCAAGTACATATTATTTTAGGTGGAAGTTTGTTTTTAAAAATTCTTTAGGCATTTTTTTATAAAAAATTTTTACAAAAAGTATTACTGTTACAAATATCATTACTTTTGTTTTTTTTGCAAAGGGATAAGAGAGTTCAAACCTAACCAAAAATAAGAAAAAAACATGGTAAAAATCGAAGATACCACCTTTTTCCCATATCCTTTCAGTTTTTCTAAGTTTTTGTCCAATATTTTCATACAAAGTTGGCCAATTTGCACAAAAATTGTCCCTATCGTAATTTTCTTGTAATTTTCGTAATTTTCTTTTAATCAAACAATTTATAAAAAATTTATGGAAATTGCTAAAATTTGCTTATTTTTTTTGTTTAATTATTAATAAGATGAAGGTAATTTCCTTAACGAAATTATATCTATACAAATAAAATTATTTTCGTTATCTTAAAACAACTATTCCAAAATTTACAAAATTTCATTATCTTGAATTAAATATAATTATTATATTAATTTTATATTATTATATTAAGGTTATATTTTGTGCATGCTTCTAGCTATAAAATTACAGTAGATGTGTTAAAAAGCTGTACAATTTTGTTCACTTAGAGTTAAAGATATAATGTATATACATGATAAATATTTTATATTCCTTAATAAATATTGTTGAAATTACTTATTATCCATATACATTACCCCACCATAATATTACCAGTGGAGCAACCAAAGGGGGCTTTTGCGGTTTAAACCCCTCCAAAATTATCGTAGCAAAGAGAGAAATAGGACACAATTAAAGTGACTCACACGAAAAGTAACCACAAGTTTTTATCAAAAGAATGAAAACCCAAAATATAATTTTCAAATCTATTGTCGTTTTTTTGTTCAGAATTCATGTGCTTAAATTTTTTTAATTGTAATTCTGACCACTTGGGGTATTGTTGACAATTCTTCGATTTGAGCATGGTGTGAGAAACAAGGTGGTAGCGAATTTACTCATTCTATTTGGTAGCGTATCTCTTTCACCAAAAATGTTCCTAGATCTGCCAAAAACAGGTGATGGTTAATTTTGAGCAAAACCCATTAGCAAGACAAAGTTTGTGAAATTTGTGTTTTTTGTTAATTTTTAACAATATACATACGAGTATTTATAGTGCATAAACTATGGAAAACAGAATTGCAATGGGGCCACCCATTGAATGACCAACTAGGCTGAAAGGGCGTTTAGTTCCCTAGATAGAGCTGTTGTTGAAGTACTAATACTTTCCCAACAGAAAAGTGAGCGACTGGATAAGAGAAGTGATAATCCATAGCTGGTATGGCTATGCATTACCCCCATCGATGCATTTTTATGACACGGGAATGTCATAGGAAATGTAGTATATCCCTTACTGCAATTGAAGAATTCTTATATTACTCGGTAATGCAGCAATGTTTTTTAAAATTGATGCGTTTTTGAAATTTCGATGCATCGAATCAAAGAAATACATCGTATTTCACATGCATTCTCAATTCAACAGGATAGTAACGCAAGAAGAGCAGAAAGAGTGGCGCACACATTACCGCTTCACTTACCTTGGTATGCATGATTTCTTCTATATATTTATCAATAAAGAATTCTTCAAAGCAAAATAAGATGCATTAATTACTTTCCTTCTGGGTTATTATTAAATTACCACACATTCAATTTGTAACTTCACAATATAATATTGTATAGAATTTATTTATTATACTCTAAGCATAAAGCCAACAAAATAAAAATTTATTTGACACTAATCAACAGTTGGCTCTGTCTCTGTGTCAAAATTTTTTGACAAGCATTTGATTTATCTCAAACCTAAGAGTTAGATTTTGATACCATCAATTTCCACTATTCATTTCAACACTATTTCCTGACGCTACAAAACCGCTGGAAATGGCGCTTTAGGAGCTATTGAAAAACTAATTGGACTTTATAAAAATGATTTGGATGGATATTTTGTTTATCAAAATGAAACTGAATGTTTGGTATAAAGTTAGTATTACAACTAACGATGGAAAAAAGACCGTGTTTCAAGCCTTAGAACTGTGAAATAAAGAAATATTCTCTTATATATTTAATATACCAATCATCCCTGTAACTCTTCCAGTCACTTTGTGTGAAAATGACTAACTTTTTCAGGCGAAGCTGACTCAAAACTTATTTAAGCAGCACGATGTTGCAAGATAGATTAAACGGTCTCACATTGCTTAATCTGTACAGAGATATAACGCCATCAGTGGAATTTATATTAGAAAAACTTGCTGAAAGTAAGTGTAAATTATATTTGAAAATATAGTTTTGGTTTATATTGTCAATTTTAATCACTTTATTTTTAGTTAATCCTGTAACTAATATTTTTTTTTCTGTAAAAAGCAAACAATTGATCACAATTTTTTTAAATTTTTAATTTTTTTTTAATACAAATGCAACACTTTTTATAAAAACTTATTTTTAGTTATCATTAGCTGCATTCGTGTGGTCGTTTCAAGAGCGTGGCTCTATTTTATTCACAATGTAAAAACAAAAATTAGAACCCGCTCTTTTCCTGGTCAATGCTGCCAAGCTTAAAGCATTTTTTTCAAAACGAACATAGTTGGCAAATCTGAAGTACTCTTCGACGAGTTTTCGTCTTATTGCTCGCACTCGTATTCTGACAGTTCATCGCGATTGCGGTGCCAAATTGTAATAAAGTTGAACGAAGTAAAACTGTTCTACTGAGATTTGATCTAACCCAGTGCCACAGGAATGCAGCTATTATGTATGTTGTCATTGTGGTGGAATTCTTTGTTTGTCTGTTAACTTTACCATACTTTCATATGCAAATATTACACCCAAAAGTTGAAATTTACTTCTGTGAGGTGAAGAATTTGAATGGTAAGATGTTGCTTGCCCTGGCTGAGGTTTTTACCAGGAACTGTTAGTGCAAAAATCGGACTCACTAACCAGTACACAATAGCCACTATAGTAACTTTTTTTTTATATGTAAGTCCGACATATTATAAAATTACCCAAAAAAAAAATATTCTGGTTGCGCCCATGAATATTACGAACACTATACAAGCTCAGACATGTATTTACATGCATACAAACTCACTGTATGCAAGCAACTGATCTGAGAAGAACGATTCAAATAAAAGGTCAAGGGTCAACATTAAAGTCCTTGGAATCAACCTTGGAACAATTTCCAAAATAAAGGTTGAGATCAATTTTCTTTTAGAAAAATGGCCTATTTTTAAAAATTTTGTTTTTCAAAATGCGTATTTAAAGCTAAAAAAGGTAATAGTGATAAAAATTAAAGGCCTCTCTCAAGTCGTTAAGAAGTTATAGCGAGCCAAATTGGGTCCAATGTGGAAAATGGGGCCTATTTCCGTTGTTTTATTTCTACTGGTATGGGCTTGCCAGTGGTCTGACAGGTGATGTAAGTTTTCATTAGAGATAATCCTATAGCTCTGCTCCAAGACCATTTCAAACAAATTAGCCAAACGACTTGCAAGATAAGTGAGTGCGACCTATTCAAAGACGGCTCCAAATTGCTGCTCTTGTTGTACGAATTTTCTCGTTCGTGTTCTCCCGCCTTTCACTCTAGCTCTCGAAATGGATTGCAAGACAATTTTATGTTAGAGTTTTCTCTAATTTGCAACAGGGCAAGGCGAACGCGATGTCTACGCCACAAGGCCTATATCCTTTATTTATTTAAATTTTTTTATTCATATTAATACTCATCAACTGAAGTCTAAAGAAAATTAAATGTAAATCTGCCTACTCTAATTAATTTACCGCCACTGTTGATTTTGTGTAGACCTCATGTGCTAACCAGATTGAACCCAGCCTTCTGCTGAATAACGACCATCTGCTGAAACACGGAATGTTTTTGCCTGTGGCTTGTAACATTATTTTTTAATAGTCAATATACAGTCGAAGAGTAAGGACTTAAAAACTTAAAAACATTCTCTTATTTTTTGATCGATAAACAGGTACCTCCTCCCCAAACTCCCGTCAATTCTACATGCAGATACCACCATCCCAATCCCTCATCAAAAATACAAATATCCTTAATCGTTATCCTCTAATTAGGCACATCTTAATTTTTTTCACATAAAATGAATATAAGTCCCATAAAGAATACAGTTAATAAACAAATCTATATAAAGCAACTGATACTAAATTGTTCAGATCTTATTTTTTATAAAACATGTTTACTATGTTGCATGCAAAAAGTCTCAGTTTGTGGGAATGTATAGTAGAGTGGGTCGAAAAAAAACTTTGAAAGTGCACCC
Organism: Coremacera marginata; assembly: GCA_914767935.1. Lineage (NCBI taxonomy): Eukaryota > Metazoa > Arthropoda > Insecta > Diptera > Sciomyzidae > Coremacera > Coremacera marginata. The sequence continues at coordinate 230,915,550 of OU612043.1, read as the reverse complement.
CTTATTTTAAAGATGACCTCGAGACAACTCCAAAAACAAAAGAAACACTTTTTTTGGATCACGGAAAACCGCCAAAATGGTTTTTTCTTCATAACTTATGCATTTAATGCCCGATTTTAGAAAATGATATACCATTAAAAAGTTCTTAGCTATATTTTCCTTTCAAAGCTTTTGGACTTCTGAAGTTATATTCTGGTGGTAAGTCCTATTATTTCAAATGTCGTTGCAAAAGTCGTCAAGGAAACTTTGGGGGCACCGCACCCGCTGTATTTACCAAATATGGCTCCTTCCGACTATCGGTCGATGACTCATGGCTTGGTCGAGCAGCACTTCACTTCTTTCGAAATAGCCAAAAATTGTGTTGATTCTTGGATTGCCTCAAAAGAAGAGGTATTTTTGAACGCGAAATGCGTATACTGCCTAAAAGATGAGGAAAAGTCGTAGCTAATGACGGAGGCAATACTTTGTATAAAATACATTGTACCAAGTTCTCTGAATAAAGCTTCAAAGTTGCTAAAAACTCTCAAAACTTATTTGTGCACCCAATTAAAGAGTAAAAGTATGAGGCTCTTAAGACTGACATTATTTAAGGCAATCACATTTGAGTAGACAAAAAGTTTGACCCTATAAATGAATTTATATCTCACTCAAGCTAATGAGTTTTTTTGGAAGTAATTGAAATAAGGTCAATGTTAAAAATCATAATGAAGCAGAAAAATTTCCGTACAACTTAAATTAGAAATGATTAAATATAAACAAAACAACTCAATTACTTAATGATTTGACTCAAGATTGAGTCTATTAATCATTTCATAGATTATTAACTAAAGAAGAAAGACTAAAAGAAATAAGCGATCAAAAACTGTTATGTAACAATTTCAAACGTAGCAAAATCTATGACATAGATGAAAAAGAAAAATAAACTTGGAAACTAGTAAATTCGTTAAAAGCAGCGTTAATAGCGTCTTCAGCTTCTAACAGCGCTTTAAATGCTTTCACTTTCGATTTTAAGCGAAGTTAATAAACTGTGACACAAAAGCGCCGCAGTGTTTGTGTTTGTGGGCTTGGGAGTGAATTAGTGTGTACGTGTGTGTGTGTGTGTTAAAAAGCTAATATATTGTGTTAACAAGCAAACGGTAGTTACGCACAAAATAAACATTCATCAAAATTAGCATGTAAGAGGCTTAATATATGCGTATGTGGAGTGTGTGGAGTGTGTGTGTGTGTGTAGGTGAAGTTAATGAAATTGTAAAAATGAAATATATTTATGACTATGTTACCAAAGTTCAAATCGAAGTTCAATTAGCTTCCAATTTTAATAGTTTTAGTTGTTTTTATTTATATATACACAATAAAGTCAATTTTTTTAATGTTGCCTGCTTTCAGGCGTGTTGTACACTTATAGTTTTGAGTAAATAATTTTTGTATTTGCATATTTATATTAAAAATACTTTTAATATTATACAGCTATATACATTCATACGCACAAACAAATATATGCCAACCGAACACACATGTATGTTGTTGTTATTTGTGGTATGATACATTTATATTTACAAAATTGAAAGTTGCTGCAGCCAATATTGACAATTATTTATGTTGTATCAACTAAATAAATATTAACATTATATATATTTTTTCTGAAATTGTGAAAATTTGCATGCATCTCCGTGAACTTCCTCATGCGAACTTTTTTTTTTATATGCAGACATGCATGATTTATTCCTTAATTGTCAATATTTTCCACATGAACGCAACACATCAAAACAATATGTGTGTATAAAATTTTATTTGTATTGTATTGCTTTCTACGCACCATCTTGTCCGTAGCCTGAGGGCAGATAGTTGCTTGAGGGCGCTTCAAAAGCCGCATGACCGCTGCTGAATGGTGCACCGCCAGAGTAGCTGTTGGATGGTGGCAGATATTGGTGTGTAGCGCTACTATAGCTTGGTGGCTTCGATGGTGGACCATAGCTACCATGACCCGAGGGAATTTCATATGTGGTTATGGCTAAAAGAAAATAGAGCAAAAGAAACTTTGGAGCTTAGTGGCTGGGTGTGTGTGTGCGTAAAGTGTAGCATAAAATGTTTGAATTAAAAAAATATTGAAAAAAAAACAAATGCTTAAATGAAGGGTCCGATATTTGAATAAGAAAAATCCGATTAGCAATTTTAATGTTTGAATGGTTTTTCCTTCAACATTTTTTGCTGCGAATGCCTTTGAATATTCACTTGAATAATTCAAATAGTTAATATTTAAATTCCTTTTTGTCTTTCCTTTCATAAGGACCTTTCATAAAGTGGCCAAAAATAATGAATATTCTTCAGAGTCTCTATCAGTGGCGTACATAGCTTTTTGCAATGATGGGATAACATTTTCCCCTTATGAACATAAATAAGTAAGTTTTGTGATAATCGTTACAAAAATAAAAAATTGTTTTTAAAAAATGTTTGCTTGGAATATTATTAAATATTTATTTTAATATTTTGTTTTTTCTTTTATATTTCTTTAAATTATTATTTTTAAGAGAAACTTTTAAAGCCGCGTATACAATAATACGGCGAACTTTGGGGAAGGTAAAGCCAATGTAACGAAATGGTTCTTATGAAAATAACAACACAGCAATTCGCCGCACTGGTTGCATAAAAACGAAAAAAAATGGCTATTTTATAATTTTTCATATTTTTGCTTTCACCGAGGATTGAACACACTTCGTTTCGATCCACAGCCGGCTGTTCTACCAACGGAGGCATATATATTTGAGTAGCTCATACTTATGTTAAATTTTACAATCAGTAGTTCTTTTCTTTCTTTTATGATTAAATTGAGTTTTGCAAACATGCTGCATAAGCCAGACTTGCAGAATATTCTTTAACGCATCTGGCTTGTATTCGTCAATACTAGACTTACAGAATATTCTGTAACTCATCTGCATTGGTTTCGTCAATATTAAAAAGCAAACAGAACAAAGAAACAACGAAAACAGTAGAACACGCGATAACCGATAACTCTTCTCTCTTGCATTTTTTGTCGAAAATCTTTTAACGCGTCCGGCTTGTGTTCGTTCATTAAAAAATTTGTCGAATATTCTTCAACCTTTCTGCTTTGTGTTCGTTCATGTTTTCCTACAAAGGCTAATATTTCAGAGTATTGTTTTCGTTAAAAGTTACAATATATATCATTTAAAAAGTATAGTGTATTAACGGATTGCATGACAGATGTATCCAAAATTACAAATTGGTAATAATCTGATCCAAAAAAATATCTAAAATAAAATCAAAGAATATATAAAAGAACAATACACTTTTTTTTCATATTTCTGTCTTGTTTGTTGACGAAACTTCCGCAACGATTCAGTAATATATTCATGCACGAAAAATCTCAACATTTCTGTATTGCGTTTGTGCACGAATTTGGGAATTTTATATGGAATTTTCGTCAATGAAATGTATGGCCGAATCGGCATGTTTCGTCAAAGATGAAAAAAAAAATCGTTAATGATTCGTATATCAATTCTTTAATACTTGGACTACTGGGAAATATCGTCGCAAATGCAACATAAAATACGATGCAAGTCTTGTACCGAAAAACGCAACAACATTTTTAATTGTGTAGGCACGGAAAAATAAATCTAAACAAGTATGCGCGGTAGCATAAGGTAAATGCTTCTGACCACGAAGGTTTATTGGTCCTTTCTGCAGTTGAAATTGTGTGCTTTTTTTTAATTAAAAATGTTCACAATTAAACTGGCAGTTCTAGTTTTTTTTTTTAAGAAAAATTGAAAATAGATTATATAAATAAAGCCCGAGTTATAATCGATAAATGATTATTTTGGATAAACAATAAATATTTTGTAATCAATCCTTTGAAATAAATTGAAAGATGCATGCTATGCTTGCTTTCGGATTTTTTCGTATTTTGTTCTCTTTGATACAAGGGAGGCAATATTGCGATGGTAGCAACTTGCAGCCGAATTGTACACGGTTCAATGCGAATTCGGAAAGAAAAAATGTATTAGTCCCGCCACAGGTTTTTCGACAAATTTTTTCTTTTGAATATTTATAAATAAAAATATAATTAACAAAAAAAAAAAAAAAAACGGCAAGATCTGTCGTATGTGCTATGAGGATCGAGCCTGGGTATTCGTCATCAAATTAAAATAATAAATCCTCTTGATAACCAACTGTGTCACGAAAGTAAAAAAAACTTCGATCTAATTCTGTACGTGAATATTGAACTTTTCAGTAACTGTCCATAAACAAAAGAGACACTTGATATATCCCATGATATCACTATGTTGAAAATACTAGTTGGCTTTATGAAGAAAAGACAGTTCTTGAACTAATACTGGTATGAAGGCAGACTGCTTTTTAACCATTTGGTTGCACTGAAGGAGGGAGTGTTAATAATAGGGATAAGCTCAATGTTCGATGATTGAAGTATGTGTCAAAATAAAGTAATTTTTGCAAATAAATGATATGTCATAGGAAGAGTATGAAAAAACAAAATTAAAAAAAATAATGTACAACAAAAGAATGTGTGGCCTATTTTTGATAAAAAAGTGAATATTCTAGAGGTTTTTCGAAATGAAAATGAATAATTGAATTAGTGAGATAACGGTAAATCCTTTCTTATTTATCCAAAGTCATTTAATTCAAAGTCAAAACTTGAAATTTCAATTGATTTTTACCCATCCTGAGGCAGCGAACTAGTTTTAAGTAAACGCGATGCACGGAGAAAAATCTACAGTTTTCGAGATATCGCAATGATTTTGATGTCACAATAACGGGCATTTTTTTTAACATACTATTCTTGAAAAATATTAGCAAAAAAGTTTTCGTATACCGTTATTTTTCTCAACCAACGACTTTTCATACAAAAATCGTTGTATTGAAAACATATATATTTTTCGAGATATTACAATAATTTTGATGTCAACATAACGCGAGTTTTTCAGAATTTACTATTTGTAAGCAAAAGTAACACTTGTTCCATAAAAAACTGCTTATTGTAGGTTAACTGTAAGAGATGGTGAAAAATGTCTCAAGTATTTTTGCACATCTTATCCATGGCAGAATTATAAGGTAGGCTCAAGTTGGCGTAAAAAGGAAGCTTTATGTCAAAATCGACTGGTCGAATTTTAGTTTCCTTATTGTTGTGGTTGCCTTTATCATTTGACGTTAAGCGTTCTCACAGCTTTGTTGTTGCAAAATTTGTTGTTTGAGCAGCCATTTAAATGTGAGCCTTCCTTATAATTGTATCATGATCTTATCAAGGTCTAAAATACTCTCTTACATCATGTTCTTCTATCTCATACAGTTTAGCTTTTATTTAATAAATGCTCTTTTTACACTCATATTTAAGGTCGAAGGTCACAAATCTAAAATCCAATCATATTGTGCAGCCAGACCTTTCGATATCCGATACCTCATTCACTATTCTACCTCTTCCTTGTCCTCAGATCCCTTACAAACTTTCAACGTTAATATTTCGGGTCAGAGGTCATCAACTTAAAATTTAACACGATTCGGCACATCTATGGTGCAGTATCCTATGAATGATATATGTTTCATTGACCTAATTATAAAATAAATATTACAAAAGTGTACGACAACATTTGATGCTGGAGTATTAATATATAAGAATAACTCGACAAATTTTTAACTAATTTCAAAGAAACAAAACTTGTTGGATTTTTATATTATTATCAATTATAATAAAAGCGCGCTTTAATATAAGCTACTCATGTGAGCAACGGCTACGATGCGAATGAGCACATATTCAAACTGCTGTGCTGTGCTGTGCTAGCTGAGCATAACGAGAGAAGAGTAGAGACCAAAGTGGAGTTTATTGAAACTCTCTCAGCACAAGCTCGTAAAAAGAAACTACCAAGCAAAGCGTGGCATCGATTGGTGAAGATTTCATATAAATCTTTACATTTTAATTAATGGCTTCATTTTGTTTTCCTATCCGATCAATCGTTTCGTTCAAAACATTGTTCGTTCGTGTTTTTGAAATTTGTTATTCGAACAGAATCAAACAACGATAACAGCTGATCAGCCAGCGAACGATGCCGTAGTACAGTTACATATTTGCAATATGTTTTTCTAACGATCACTGAAACCACGAATCCGAACGTCAAAATCAAACGAACACTTTTATGCTATCGTTGTGGTTGCAGTCGTTAAGAGGATGGTTAAAAAACGGAAAATTGTGAGCCTAAAGGTAAATAAATTATGAAATATACAAATATATACAGAGTCTGAAGGGTGTGAAGCACTTGAAATACATAAAATAAAAATAAAAACTGCAATAGCTGCATACATTTTATTTTGATATGTCAAAAGTAATCACTGAATCACTAAAAACAATAATAATGAAAAACAAATCCGCAAACCATTTAATTGCTCAAAGTATATTTATTGAATACACAAACCGAACAGCAAAAAGCACTGCCAGCGTATAAGAAACAAAGTAACATATTTAAAAATCTTTGAAGTAAGTAGACAAAATACAGAAAACTTCCCAAGTGTTTGATATGGCAGCTCCACATTTTACAAATGCTTGTGTATAACAGTTTGAGTGTACATATCAAACAAAAGCTTGTCGAATGAGCTAACGATAAGCTTCGTTCAAAATACATATAGCCATCGTTCGTTGAATGCTTCGTTCGGAATACAAAATGAGGCTATAAATATACTTACTGTTAAAATTTCGAAAGGAAAATGTGCTGTAGCACAATTATAATATTCTTAAGCTTATTTCATAAAAATCGGCCCAGTACTTTTTGAGTTTTACAAATATTTTCAATTCAATTGTATATAATAGCAGATTGCGGCTGTGTGTACTATGTTGGTATTTCTTTGTTGTTGGTATTTTGCTGCGCATAGTCGCGCGGCTGAGAGCCGAACAGCACAACTGTCACTAAACGAATGACAGAAAACGTAACGCTTGAGTTTTTGTTCAACACTTGATTTCACTCGCTATATAAAATCGATTCTAAAGGAGTAGACTCCAAAAGTTTTACCATCACGAGGGTTGAACCCACAATCCATAGTGCCGAGGGTGTGATGTTCTATGCTGTACGCCATAGAACTATAATTGACAAGTAAGCAAAGAATCAATAAGTGAAACTAGTTATTTTTCTCTTACTCCAAAACATATCTTTTAAAGAAAATTTGATTTTTAAATTAAAATTCTTTGTTTCTTAAGAAAAATGTTAAAATTTTTGTTTTAAATATAAATTTACTTATAACTAAGGAAATTTTAAATTTTCAAAAAAAAAACTGGTGCTTTTTGATTTTAAAATTGTTTTTTTTTCTGAGTTGTTTCTGAGTTAAACAATTTCGTTTAAAATTAAAGTGCCACGCCCCGTTCAATTTGAGCGAATTTTCTAGACTACTGACTGCTCATTATTCCAAAGAATATGGAAAATTTGGCAAAGGCTGCTTTATTTTTAAGTGGCACGCCCCTGCCTAATTCCGACCAATTTTTAGATTACTCACTGCTCATTATTCCAAAGAATATACATATTTGTAAAATTTGTTTGAACTCAGAAAAACGGTGTAAAAGGAGTTCGGCTAGAATTAAAAGTGACACGCTCCTTGTCCAATCCCACCCACTACTGTAAGCTTATAACTTCTAATTATACTAAAGAACATATGTGCAAAATTTGGTTGAAATCGGAGAAACGGTGTGGATGGAAATAGATTAAAAATAAAGTGCCACACCTCCTATATAGTACCGCCAACTTTTATAAACTAAAGACTGATCCTAATGCCAAATATTATGTGTGCAAAATTTGGCTTAAGTCGGACAAACGGTGTAGAGGGAGTTCAATTAGAGTTAAATTGACACGCCGCTTGTCCAATCCCACCCACTTTTGTGGGCTTAAAACCTCTCATTATGCTCAAGAATATATGTAACAAATTTGGTTGAAATCGGACAAACGGAGTAGATAGAGCTAGTTTAAAAATAAAGGTGCCACGCCCCCTGTCTAGTACTGCCCAGTTTTATAAACTGACACATGGTGCTGAAAAAATTCGATTTAAAGTAAGATGCCACGCCCACTTTCCAAGTCTAAGGACTTCATATTACACCATATGTGTATATAGAATATGTGTGCAAAATTTGGTATGTGTTGAATAAACGATGTGGGTGGAGTTTGGAAAAAGAAGTTTTTCTATTTTGAAGACGTCACTATGTATGGGAGGTAGGCGTGGCTTTCATCCGATTTTGCCAAATATCAAAGAGATGATATACTATATCATACTATATATCAAAGCTCATGTGCAAAATTTGAAGACATTTCTTTAATTTTTGTGGATTTTTAAGCGATTTTACGTTTTAAATAAAGCCAATTTGTATGGGAAGCAGGCGTGGTTTTCATCCGATTTTGTGAAATATCATAGTAATGGTCAACATTAAATATCAAAGCCTATAAGCAAAATTTCAAGACCTTTCTTTAATTTGAGCAGTTTTTTAAGAGATTTTACGTTTAAAATAAAGCCACTTTGTATGGGAAGTGGGCGTGGTTTTCATTCGATTTTGCCATATATCATAGACATGGCTTATATTAAATATAAAAGTTTTTGTGCAAAATTTTAAGACATTTTTTAATTTTTGTGGATTTTTAAGAGATTTTACATTTAAAATAAAGACAATTTGCATGGGAGGTAGGCGTGGTTTTCATCCGATTTTTCCCAATTTCCCAGAGCCAGGACTCAGATTGAAGATCAAAGATTACGTGCCAAATTGCAAGGCATTTCTTTAATTTTTGCGGATCTTAAAAACATTTTACGATTAAAATAAAATCGCTTTGTATGAGTGGTAGGCGTGGTTTTCATCCGATTTGGCCCATTTTCGAACATGATCTTCCTTTTTTAAAAATAATTTGAATTTCGTCGCGATAGCTTTAAAATTACGGCTGTAATCGTATCGACAGACGAAAAATATATAATTTTTCTACGAGGGGTGCCTTTTATATTTCGGGATTAGAGAACAAAAACAAATATTAATCATCGAAAATCACTTTATTGTTTTTCAAAATATTCTCCATTAAGATCTATACACTTTTGCATGCGTTTGAACCAATTGTCGAAGCACTTTTGCCACTCTGATTGAGGTATCTCCATAACATGCATTCTGAATGCCGCAACCGCTTCTTCGGGCGTCGAAAATCGTTGTCCACGCAGTTTATTCTTCACGGTTGGGAATAAAAAGAAGTCATTCGGTGCCAAGTCAGGACTATACGGCGGATGACCCATCAAATCGATATTTTGGGTGCTCAAAAATGCAGTTGTTTGAGCCGATGTGTGAGAGCTCGCATTGTCGTGGTGAAGAGTGATCCGTCTTCGGCGGTTGGTTTTCCTGATTTCTTGGAAGACAACTGGCAAACAAATGGTTGTGTACCACTCAGAGTTGACTGTTCTGCGTTGTTCTAGTGGTACGGTTGCGACATGTCCATATTTTCCGAAAAAACAGGCGACCATTTGCTTGGAAGTGCTTCGTGCGCGAACAACTTTTGTTGGATTTGGCTCATCTTGAAACACCCATACAGTCGACTGCTGTTTACTTTCGGGCTCATACGCGTAAATCTTCGATTCATCACCTGTCACGATGTCATAGACGTGTTTCGAAGCACCGCGATCGTATTTTTTGAGCATTTCCTTCGACCAATCGACACGAGCCTTTTTTTGAGCGATTGACAAATTGTGTGGGATCCAACGCGAACAAATTTTTTTGACAGTCAAATGTTTATGCAATATTGAATGTATGCTGGTCCCACTTATGCCTAAGGTTGCCTCAATCTCACGATAGGTAACATGACGATCTTGCAATATCAGTTCGCGCACAGCATCAATGGTTTTCGGAACAACAGCTGATTTCGGACGACCTTCCCGAAATTCGTCTTGGAGTGAACTACGACCACGATTGAATTCACCATACCATCGATAAACACTGGTCCTTGATGGAGCTTCATCGCCAAAAATTGAATTAAGTTCATCCATGCACTGTTGCTGTGTTAATTCACGTCGAAAGTTGTAAAAAATAATCGCACGAAAATGTTCACGATTTAATTCCATTTTTAGACCGAGATGAATCTTTTAAGTTACTATAAACAACACAAATAGCGCTCGTATGTCAAAACGTTCTGAGTACGTATAAGCCAACAAATGTCAAACTTTGCGATAGAGCTTTCAGTTGACAGATTGCAACACCAGGGTTGCCAAGTCCCGAAATATAAAAGGCACCCTACGTACACCTGCCACGCCTCCTTCTTGGCGTTACAAACGGAATGACAAAGGGTATAATAAAACAATTTTTAAACAACATATAGGCAATAAACAAATAACAATAATTAAAAATATAATAATAATAATTATTATGGATCGATTTTAGAAATCTTTAGGCTCGCAAAATGAATAAGAAAGAAATTAAAAAAAACTACCTCATAGGAAAATAATTATTTTAAGCTCCACACAAAAAATAAAAAAAAACCACATACAAACCAAACGAAATATATTCTGAAAATACAAATAACAACGATTGCTTGATTCATTTTATAAAATATAACATTTGAAGATGTTTTGCTTCATGTTAAATCAATCTTGATTTTGCAGAAAAGCTCTCAATTATTTGTAATAGTTATTAATTTAACTTTGTCATTTATAATATCAAAAATAAAAAAACACAACAACTTGCCAACACATTTTGCATCAAGACATGTAAGGAAATGCAACCAGCCAATGAAAAAAAAACTAAAAGAAATTCATTGAATACAGCAAATAAAGCTCTCACAGTACAAGTATTCACATTTATGTCGACAACTTTTTGAGTGACTCAAGAAGATGGCCAAAAAATCAACAACCAAGAGTAAAACTTGGTAAAACGATGTCGCTGCTCGAGCTAAAGAAAAATGAAAGTGGTTTTGGCAACACAGCTCAAAGACACAGCAGCTGACATCATAAGCAATGTTATATTGAGTGTTCCAGTTGAAGTTTACGAAGTTTGGTTTGCAGTTTAGGTCAATGCACGCTTAAATGCTGTCAATGTAGAGAGTGTGTGTATTGCATAAAATGGCAATATATTGAATATGTAGCTATAATAAAATCAATATATGTTTAAAAACACTTCCATTTCCTGCTGGGGTGGTAACCTCAGAAGCTGCACATAGTACAACATTAAGTAGGTGGTGACAAGCCGCAAGTTGTGGTTTATGGCTTGCAGCTCGAATGCGTTTGAGAGCAACTGAGCGATTTTCTGTACATGACGTTATTGCAAATTTGCATAACTTTAAAAAAAAGAACATCTCAACTAAAACATGTGTATCAATCACACATGTTTGAAGAGCATCAAAACCAGTTTCGGAAGCGCAAAATAATTTTTTTATTTGCTCTCATAGGATATTTTTTGGAATTTTCAAAAACGTAAAAAGAGAAGATCTCCAAAATGTTGAATTAATTGATTTTCGCCAGCGAATGGGTCGAGCCAATGAGGAGTGAACTCGAGCTTCGTTCTTCGTTACGTTTCACATCTCATTAGCTTGTCACTTTTGCTCTCGAAATTCTGTTAACAATTTCAAGGTATTCTTTCTTTAGGATTTTGATTACTTTATTTATAAAACAACGACTTTTTTTAAGTAATATATGTAAAAATAGAAAAAAAAACTCACTGTCTGTATGCACCACCGGTCCAGATTTGCTGCTGCCCGCCGAAGAAGCGCCTGACAATGAACTGAACTTTGCAAAGGGATGTACTGAAACACCACCACCGGAATGCCCATATACCGGATGCGAGTTGAGTTGCGCCGAATTGATGATAGCCTTGCCCACATCTGTAACTTTATCACCAGAAGCTGCTACCAGATTACCGCTAGCGTTTAAAACGATACCGCTACCCTTTATTAGCTGACCCTTTAGGGCAGTTACACCGCCAGTAATGGCCTTCACAGCTTGGTAGATGGTATTCAATACGGACTTCTTAAACGACCATGGATCATAACCGATGGAGTTGCCCTGTTTTTAAAAGTTAAAGACAAAAATTATTTAAATATGTTAACAATTTGCTTTGCTTGTTTATCCAAAATAGTAGCTAAGAATTTTTTTTCAGTTACGTGATGTCCGGAATCGTGTGATTTGTAGCTTCCGCTGCTGCTACCGGAACTGCCCGATGCTATAGATGCTGAGGCTTGGCCTAAACTTGCTAGTAGACCCGACTTGAGATGCGTTACATAATCGAAACTGCTAGAACGTTGTTGTATCTGCGACTCCTTGCCGCTTTCAGAGGGATCATTGTCTAGCTCGGCCACATCCTCCTCTACATCTATATTCAGTGATTTGTCTTCACTGTCTTTTGATGGGTAAGTGTGGCATATCAGAGGCAATGAGCAAACTAGCAGTATGTAAAAAGGCTGAAAATGTAAGAAAAGAAAAGTGTGTCAATAAGATATTAAAAAAAAGAATAAGTAATAAAATATTGAAAAGCTTCTAGTTTTAAATAACGGGCAAGAGTAGAGGTCAGATTTTATCCAAATTTACCAGTTATAAAGAATTATATAAGACAATTTACTAGTTTTATTATATGAGGCCGGCAATACATGTAGAGGAGAGTTAAAAAGAGTGATATTGAGGTGGTGGTTTTTATGAGAAGACATTTGTTTATAGCTTTAAAATTTTCAAATTTGGTAAAATATACATTTATGTTTAAGAAAAAGGATTTCTTTTTTCAAAAACAAAGATGGCGTTGGCTACAACGATTGCTGTAAAAGACCTCTTTTTGCTGTAAAGACAACAATTGCTGTAAAAACAATTGCGTTAAAACGTAATGATAATATCTTCTATCTGAATGTGACAGAATTTAAAAAAAAAAAAATTTTTCAAAAAATTATACGTATCTGGACAAAAAAAAAATTGCATTTTTTACTTATTTTTTGTTTTAATTTTAGAATAAAACGATTTTAAAAGGCTTTTTTAAAAATCAGTTTCATTCAGATTGGTTAAAGTGTTATTAAAAAAATGTCCTTCCAAATATTGTAAGGATCAGTCAAGTCGTTTTTCAGCTAGGTTGCCCGCAGTTTTGAAAAATGACTTTAAAGTTCTACGAATAAAATAATACGAAGACGTTAGTGCTCAAAACTTAATTAAATCACTATGTATACACACAAAATAATTATTGCTAACATTCTTCGGAATTTTTCCCTCCTCAAATATACCGGTTTGAGCAGATAAAATAAACGAAATAATAAAATAGCAGCTGTAGTAACTTGATTTTTATATTATATCGAACTCACGCGCTGGTCACTTTTCAAGCTTCTAACATAATATTCAATATATTCAAAATTTCCTTATAAAATTTGTTTTTACATATTTTTGAGATGTTTTGGAGTCACTTAGAATGAAAAAAAAGTCGATTCTGAGATGCCTCTAAATGTATTGCCGGCCTTAACAACGATCTCGTATTTTGAAAAAAAGCTTGAGTTTGGATAGTTAACAAAAAAAGATATTAAAGAACAAGAGCGTGTACTAAGTTTTTTTGTATCAAGTCTGAATTTTATTTGAAAACCATTTTAGAATTTAAAAAGTTATTTTTTACTTAAAAAAAATATAAAAACTTTCTTGCACAATTGACATGAGATAAAAAAAAATAATGATTTTATAATAAATTTTAACTGTAATGAAAAATTTTCCATTTTTAAGATATGCTTATGATTTTGATGATATTTTAAAAAAAATAACATAAACAATAAATTTCATCTGCAAATTAAAATTAGTTTGTTATACAAAAACCTTAGAAAATAGAGAGTAAAGTTTAATCAAATAATTTCATATTCATACGAAAACAGTTCAGAAATGAATAAGTCGGCAAGATTCGTTGATATACCGTTACAAGGGACATTTAATTGTGTCAGAAATCTATATATTCTATATATTAATACGCAAACAAAAAAAGTTTGTGATCCCTTTTTACCTGTGTCATCTTCAACATATTCACATTGAACTAATATCGATGGAAAGGTATTTTCGAGTAGATGTGCACAATATAATTTTTATTCGAATATATTGTCATTAAGATAGGTACAACTAGGCAAATGTAAAAACCCTTTATTTCCAATGGGATACTGAGAAACCAACAACAAAATATATAGCGACACTGCTTTGTTGAACATGTTGTACCATACACGTGTCAGAGTAGAATGCGAGAGTGATGCAGGCACTTGAAAAGAGCTGTGTATCAGAGATCTGCAGCAAGTCATTATAAACATAGTTGACTCGAGTATATACGCATTAATTTGGCTTCTACTTCATATTCAGACTTATCAAAAATGTTGAAGCATTCATAACACGCAACTTAAATCCAATGCTTCAAGAGTCATACTCTGACTCACAGTCGAACGTAGTCGGTATGATTCTAACTTCATTTCAATAAGTACAACATGTTGTGAACAACATGCACAAGCACTTCAAAGGAATGATGTGTTTTTCAGGGTTACCAGCTCTGGTATAAATTAAGAATTTTAGAATTAATCTGTTGACAGTGTATTATTTTTAAATTCTCACTATAAAAATTTAAAAAAATAATTTTTTTTTACATAACTAACAATTGAATCACTACACTCTGCTGATTTATCAATTGAGTCACAACTGCTGATTTATCATATTTAAATAATGTATTTTCTTTTTTTTATGTGAATATACGTGAAGTTACTTATATAATTATTTTGCTGAATTTAAATAAACAAACTTTATTAAATTGAAATTTATTTTTATTATTTCTTTTGGAGAAGTTCCCTTTATATACAAGGTGTGTTATTTTACTTTTACACCATTTCGTGAAACGCACAGCGAAATTCTATAAAAAAGTGTTTACTGCATCTTAAAATCCAATTAAATGTATTTCGTTATAAAAAATTCTATGGTAACCCTGCTTCTCTTCTAACAGCGAGCGTAAGTTCAAAAACAGCCATTGCGTTTGACTGGAAAAATTCGCACGCATTCCTAATGAACTATGGGACTTTAGCTTGAGCTATGAGTACTTTGTTTGAGCTATGGGTTTTCGGTATGATTTATAACAAGTTCTTTGATGTTGCAGAGTATTTGGTAGACTTTGACGTTCGATTGACGAATCAAACATTGAACTATGATTTTCTTTCTGTAGCAAGAGTGCTTCGAGTAGTAGTGGTGGTTTTTGTTTGAAGTGCACGCACTACAACTCGGTTTTGCATGAATCACTATAAGTCGCAAAAACGTGACTCGTTGCAGATCTCTGCTGTGTATCATTATTGTTGTTGTTGCTTCACTTAATTTCTCTCTCTTCGAACACACCAATTCCGACGGCTGTTAGATCTCTCTTTGAGCGGCGTAGGTATTGCCAAATTTTTGCTAAGGATTAGCTATGCTCAGTGTTATTTTCTTAGTTTTTATCATGATCTGACGTTTCGTTTTGTGTGTCTGTGTTGCATTCAAGTTAATTCAAAACAAAATATGAAATAATTGTCTTCAAAATTAAGCGGAATAATTTCTATTCTGGACGTCTTCTCAGCGGATTTCACAGAGAGGACCTACAACCGCTTTGGTTCTGTTCGGGCTCATACTGAGAGGTTTATTTTGAAATGACGCTGCAACAGAGAGCGCCGCTGACTATTTATTCTGTTCAGGCTATGGTTTGGTGCGTTCAGCAAAAAAAACAAAAGAAAAATCAATTTTGATATGGTCGAAATTTGGCCACAGCCGATACTAGTAAGGTATAATTATTTGTTTTCTGCTAGATACATAGTTCTCTTGCGAGATGTGATAATGTAAATTCAAGTAGTGAAATGTTGATTAATACTGTAACTCCCAAGGTTGTGGAAACAGAAAATACAAATTAGATTGACATACGAAGAGATGATTGAAAAATATTGTTTTTCATTTAAATTAGGAAGTTAGGAATAATAATAGATTGATAACTAGATTGACATTTAGATTAACATACGAAAAGATGATTTTTTAGATCATAAATTTAAATAAGTTTTTAATTTTAATTAACAAAAAAAAAAAATTTGTATCGAGTTGGAAACAGTGTTTCCACGATGATTTTGACAAAAATATCCATGAAAATGTCACAAGTATATCCAAAGGTAACCACTTCAAAGAAAAAAATAGGATTACCGTATAGAATTCGAAATGACTCCAGCAGATTTTTTTTTTCCACAATATATTTAAAAAGAACACGTTTTGTCGCAAATATAATTCTATTTATTTAGGGTACTGAAATAATTTCCAATATTTTCAAGTTTTGATAGCATATTTTTTTACTTCAGTTTTAAACTAACAAAAAATATCTTGAATATTAGGAAAACTTAACGTTTTGATGACTTTACTTTGTACGCAAGGTAGGGGTGATTTTTATTCGATTTTGCCAAATTTCGTAGTCCGAGGTTATATTAAAAATTAAAGTGTATGTGCCAAATATCAAGACATTACAGCAATTTTTGTGGAATTTTAAGATACTACAATTTAAATTTTTTTTGAAAAGTATGGACACTATATGAGAGAATTTAAATTTATCGATATATATATCTGTATTGACAATACATTCTGAAATTTGAAAGCTATATCAAATTAAATCCGAATTCATTTTGGCGCTTCGTGAAATCTAAGAACAGATCTTCAAATCCCTGTTTTAATGTTTTTAAATAATAAAGTCTCTGACAATGGCGATTTCTTTCTATCTAACTGTGAACCAGTAAATTCTGCAGATTGTGATTTAACATGTGAACATATATCTCTAATTGATTTTGGGTCCCTTTCGTTGACTGAGGAGGATGTTGTCTTAGGCATTCAGGGGCTTACATCTTCACATAAGTTGGATTTCGATGGTATTTGTTAATTTGTTCTAAAAAAAATATTCACATAGTCTGGTTTTCCCCCTTATGTTTAGGTTTATGTTTATGTTTAATAATTCGTTGTGTTCTGGAGTTTTAATTGATGACTGGAAGGTATAATTTGTTACTCCTATTCATAAATCTGGTTCGAAAAAAAATATTGCCAACTATCGACCGATTTCTCTAAGCTTTCGACGATCTCAAACTTATTTGAATGCATTGTCAAACCTAAAATGTTTTTTGCTGTGAAGAATATTATTTCTCCTTATCGACAAGGCTTCATGCCAGTTCGATCATCGCTTTCTAAATTGGTTCTCTTTTCAGAATACTGCATACCAGCTTTTCAAGAGGGATGTCAGGTTGATGTGAGACTGACTTCTCGAGAGCATTTGATAAAGTATCCCATTCCTATTTTAATTAAGAAACTGGTGAGAATGAGATTTCCATTCAGTTTTCTTTGTTGGTTCATACTTGGCCGTAGCGCGGGTTGATTGTTATGGATTTCGAGTCGATCTAATTTTTTATAATAGTCTATAATCTGGCTTGATTAAATTTTTCTCACATCGAAATTTATTTAAAGTATTCTTTATGAAATTTTTACATATCCGAATGATGGTAAAACTTTTGTTCCGGTGTCCAATTATGTGATTACTGCCGGTTAAAACTGATATTAATAAACAACTTAATGAGAGTTAATAATCAGTATTCTAATGAAAAGCAAAACAAATTGAAATGTATCGCTTATTTTTGTTGAGTTTGCTTTGAGAAGTTTAGCACAATGTCTTGTACATATGTAGACTTTTGTCGAATTAAATTTTTAGTATTATTTTAATTAACTTGTTGAGTTGATTAAGTTCAAATTTGTTGTTTCATTTTTTATTTAAAAGTCATCTCTAATGAAACTGCATACTAAAATTTTCGATGCTGTGTGTAGACTTTTATTCTTCACTGTACATAGCGTACCAAAATTCAGAATTTTTTTGCTATAAATTTTATTAATGAACGTGAAAAAACTTGACAAAAAGAATTTATAAACTTAAAAGTGTGTGTGTATGTTTATTCTTTCAGTTAAACTATATTTAATTTTACATCTAATTCTAAGAAGTAAACGCTTCCGTCGGCAGTCCTGACGGTTGCAACCCGTTTTTTTTTTTAATTTTCGTTCTATACTTTATACCATTTTTGACAAGCTATGTTCGCCAAACGAACTGTCACTATTACCTTGATATTTGTTTCATGAGCTAACGCTTCAATAAAAACACATGTTTTTGTTTTTGCGCTACGCGTAAATGCAAAGCTCATAAAAAATAACTATCGTAACTGACGCTCTTGTAAAGCTTTCATTTCCCTCTCGTAAAAACCTTTGGTAAAGAAGCTAGTGCTTCAAAAATTTAGCATTTATTACCAACAAATGCTTAAATGAAGACAATTATAACATGTTCAGACCGACTTGATCAAACATGTTCGACAAAAAAGAGCTTTTCATTTAACACATTGTTCATACCATCTGAACTAGTTTTCAATTGACAGCGTCGTTTGTTTACATTTTGAAAAAAAAAAAATATTTTTTAAAAGATTTACAACCGTATCAATAAATTCTCCCCATATTTGCATGCCTGAATGCTTATGTGGGAAAGATAACGTGAACTTCTTGCTTGCCATTTTATTTTATATAAATTTTTTATGTTTGAAATTTCCAAATAATTAATTTCAATATAAATAAACAAAAAAAAAAAGGTTTCTGATATTTTCTGGCGTTAGCAAGAACATAAACCAAATGTATAACGTGTTTCGAACGCGTTTAATAATTTAAATCGTTTCGTATCATCTACTTCATCAAAACTTCATTTGAAAACTTGTTTTTCGATTAAACTTCATTAACTTGATTTAACATAATTAAGGGCTCGGTTTTTACATGGCATTACTAGAACAGAAACAGTTTTTGTATAAAATTCCAATTAATTTGTGTATATCAGGTTTTCTGAATAAATACAAGCTTTGAAATATTTTTATAAGCATATTTGTATTCAATATTCCGAACAGTTACTTTGATTGCGTTATTTATAAGTTGAATAGTTTATTGAACTTTCAAATAAGCGGTTTTGCTTATGAGCTTTCCATATGCACCATTATTAGACCTGAGTAGTTTTTGTAATTTTAAAACCATCTGAAAGTCATCATAATTAAAATCTGGTTGTGTAACATGCAAGACAATTAACATGCCTTCCTATCATCTTTTGTCTGCAGGATTAAACCATGAAATGTTAAAATTTCATCTTACGTGAGGTTGCCTCATCGTAAAATTTTTACAGCAGCAAATTTTGTGCTAACAAACTTTAAATAGTGAATGGTGTGAAAAAGTGTCTCTGGCAGGAAATGCAGCGTGTTACAAAATTAACGTGATTTTTGCGTTGGCAGCGAAAGAAATGAATACGGAAATCAGTACCGAATTATATTTTTAATATTTTACTTGGAGACTCAGCGCTGGACAACATTAATAACTTTTGTACATCTGTATCGTAAAACGCTACTTTATTTATAATAATTATAGCTTCTTTACTCAAAAACACAACATTGTATATTCTCAAAATGAATATTAAAGATAATGTTTTACTTGAAGTTTATAACAATATCAAATTTTTCCGTTAATAAACTCTTGCATTGTGCACAATGAGCAATACACAGATATAAATCACTAAGATTTTATGTACAAAAAAAAAAAAATTTATTCAAACTAAGTGCATTTTAAAAAACGATGACAAAATATTTCACTGGCCCCATGGCTTAACAATATTTATCGCTTGACTTGTAGCCTCATAAAGTTTAACCCAAATATCAGATGCTTCTCTCTTGCATACCAAGGTGAGCTCATTGAACTATAAAATCTGTTGAAAATTAAATGAACATCACGCCCTGTTTGAAAAACGATTGATAGTGTATCTAAACCAAATTCAGTGTGTTAAATTATCAATTAGTGGTCGGTTGGACAGACATAGAGCAAGAGAAAAACAAAATTAAGAAATAATCGTTCGAGCGAATAGCTTGTGACATAAAACGTTCATGTTGAGTAGCATGGCAGTTACATTAGAAGACGACTAAGCAGAACAAACAGCTGTTGCTGTCGTCGACATAACTTACAGCGAGTGCTCAACTATGACGTTGTGAGGGCCTAATTAATATTACAAAATAAGCTGTTAAGTCGTCTAAAGTTGTCGCACAGCTGGTAAGAAGAAACCAGCGGTTGAGGATCGTTGTGGAGAATGACAACGATTACCACGACTGGCTTCCTCAAAACACATTCAAACGCATTTTGCATGCGACGCGGAACGTAATATAGAGTCGCAATAAAATGTGATGGTTTTTCTAAAGAACGCCTTGGTTGTAAACAGTTGAGTAAACACAGCACTGGTAAGTTTTGTGCTTAACACAGAATGCCAACTGCAACAACTATCTAAATAAAATGCCAATTCATATAAATAAAATCAAAATTCAATTTCTATTTACCGCAATAACAACTTAGAAGCGCAACGAGTGACGATGATGCAACAGTTGGCGTGACTAGGCGCGCTAATGGGCGCATGTGTGACTGTCTCACTGAGTGCATGGTTATGCTCAATAAATGAAAATTAACGCTCAATAAACGCACGCATTCATGAGAAGTTGCATGTCTAAATTACTTTGGGCAAAGTTGTGTAAGAACTAAAGTATTGAATATTAATAATATGTAAGCGTTGCTTTCAAGTGTTTGGAAAAAATAATGTTTTTATTTTTGTTTTAGTTTTCTACAACAGTTAATTAAAAATTTAAATAATTTTAATTACTTGAAGAAGCTTCTTTACATTTTAGATTCTTTTCATTAAACTTTTCAAATACCAATTATCACCGATGGCACAAAATAATTGCAAAATCCAACAAGACCGGCGCACAGTGAATTGAAATCCCAAAAAATGGAGATTAATTCACCTAAAAGTCGGAGGGAATTTTTGACTTTTGCCTTAGTTAGATTGGGTACAATTAAGAAAAAAGAAATTCTTTCGACATGATTAAAGTCGTAATTCAATATTTAAGTCAATATGTATTTAAGCTTATATCTAAAATATAAAGATTTTGTTCGAAAATCCCATACAGTGAATCTCAAGAGTGACTTTATTTTAAACTTAAAATATCTTTAAAATCAACAAAAATTAAAGAAATGCCTTGAAATTTTACACGTAAGTTTTTCTCTTCAATATAAATAATAAATCCTAACTATGTAATTTGGCCAAATCAGATGAAAACCACGCCCACCTCCCATACAGAGTGTCTTTATTTTAACCGTAAAATTTATTAAAAATCAACAAAAATTAAAGAAATGCATTGAAATTTTGCAAGTAATATTAATTTCCTCCTTAATATTAATTCTAACTATGAAATTCGGCAAAATCAGATGAAAACCACGCCTACTTCCCATAAAAATTACGTCATCTAAATAGTAAAACATTCATAAATTCTTCAAAAATTAATTTATTGCATAATATAAATAATAATTCAAATGTATTCTGAATTTAATATTCGGAGAAGTTGAAAGAAAACCACGTTTATCGTCCAAACAAAGTGACGTCATCAATATAATTAAAAGTTAAAAACCTCGGCCCAGTCGAAAATCATTCCTTATTCCCTTTTTTTTAACAAAATTCATAAAAATATTACATACGAGAAGCAAAAAATTTATTTGAAATATAATTACATAGAAAAAATGTATGAATTTGTTAATATTCATCGTCATCTATATCATTTGCACTGCTAATTTTGGAAGGGCTTTCAGATTTTTTTTTTTTATATAATTTGCTCTAATAATTGGATCTGATGTCAGGATGAACCTATTAGGTATATCCCGATTCGATTCCTCCCGGCTACATTTGCGCGAAAAGTGTTCCCTATATTTATACCACAACGCGTACTGCGTAAGGGGTAAATTAACTTTGTCATTCCGTTTGTAATGCCAAGAAAGAGGCGTGGCAGGAATAGAAAAATATATATATTTTTGATCAGCATTACCTCCTGAGTCGATTTCCGTGTGTCCGTCTGTCTGTCCGTCTGTGGACACGATTATAGCCGTAATTTTAAAGCTATCGCGATGAAATTCAAAATATAAGTTTATTTTTAAAAAAGGAAGATCAAGTTTGAAAACGGGCCAAATCGGATGAAAACCACGCCTACCTCCCATACAAAGTGACTTAATTTTAACCGTAAAATGTCTTTAAAATCCACAAAAATTTAAGAAATGCTTTGAGATTTGGCAAGTAAGCAAGTAAGGCAAGTAAGCTCTTCAATTCAAATCCTGGCTACGAAATTTGGAAAAATCAAATGGAAACCACGACTAACTCCCATACAAAGTGGCTTTATTTTAAAAGTGAGTCTCTTAAAAATCTGCTCAAATAAAAGAAATGTCTTGAAATTTTGCTCATAGGCTTTGATATTAAATATAGACCATCACTATGATATTTGGCAAAATCGGATGAAATCCACGCCCACTTCCCACACAAAGTGGCTTTATTTTAAAAGTAAAATCTCTTTAAAATCCGCAAAAATCAAAGAAATGCCTTGAAATTATGCACATTAATTTGCTATATAATATATACTTGTCAAAATCGGATCAAAAACACGCCTACCTCCCATTCAGTAATATATAAAACTGAATGTCATTGTGTATGTCGTGGCTAAAGACTTCGAATAAACTTGAATATGGCCGCGGTGGGGTATTTTAGCTTCGGTACCCTGCCGAAGCTCCATCCTTACTAGTTTTTGAAACACTTGTTGCGAGCTTCTTGGGCTTCCTCTAAAAGTTGACCAATGGTCTGTCTGGGCCATGTACTAAAAAACTTATGCATGGTAGCAGGCATGTTAAACTAAGGATATTTCTTTACAAAAATTCAAGCAGTATTATATGAAAACTGTCTGAATTTTTCAACATCTATTACATGACCACTGCATACGACAATTGAGATTGTGTGCCTCTTTTCAATAAGTTCCACATCAACTTTCGTAATATCTGCTGATATTGCGCTGCACCAGAAAATTTTTTTTTTATCAAAGTGAAATTTTTCCTTGAAAGAAAGGAAATTTACTTTTGAAACAGAAGGAAGTATTTTAGATTTAAAAAACATTTTTTTATAAATTTTATTTAAAAAAAATTTCAGTCGAGGTGGTTGTATCTGTTTCTGAAAATTTAACTTATATCTGAATATTAAGTATTAAAGAGTTTAATATAATTATTATTTATATTTAATTTGAAACAGATAACACATAACAATAACAAATCAGTCCATTTCGTTACGTTTCGATCTTTCACGCGCACGAAACAAAAACGATTGAAATAACGAAAGAACGATTGAGCGTCTGTTTTTTTTTTTCATTTGCTGTTACTAGCAAAACTATAAACAAAAAAAAAAATTTGTGTAACCAAGAGACACAAATGAAACCGAAACAACGATTCGTTAAACGATAGTCGGATAACAACAAAAAGTTCGCAATCTTTTGCGCACTTTGTATCAAGGTTGATTTATAAGGTTGTCGCAGGGCTGATCGCACTCTCTTCTCAGTACCCATAATTGTCAAAACCAGCCAATTTTGCGAATGACTACGAAAGAAAAACGGATGATAATAGAGAGCACTTGAAGATATTCTATGAGCTGTCAACTTCGATTTGACAATTATGGGTACTCGCTCTCTCCCTTGCGACAACCTTATAAATCAACCTTGCTTTGTATTTATGCTTCGTTTCTTTAGCAAATTCTCAGCAAAATTCTCTCCTTCCTTTGTTTTTTAATTTCATAACTTGCTATGAAATAACGAAACGAAAAAGCAGCAAAACAGATGAAAAGTTTAACTTTGTATTGATTTGACAACTCCCGATCGCCGCTCGTGAGAAAAAAGGTAGTTATCAAGGCTACCTTGTAAATTATTGTATCATGCGTTAGCTCTCTTTTTCAATGAAAGATTTCGTGTTTCGTTCGCCCTCACCATGGCAGAATTCGCAGAGTGTCCTCACGCGTCAACGAAGAGTGGATAATGAAAAGTTTGGTTAGTTGTCAAAACGACGAATTTCGTAGATATTGCAAATAAAGAAAATATTTTATGTTTCCAACTTGCAAACAGTGCGATCGCGTGTGTTAAATTTGTGATAAATTCAGTGAAAACATTATAAAAAAAGTGTAATAAAAACTATAAAATATGAAAGAAGTCTAAAAATTGCAAAAAAAAAACCTGTAACAGTTTTAACCTAAAAACAACTGCGAAACGTCAGCATAAGGAAATTCGCGATGAACAGCTGATTTTAACATCTATCTCCCATTATTCTGCTTTCTACTCCATTCCTCTCCGAGTCGGCCTTACCTTATAATTCTACCATGGGTTCGGATATCGTTTCGTTTATTTTCGTTCTCTGATTTGAAAGTTACCACAGCTGAAACAAGGGCCGCTCGCGGTCTAGTCTGTCGATTTGCCTACGCACCCGCTCAACTGTTATCGAACTGTGGCGTAATAAACTCTTGAAAAAACTACGTCGACAGAGCACTCAATAACATGTGAATACACATGCGACCGCACACAGCATTTAAATTAAAAAAATCCAGCCGAAAAACATAAAAAAGTTCTGCCACCACGACGCCCGAACTCACAACCTATAATGACGATTGTCTGACGTTCTGTTATGTAGGCTATAGAACTCTTTTCGAAAAGCAAGCAAAGAATCAATAAGTTAAACTAGCTTTTTCTCTCTTACTCGAAAAACATATTTTTTAAAGAAAATTTGATTTTTAAATTGAAATTTTTAGTTTTTTAA
Source organism: Coremacera marginata (assembly GCA_914767935.1). Taxonomy (NCBI): domain Eukaryota; kingdom Metazoa; phylum Arthropoda; class Insecta; order Diptera; family Sciomyzidae; genus Coremacera; species Coremacera marginata. The sequence continues at coordinate 230,890,863 of OU612043.1, read as the reverse complement.
GGAAAAGGTAAATATTTTTGTTTTAAATATAAATTGAATAACAACTAAGGAAATTTTAAATTTTCAAAACAGAAACTGGTGGTTTTTGATTTTAAAATTGTTTTTTTCTCTGAGTGTAAGAATATTTAGTTCGCAGTGCCTTTTGAATACACTACCTCTCGAAGCAATGTAATTATGTCAAGAGGAGTTGCTGTTTAAATATAACGTATTAGTTTTTCTCTTCTTTCTTATCTGATGATCTTGGATTGTGTCTTAGATATATAGTCTAATAGTAATGCACAAACCGAAAAGTTTAAAGCATAAAATTCCTGAAAATGTACTCAATGTTTTGTCATTGAATAGCTATAAATAAAATGAACACCGCGAATATTCCCCGTAACGCTGTTCTAATGGCGTAGCAATCGATCGATTGAGAGAACCGCAATCCTTTTATATTTCGGGATTTGGCAACCCTGGTGTTGCAATCTGTCAACTGAAAGCTCTATCGCAAAGTTTGACATTTGTTGGCTTATACGTACTCAGAACGTTTTGACATACGAGCGCTATTTGTGTTGTTTATAGTAACTTAAAAGATTCATCTCGGTCTAAAAATGGAATTAAATCGTGAACATTTTCGTGCGATTATTTTTTACAACTTTCGACGTGAATTAACACAGCAACAGTGCATGGATGAACTTAATTCAATTTTTGGCGATGAAGCTCCATCAAGGACCAGTGTTTATCGATGGTATGGTGAATTCAATCGTGGTCGTAGTTCACTCCAAGACGAATTTCGTGAAGGTCGTCCGAAATCAGCTGTTGTTCCGAAAACCATTGATGCTGTGCGCGAACTGATATTGCAAGATCGTCATGTTACCTATAGTGAGATTGAGGCAACCTTAGGCATAAGTGGGACCAGCATACATTCAATATTGCATAAACATTTGACTGTCAAAAAAATTTGTTCGCGTTGGATCCCACACAATTTGTCAATCGCTCAAAAAAAGGCTCGTGTCGATTGGTCGAAGGAAATGCTCAAAAAATACGATCGCGCTGCTTCGAAACACGTCTATGACATGGTGACAGGTGATGAATCGTGGATTTACGCGTATGAGCCCGAAAGTAAACAGCAGTCGACTGTATGGGTGTTTCAAGATGAGCCAAATCCAACAAAAGTTGTTCGCGCACGAAGCACTTCCAAGCAAATGGTCGCCTGTTTTTTCGGAAAATATGGACATGTCGCAACCGTACCACTAGAACAACGCAGAACAGTCAACTCTGAATGGTACACTTGTTTGCCAGTTGTCTTCCAAGAAATCAGGAAAACCAACCGCCGAAGACGGATCACTCTTCACCACGACAATGCGAGCTCTCACACATCGGCTCAAACAACTGCATTTTTGAGCACCCAAAACATCGATTTGATGGGTCATCCGCCGTATAGTCCTGACTTGGCACCGAATAACTTCTTTTTATTCCCAACCGTGAAGAATAAACTGCGTGGACAACGATTTTCGACGCCCGAAGAAGTGGTTGCGGCATTCAGAATGCATGTTTTGGAGATGCCTCAATCAGAGTGGCAAAAGTGCTTCGACAATTGGTTCAAACGCATGCAAAAGTGTGGATTCTTAATGGAGAATATTTTGAAAAACAATAAAGTGATTTTCGATGATTAATATTTGTTTTTGTTCTCTAATCCCGAAATATAAAAGGCACCCCTCGTATAGCCATCAACCGCAGATTCCACCTCTGCATTGTTGGCAAATCTTTTACCACCGAACCATTTTTTCAAGTTTGAAAATAGCCCGAGGGGGCTAAATCTGGCGAATAGAATGCGTGAGGAAGCAGTTCGAATTTTAATTCATTGATTCTGGCCAGCGCTATAGTGGATGTGTGAACTGGTGCATTGTCTTGATGAAACAACATTTTCTTGTTCTCCAAATGCGACCGTTTTTTCTTGATTTCATCATTCAAATGCTGCAATATGTGTGCATAATACACGCCGTTGATTGTTTTTTCTCGCACTTGGTGTATCCGATTGGAGAAGGCGCGCGCAAAGCAGAGGCGCCTGGCGAGAGCTGATGAGGTCGATTGAAACACTGTTGTAAACGAAGGAGCAGACTCCCCCAGAGGAGGATCTAGCTCGGTTTCTTAAGTGTTTTAACTTAGAACTTTCAAATGAAAGTATTGTATCCCATAACGATGATCAATTTTTTTCAGGTTTACAAATTCACTGAGAGCGTTCACTTATGATAAGACGTAGCGTCTGAAAACTTATAATAAGGTTAGTACTTTCTTCCATAGTAATTTTTAAAGCAACAACTGCTATCTATACGTCAGGTCGGATACTTCTGGGACCACCCTCGTAGCTAAAAATAATCCCAAATGTCTCCGATTTTTGAAGTTTAATGGTTGGATGATTCTCTGAGATTATTTATAAATATTAGAAAAAACAATGAAGCGGCCGTGGCGCAGTGGGTAGAGCGCGTGCCCTATACGCCAGAGAAACCTGGTTCGATTCCCAGCTGACACAGAAAGTTTTTTCAATAGCATTAATTTTTCTGTTCGGCCGTCACCTCTCTGACGCAGACAATGGCAAACCTCAGAGAGTTAAAACTATGCCATGAAAAGCTTCTTTAGAAAATAAGCCGTTCCGAGTCGGCATAAAACTTGTAGGTCCAGTTCTCGATTATTTGTGTTGAAACATTTAACAACACGCACAGCACAATTAATCATAAGAAGCTCGGTCGAAGTCCTTTCAGGGGCTGAAATGGCTTTTCGTTTTTTTTTTTCTTTTTATTACAAAAAACCATTCCTTGCAATTTTTGTTGCAAAAAAAAAATGTTGATTTAATTGTTTTGTTTATATGTTGTTTGCTTTCGAAGTTTGCAAGTTATAATAGTTCAATTTAATATTTATTTTATTTCTTAGGAAAATTTTGTGTGTATTAGGCTGGGCAGAAAAATAAGAAAAAGAAAAATAAAATGAAATGAATAAGCAGACCCAGAAATTCCTTTTTTTGGGTAGAGTTTCACATATATTATGTGTAGCGTTCACATACATACTTTTTTTAAGGATATCTTTTTCTTTCTATAAAAAAAAAATATATTTAAAGAATGTCCTTGAAAATTTTTGCCCTGATAGACCCACTTAATATAATTTCAATGCAAAAGTTCTTAAAATTTAAGGCGACTGTTCCGGGTTGAGGCGTGTTTTAAAAGGCGATTTTTAAAGATTGATTAAAAAAGAAAAAACTACTGCAGATATTTATAAACACTTTTTTTATCGTTTTAAGCAAGTATTCAAGAATACCAAAATAAATTATATTTTTTTAAATTCATGTACATGTGAACCCCATAGGTGTTGCTGTAAATTGACGAAAAAAAAAAATTACTGTTCCTGTGGGACAAATAAATCCATACTGCACGCAGAGAAAAAATATGTTTATATATGTTTGGTTTCAAAAACAAAATATTCAGAGGGACCACCTAATGATTAAGAACTTTCCTTCAATAGCATTATTTTTCGATATAAGAAGATATTAGTTTTGTCCAACGTTTATGTAATTGCCTTAGCTTAAAATCGAACGTCTACATTAATATGCTTGTGACAAAATAGAATTGTGTGTTTCAACCCAATAAAAATATATTTGCATCACTGTTAAACTTAAAAAGAACAGAACTCTGCAAAATTTAAAACAAACAGAACTCCTTTCTTTTATGTGTTTCGCCTAGATATGCATATATCTGTTTCTTTTGCACTTGCACGAAAAATAGCGGAAACCTTGTTTGTGTTTTCAAATTAATTAAATACAAAACCAAATTAAAAGAAAAATAAGGCGGTTCAGCAGTAAAAATAGGTGAGTTTTGAAGCAACTTTGCTGATAAAGCGGGTGCTTTGCTATTATGTTTTCTCCAACTAGAAAATGTGTGCTTATAAAAATTATTGTAATGTCGGATAAACATAATATGGTTACTTTTCAGCATAATTAAGTCCGAGAAAAACTTATTTACTGTTTTCTAAACATATTTTGTCAAACCAACAATTACTTCTAAGCAAATATTTTGTAAGCAACGTGAAAAACTGTTGGCATTTCTTTTGCTAAAATATGTTTCCAAGTAAATATAGTGTAATCATCGGTAAATATATTATGTTGTTCTTAATTATCGTTTTGAAAATAATTGCTTGACTGCAATTAAATTATGTATTCTCCAATTAATATATATTTGTCCGTGAATATATAATGTTATTCTTGACTAAGTTATATTTCCAAACAAACAAATAGTAATAGACTAAAAGTGTTCTAAGTCCATTTATAATTACAATATATTTATATGTAAACATATTTTCTTTAAAACAAATTATATTGTTTTCAAATTCAAACAAGTGCTAAGGTACAATTAAATAATGTTAAGAGGCAAATATATATATACAAAAAAAAAATTGCATTAATTAATCATATTATATGTGGAACCAATTATGATTACTTATTTGCAAGAAACATGCAGAAACATATTATACTTCCTGCTAATTATGTTTGGGAAGGCCTATAATTTTTCAGTGTATGGGCTATCTGAAAAGAAAAGGTTTGTGATTCATTTTCAGACCTAACTCTTGCGATCGCCGTGGCCAGATTTTTAAATTTTTGATTTAAAAAAAAAAATGTTTGAGCTCTAAGTTGAAAGCCCGAACATTTTATGGTCAAAATCAGTGATTTTTTTCCTTGAATTAGGTCTTTAAATTAACCACAAATCTTTTTTTTTGAGATGACCCAGTATGGATTTATTTGTCATACCGGAATTTTTGGACGCCAAATTGCAACGCCACCTATGGGCATTCTTGTACAAGAATTTTTGACATGAATTCTTAAAATAAAATAATTCGTTTTTGTTCTTGAATACTTGATTAAAATGATAAAAAATGTGTTTATAAATATCTGCAGTAGTTTTTTTTTTTAATCAGCCTTTAAAAATCGCCTTTAAAAACACGCCTCAACCCGGAATAGTTGCCTTTCATTTTAAGAGCTTATGCATTAAAATTATATTAAGTGGGTCTATCTATCTGGGCAAAAATTTTCAATGACATTTTCTTTAAATATTTTTTTTGTAGAAAGAAAAAAGATATCTTTAAAAAAAGTATGTGTGTGACCGCTACGCATAATAATGTGAAACTCTACCCAAAAAAAGGAATTTCTGGGACTGCTTATTTATTTCATTAACATTATAGTTGATGAACAATGTCTTAAAATTTATAATGAACTTCATTCCTTAGGCCAATGAATATTTTCATTGAGCTTATGAACTCTTTACATTGGTTCACTGATTATGTTCCTTGAGACTTAGAACTATTTCTTTGATCAGAAAAAGCCATCATTTCTTTCCTTTTGCCAAAGAATCATTCCTTTGGCAGTAAGAAAAAGTTTATATAATTCAATGAATGTTTTACATTGTTTATAGTTCTTCAAAGTTCATTAATTTTAATGAACAGTTTATTGGCATAAAAACTTATTCTCAAACTTAACAATGGAGATTTATGAATCCAATAAAATTGTACATTGGAACAATTTTAATAAATAACTAATTGAAATAAAGAACTTTTTCATTGACTTTCTTGGCACGTTTTTGGTTCAATGTATATTAATTAATCTGTAACATCGCTTAGACAAAATTTGATTTGTAACTCTCAAAAACAAGCACATAAAACAAAAAAGTATCAAACCACAGAGAGGACAAAGCGAAGCGATTAATTATATAGTGAAATGTTTAAAATAAACACAAGCACCTTAACATTTGAACTTTGTTGTTTTTGGTTTAGTAAAACCAAAATTGAACTATTTATGGAAGATTTTTGTTTTTGTTTTTGTTTCGCACACAAAGTTCACCGCGCCTTTGCATATTCAAACAATAAACGTCATTCAATGGTTTTCTTCACTCATCGCTTGCAACTGCCAACAATAAGTGAAAGTGTTGCCAATGGCTAAGAAATACAATTTGCACTTTTTGCAATTTTTTTCTTTTTTTTTCTTAAATTGAGTTTCGATGAATTTTAAACAATGTTGTCGTAGGTTAAGCAGTTTCAGCTGCTGTCGTTGTTGTTGCTTATGTTATTAATGAGTCGGTTGCACAAATACTTTCATTATAAAGCGTGTGTTTCCTTAAAACCAACAGTACAAATAATAATAAACAGATAATAGTAGTCTTACTAGTCTTAACTGCTGTTGTCATTTAATAGGTAACCATTCGGTTAATATTATATTTTGATTAATTTATTTATTCATTAAAATATTTTTATGATTATTAATAGCTATCGTTAATTTTTCTTAAATTTTTTTATGTGTATTACACAATAGTTCATTGTAAGTTGTTGTTAGCTTGTGCGATAGTTTTAAATAGGTTTTTGCATGTGATATAATTCATATTCAGTGGTTATTTTTTAGTGCCGGTTGTTTTTTGTTAGTTTTAATTGATATAGATTTTTTGTAACGTTTTAGCACTAATTTATTGCTTTAATCACAAGAGCTGTAAACAAAATCCACGCTTTTTACACCTTCAGTGCCCAAAAATTAAAGTTAGCAGTGAACGTTTTATGCGCCTTTAAATGGTAGCAAGCACTTTGCTATTATTTGTTCTATGGTAAACGAAAGACTTAAGAAACAAACTTGCATGCATTTATGTATGACTTGGTGCTGCTGTGTTTGTAGTTGTATCACAAATTGTTCATTGATTTTTAGAAAATAAGAACATGTATTTCACATATAAAAAATTGCCCTACCATGCCTTACTTTTATAGAGTTTCAATTATTTTATTCAAATTCAAAATCTTATTCAAAGAAATTATAGTGGTATTATATGTGCCTGCACCAATATAGGCAATAAACGGTTTTTAGTATATTTTTTATTATTCAGCACAATGCACAATAGCCAAAGTACAATGCAAAGAAAAACAGTATATTTACCTTGCACTTCAACAGATGCTAATCATAAAATTTATACTTACATTTAAACGTTATGGATTTTAATGTGGAAAGTGTTATTTGTTTTCAACTAAAAACAAATATATTAAGATCTTTAAAAAAAAGTACTCCTTTACATCTACGTCAGACATTTTTGTAAATATCATACAAAATCAAACATTTTTATGCGTTTTTTAAGTAAAACTAAATAGAAAAGTAAACAGGTACGGAGTAGCAATTTTAATTACAATAGGGCATTATTGGCCCTATTTTTTTTAACGACTTTTTTAATAATAATAATTAATAAGTTAAAAAGTTAACTTTTTCAATAATATTTTGATTTGTTTAGTTTTTGATATATAATATTTTGATAATAATAGTTTGTGTTCGTGCCGTCAAAAGTACCAGCCTTATTTGTTTTTAATGTAAAAAGTAAAACCAGTAAAAGTAACCAGTGAAACGTTGAGGAAAAAAATCAAACATAAATTGTTTTTGCAGTTTCTTTTTTAATTCGGGATTTTTTCGTCCTACGCAGAGATGCCATATTATAAAGTTAAAGACTTTTTTATATGTTATTATTTTCCTAACGTTCCCGAAAAATCCCAAAATGTCGGGAAAATAATAATAATGCATATTATTGCATCTCTATATAAAACCAAAAAAGCACAAATTTTAAAAGAAACCACAAACAATTTCAATTTGTCAGCATATTAAAATTAAAAAAAAATAGTTTTTATTTACATATAAAAAAATTTGAAGTCCAAAGAAGTCCAAATATAAAAAAAAGCGTGCCCAAAAAAGTTGCAGTTGTTTTTTTAATGCATACCCTCTACATTTTTTTGTATGATTTTGAAATAAATAAATTTAAGTATTAGTTCTTTATAACATCATCGACCATTCCGAAAAGATTAAAAAAAAGAAAAAAAAAGTTATTTTGTACGATAATTATATTATTAAACTTCACTATTTTTATGTAACTATACATCAGTATTTATAAATCAAATACGGAATAAATTGATTATATATAATGAACCTTAACACTACGATATCTTTATCGATTTTAGCCGCCTTTATGCTTAAACTATTTAAGATTATATGAAATGAGAATTAAATAATGTATGGTCTTCGATGACGTGAGTGACGATGTCCTTAGGGGTCTTGATAAATGCTTCAGAGATATTGAGGATAATCTTTTAATCCAGGAACAAAGCAAGATAGTGGTTATTATGGCAGACAGTGGGTACCTTGGTATATTCGTATATATATCAGAGTATAAAAAAATACGAAATGGCCAACTTCAGCCCTTGAAAGGACTTTGACCGAGCTTCTTATGATCAATTGTTTTGTGTGTGTTGTGAAATGTTTGAACACAAATGATCGAGAACTGGACCTACCAGCCTTATGCCGACTCCGAACGGATGTCTATATGTTCCTCAAGGAGCTTTTCATGGCAGTTTTTTACTCTCTGAGGTTTGCCATTGTCTGCAGAGAGGTGACGGCCGAACAGAAAAATTAATTCAATTGAAAAAACTTTCTCTGTCAGATGAGGGATTCGAACCTCGGTTGTCTGGAGTATGAGCCAGACACTCTACCCACTACGCCACAACGTATCAAAGTATACCTTCAGATATATTTCTTATGTCTTTCTTAATTATGAATTCACCACAAATGTATCAATGCTTGGATTGTTTATACAATTTTTCCGTACAGGCGCCATATTGATTCACAATTTAAATTTTTATTCACTATATTTTTACAATTTTTAACTTAAAACCAAGCACAATTCAAAAATAAATTAATTTAGAGGCCATAAATAAATTGATATTTTAAGACAGTAAATTAATTTAAAAAAATTTCTATATTAAAAATATCTCCAAAACTGTCAAATATATTAGTTTAAAATCAAATGGTTACAAAATTCCAAAGTTTCTCCATTAGGTTAAAAAAAAATTTTAGATATACATGAAAGAATCAAAAATATACAGGGTTTCAAAAATCCATACTCTACAAAATATTCAAAATTTTCCAAATTAGAAGGTCGATATCTTTGAAATTACAAAATATAAAATATATAATTATGCACAAATTCGGTAAAAAGATATAGTCAAATTATCAAAATGATAACGGGTTATCAGATTTTTACCTATCTCCTAAACTTGAGCTGATGAAAGACTGACACGATTTCTGAAGTCTGCATCCAAAATCCATTTAGAATTCTATATCGTGTACTCTGCAACTTTTTACTGTTCTTCTGTGTATACCATTAGAAACTCCTGATTAGAATAATAAAATTACTCTCTATCATAATAAAGACTTGTGGCAGACATTTTTTATTTCAAGAAAAGAAGACTTGTATGTATATAAAGAGCGCTTCATTCTCCTTGCAAGCAGTGCTGTTTGTATAGCGCTATATTTGTAACACTTTCCATAACGATAACGTTGCACTTGTAAAAAAAGTATTAGATATTAATATAAAAAAATAAAATTGATTTCAAAAATTTTAAAAATTCATTTAATCGTTTCACGTGAATAAACAAAATTTGATTTATTTTATCAAACTTGCTGTTATTTGTTATTAAGAAACAATTTTTCAATTGAGATGTGACAGACTGATTGACGTGTTTGCCTTGTAATCGAAATGCGCCGGTTCAAACCTGGCTGGCGGCGATTATTTTTCGTTATTTTTTTTTGTTTTAAAAAGTTGCTTATAAGTTTATCTGTTATTATAAACCAAATTTTGCACATAAATTGTGGCAGCCATGGCATACTGGTTGGGGTGCTTGCTTTGTTAGCGAGATGCCGGGAGATGCTGGGTGATTGTTTTTTGTTTTGTTTTAAAAATTTTAAATATTTACGTATAGCGCCCGGTTCTTGCTACGTTTTTATATCAAATACAAGGAGAAAAAAGCGCTCGGCTCTCGCTACGATTTCATATTTCCTACAGCGGGAGCGAAGCGCATACATCTGATGACATGACTATGTTAAAAAAGGCGCTATACGCAAGGAGAACGAAGCGCTCTACTGTTTTTTTGAAGCGCTTCAGATGCGCTAATGGAGCGCTCGCTTTCCTGCTGGGATGTTACATTTTTACTGTTGTTTGTCATAAACATTGATGATAGATTGACAGGAATATTATTCCAAATACTTTTAATGTTTCCGTCATTTATTGCTTATGACAAACATTCTCTTTTTTGAGTGTAGTTAATGTCAACTTTAAGTGCAACTTGCCCAAAATTTTGCGCATTAAATGAAGTTTTTTTTTAGCATCAGTTTTGCAATTTGTTCAATTTTGTTTTCAATAACACCAAAAACATAAACATATCTCTAAAAATAATAATCTTGAAAATATATCCTCCCTCCCTAAACGATATTTTGCTCAATTCGATATCACCTTTCACCTCCGTAAATAGTTGCACTCAGTCGCGGGACAACATTTTAATTTCTTAAAACTTCACTTATCAATCTAATCTTTAAAATTTTAGTGCATAAGCTTAGATTTTCACTCTGAACATATGCTCTGATTATGATTTTTGGAAAAATCTAATTAAATTTCTGCCTATCTCCCATGCAAAGTGACGTCATCAAAATTGCATAAACTTTACATAGATTCCTTAAAAATTAATGTATTAACTAATTATTTTACACATAAGCTTTGATAAATAAAACGTACTATGAGTTTGTAATTTGGAAAAATTGGATGAAAATAACACCTATCCTCCATACACAGAGACGTAATCAGAATAATTATATCGTCATAACTTGCCAGTTTTTAAAAATATAAAACTTAAAAAATTTACTTTGTGCATTATAAGTACTTTTTTATTGTAAATAAAAACGTTTATTTGCATATTTTTAAAAGTTTCTAATAAAATTTATACCAAGTTTGTATTGATTATGTGAAATATTAAATGATATGAACAAAAAATGGTTTCTAAACACAATATTTTAAACATTTTATATGCTTCCATTGGTTAGTGAGCAAATGCTATGAGTTTTTCTCACGAATATTTGTAACATGTTTGTGATTACATAAGTTACGTAAGTCCAACTTAATATATTCCACAAATATTTGTGTGGCTTAATGCCGAAATGAAAGACTTATACTTTCCATATTAATTTTACCAGATGCCGAGGAATTATAAACTTACGCAAGCGAGCCGCAACACATGCACTTGAACTTATTGCTTATGACTAGTTCCTTAGTAGTACTAGTAAAAACTAGTAAAAACAGTACTAGTACTAGTTCCTTAGTAAAAACATAAATACATAAAAAATTGATGCGAAATTTAAAATTTGAAGGAATACAATTCTTAACATGTGCGTTTAATTTTTTTGGACACTGTAATAGTTCGATATTTTTTTTTTTTTACACTTTCTCCACAACGAGTGACGAAATTGCTGGTAAACAACAATTGCGCAAAAAGCGTATCTGACAGTTTCAAACCACACAACTGAAGAAAGAAAATTTCAGAGAGCCTAATTTTGATTTTGGAGTGACATTTTATGTATAAATCTATAAAATTTGAAATATTTCGATACTCAATATTAAATGGGTAAAGTTGATTAATCCTTAAATAGTGATTTGCTTACCTTCATTGTAGCTGTTGGCTGTATCTTGTGTGTAGCTGTTTCTAGTAAAATACTTTTGTACAAATGCTGTGCAAGCTATTTTTTCCTAATTTGTAGTAGGCAGCAGTTAACTTTGTGCGCGTGCGCGTGGTTCAAGTTTGGTCGTTTTGACGTTATATTTATATTTCTTTATTTCGTTGTGTTGTGTTGTTATACAATTACTTATCCAATGGATTTCAGCGGTGGAACGCGACTGAATCGTACGCTTGATTCAGATTCACTTTTACCGGCGCTGCCAGGTTGTTATTGTTGTTGTAGTTGTCTTTTCCGCTTTGTCACTCTTTTGTTGTTTATTTATTGAAATTTTGTGGTTTATTTTATTTTGTTTTATTTTCTGTAACTTTCTTTAACTGCGTTTTTCACTCTTTCGTTTATTGGCGCACTTAAATCAATGGCAACACTTTAATTTTCGATATTTTTTATCCACTCAAGTTTTCACTCAAACGCAATTTTTAATTTGTTTTATTTCTTTTGACTAAACTTGGCTCAATTCGCGTATTGCGTTTAAGTTCGGTATGAAAGACTTGATTTGTGCTGCTGCTGCTGCCGTTGGTTGTGTTGTTACATCGACAACGTCTACAATGAATCTGTTGCTATTTTCCGCCAAGCTGATGATTTTAAAGAAAATTATCTCAATAGTTTAAAAAATATTGTTAGTGTTTTTGTTTCCATGTAGTTTGTTTACTCTCTAAAAATCTCATTTAGTATGAAGATTAATACTACGGATATTGTTGCAGTGCATTTGTTCGTATTGTTACTAATTGTAGTTGTTGTATTTTTCATTTTGGTTTTGTTATGTTGCAAATTTGAACGCGTGCTCTTGTGCACCTTTTACACTTGTTGTTACAGTTTTTGCTTTTAATTTAACTGCATTTGGTTAACATAAAAAATTTTATGTTTTTGAGGCATTGTTTCTGCCAGCTTCAATAGGGCGCAGAGTTCATTTGTTATGTAATATTTACCAAAAATTTTCAACTTTATCAGATTCATTGTCTTTAATCTAATTAACTTGTTTTTGATTAAGCTTTATTTATGTTGCATATAAGCTTGGGTGCATGAAAACAAAAGACTTAAGCAACAAACTCGATTGACTGCACTTGAAATGATGTTTTTAAAATTGTTTAATTTATTTGTGCTTAATGAGGAACCACAAATAACTGCTTTTTTCCAAACTTTAAAGAAAAAAATCAAATTGTATATTGTCATTGTCACATTGTGGCGGCCGTGGCGTAGTGGGTAGGGTGTGTGACTCTTACGCCAGAGAACCCAGGTTCGAATCCTCCATCTGACACAGAAAGTTTTTTCAACTGAATTAATTTTTCTGTTTGGCCGTCACCTCTCTGCAGACAATGGCAAACCTCAGAGAGTAAAAAACTGCCATGAAAAGCTTCTTGAGAACATAAGCCGTTCGGAGTCGGCGTAAAACATGTAGGTCCAGTTCTCGATCACTTGTGTGCAAATATTTCACATCACACACAACACAATTGATCATAAGAAGCTCGGCCAGAGTCCTTTCAAGGGCTGAAATGGCCATTTCGTTTTTTTTTTTTTTTTTATATTGTCAGCACTGGAGAGCAATATCAAGTATACCAATGTGATCCTTAATTCATTTACTCTCTTAAAAAATATAGAAATTGAGCTAAAAAAGTTTCCGATCTTTTTAAAATTGAAGACATATACTAATTATTTTGACAAAAATCATTTATTTGCTTCAAAATAACTGTGAGCGATCTAAAAGCATGTCGAATGACAATATTATATGGTTTTTTGTAGGCATGTTCCTCTATGTCCTCTATGCCCTTACATGTTTTCCTGTCGTGACCTAATGGAATTTTCCGTAGAATTAGAAGTTATAAGGAGCCATGCCAGGTGAGTATGGTAAATGGTTGTTAAAATTATGATTAAAATGCCGTTTTTAGTGATAAAATCCATGATACATTTACGACGAATACGAGCCAACAAATACTTCAAACAACAATGTAAAGCACAACATTAACCATTTGATCAGGTAGAACGAATTTTTTGTGAATTATTCTTTTTGAAACGTACACAGTGAAAAGAAAAGTAGCTGCACGGAGCATATAGAACTTTAATCTTACACGTCACATGCAGAAAAAGTACTTTTCCTACCAAATTTCTACATGCGACCTGTAAAAATATGAAAGCTAAACGTATTTGTAGAAAAACCACACAATCATGTTGAAACTAAGAAGTCACATGCAGTGTGGAAACTCATACTTGACATACACGAAATTTTAGGCTTTCTGCACGAAAATTTAGAAAATTATAAGCTACATGCCCGTATAGAAAAGTTGCATGAAATGTACAGCTTTCCCCTAGTGTAAAAAATAATACGATGTTCACACCTCGCATAATGAAATCTCAAAGCTACACGAAATATTTAAGTTTTCTGCAAAAAATTTTAGGAAATCATTTGCTGCATTCCCGTGGCACTGGATCAGATCAAATCTCATTGGAACAGTTTTAGTTCAACATTACTAAAATTTGGCACCACTGGCGATGAAGTGTCAAAATTCGAGTGCGAGCAGTAAGACGAAAGCTACTCGAAGATTAATTCACATTTTCACATTGCATACATTTTCAGATTAGAAATAGAGACAGGAAAAGAGCTGGTTCTAATTTGTGAGTTTTTGTATTGTGAGTAAAATAGAGCCACGCTCCAGATCAGCGACCACAGGAATGCAGCTATTAGCTACATGCTCGTATAGAAAAGTTGTACGAAATGTGAAGCTTTCAGTTGGTATTAAAAATAGTACGATGTTCACATTTCGCATAATAAAATCACAAAGCTACACGAAATATTTAAGTTTTCCGCACGAAATTGAAAAGTTGCACGAAATATGAAGCTTTTACGTTGTGTAGAAATTAAGCTGATTGACAGTATGTGTGCCTGCGAAGCGCTACTGTTCACATAATTTCAATTCAAAACTATATTTCACATATGGTTTTTCATCAATTCTACGTTATATATTCTGCTCTGTCTTTTCTTTTCGTTTCGATCCAAGACCAATTAATGCTTGTATAAGGCGCACGCCTTGGTTCATGGATCTATGTATGAATATTAATGATTTACTCCTTCGTTTGCAGGACAGTAAATTTTCTTCGATATTTTCTTAGCTTCTTGGTACGGTACAGGTCTACAACGTACGTGTAGAAAAGTTCTACATTCTAATTCTAATTCTACATTCACATGTAAGAAACGTTGGTAAACGCAGGTGCAGAAAAGTTAAACGTAGATGAAGAAACCCTAAAAGCAGAAGATTGCATGCCGCGTCTAGATCTACACTTTTTAAACGTACGTGCAGAAAAGCTACACAAACGTGATAGGTGCAAAATCCCGGTCAAAATGTATAGAATAGCTGAAAAGTGTAGCTTTTTCTGATTTTGTATTCTCTGTGTAGAAGTAAATTATTATTGCTCTCCCTTTTACCTTTTTAAGCGAAATTTCTTCGGATCTGGTTCACCGGGAGCCTTTCATTCATCATTTTAAAGCTTAGTTTCAGAATCACACTGAAAATACCTTGTCTCGTCACAAGTTACGATGAATAACAAGAATTTTTCGCAATTTTTTTGCTTCTTTAAGAGGGTCCTCTGGTAATCTATGCCAAATTTTAGCCTTTTTTCAAAATATTGTGGAAAGAGAACGAGTAAAGATATTTTAGTTCCGTTTTTTGATTTGGGTAGCTTAATTTATTGAAAAAAATACAAAATTTTGAAAAAGTGAATTTATGGACCGTTCAGAAAGTTCTCGGCCTGGTAACGAGGTTCTCCGGAAAAAAGGTGGGTCCAAATTACGCACGATTCCAAGTGTGATCCAAAAAAAATATTCAGTTACTTAGAATGAATGTCCCTATAGCCCCTACCTCGGAAACAAAAATCGAAATTTTTTTAGGGGGGGAGCCGCCACTTTGAAAATGAAAAATCGAATTTCGACCTTTTTTTTTTGTAGTCTAGTGTAGAAAAAAAATAGTAAAATAGTAAAGTTTGAGGTAGGGGCTATAGCGGCGTAAATTCTGCGTCGTTTCATGCCTCATATATCAAAATCGGTCAAAAACTGTTTGAGTTATCGTGCGCAAAGTTTTGAAAAACATGGTTTCGAGAAAAACGCGTTTAAAGTTTTGACTTCAAATTTGAGGCACACAAATGACATTAACACATATTTTTTTAATACAATACTTACGAATATTAATCGGCAATTCCAGCCCCATAAAGTGTGCCTTCCTCCATCTCATAAAACGAGTTTCCATGGCTTTTTGGGCTCTGCGGGCTGTGCGACCCTCTTTCGATGATGCGTACGTTTTTAGCTCTGAGCGTTGAAGTCGTTTTCCGTCGCGAGATTCAGCATACATCTCGGCTTGTGGGCCGATGACAATACCCATTGTTGACATTATTTTTAAAATACTTGTGAAGCCTTCGTTGAAAATGCAGGTTGCCAGAAAATTTGCGATTTCGACTGTGGTAGCACAACAGTGGATATGTTTCGGCGCAAAGGTCCACAAAAGCGAGTTGAACGATTCGTTACAATTTTGCGTTTCACCTCCAGTGCATCGGTTGAGTAGATCGTCGGATGATAACGCTTCGTATATGGGCTTCATTACTTGCAGAACCTTTCCATCAAGTGGGGCGTACGTGTGGTGAAATGAGGCTAATGAGCCTTCTGCTGCTGACTTTTGATAGGCGCAGCAGCTGGACTCACCAGGTGGGCAATACATATGTTGTGGATTACTATCACTTGAACTTTTGTGATAATATGTTGACCATATTTCTTTTCTCATGTTTTCCACAGAGTCCTTATTACGTCGAATAGCAAGTCCATAGTAAGTAGTCAGCTCGCTTATGACTTTGTCTGTCAGTTTGCCAGTGCCTTTTCCACCGATGCCTTTGTTTTCTTTTTTGGCCTTGCGCAGCCGTGTGCCCATGCGTTTTTGCACGTGAGCGATGCACTCCTTTTTTGTGACAACGGGGTCGCCGTTATACGGATCAAGGTCTATAATGGCCTTGAAGGTTTTGCTGTCGCCATCGCCAATATATTTTTCATATTTTATGCCATATTTTTCGATCGATGAGGCAAACATTTCCTTCACGGCATCTACCTCCATCTTGCCCGCACTCCCACTGTGGTTGTTTGTGCATGTTTTCTGGTGCGATTCGTACCATTCTTCGAAGTCTGCAGAGTCATTTTTTTTTCCCCACATTTTGCATGCCTGGCAAAGGCTTGATTTGACAACGGAGTCAACCACTTTTTTGGTATGTTTACCGACGAGCGTAGTGACACCAAAAAGAGACGAGAATCCCCGTTTTTTCCAGGTGCCATCCCCTGAAACGGTCAGCAATGAGGAGTCACAGTCAGGATTTTTTTCTTTCTGCTGTTCCTGCTCTTCTTTAAACGCATTCAACAGGCACTGCTTGTAAACTGCTTTAGCAGACACATGCATGTTTTTCAAGGTGCCATAGTACGCATCAAGGCACAATCCTTGGCATATGTCCATTAATCCGCAGAACATATTAATACCTTCTCTCCCTATTCCAAGCAATCTCATGGCAAATATCAACCGGCGATTTACAACAAAAGATTTACCGACCACCGGCGAAGAATTAATATACTGTGTAGCTTTACATTGGCACTGCAGACTCACTTTGAAGCCGACTCCACGCATACATGTTTTTCCAAATCGAATTTTTTGTTTACATTGGGCGCAGATAACCAGAGCAGCAAGCGTTTGGAAAAATGAAAAAAATTCCAAGAAACAGAACTGGAGGTTGTTTTCGATGATGACTTCATTGTCTTGCGTTTTCTTCAATTTTTTGGCCGATGTGCTGGCAAAGTCGGTGTCCTCTACTTGGGAGTGCTGGTTTCCACGGAAATGCCTCTTTTTTGTTCGATACGCGTACTTACGCGGCGCGTTTGGGTGGCTTTTTTTATCCATAGCAAAAAAAAAAACACAAAACGATTTTTCTTTTATTTTACAACAGCAGTTATCGCGCACGCGTAGCTTTCAGCGTTCGAAAATAAACTGAATCTCGTTCGTTTGCTTCTTTCATGTGAACACCTGGGCTCAAAATCATTTCAACCCCTAAATCAAAACATGCATGTATACATACTGCATGTATACATACTGTGTGTGTATATTTTGTAATATCAATACATATTTTGGAAGAATTCCACAGAATTTTCGAATAATGACTGCAGGCAAATAAACAACTTTGCTGATGCGTTATTTTGACGAAAACATACCTACACAAAAATGCCTGTATCTCCTAAACTATTTCGAATTTTGAAAAATCCTTTTGGGTTTTTGAGTATCTGAGCAATAGAAATATGAAAAAAAAAAATCGAAAAAATTTTTTCGGATTACCAGAGGACCCCCTTAATGATATCTTTCCACTGTTGAATACGAAGAAAAATATGTGTGTGGCCGCCACGCACGATAGAAGTGAAACTTTTACCCAAAAATGGAATTTCTGGAAAGATTGCTAATATATTTTATTAACATTCCCACCTCCAGTGCAACCAAATGTTTGAAAAGCAGTCTGCCTTCATACCAGTAGTAGTTCAAGAACTGTCTTTTTTCATAAAGCAAACTAGTATATTAAACATAATGATATCAATTGTTCCTTTTGTTTATGGACAGTTAAAGTTCAATATTCACGTACATAATTAGATCACAGTTTTTTTTACTTTCGTGACACATTTGGTTATCAAGAGGATTTTTTTTTATTTTAATTTAATGACTTAAGTCATCCCAGGCCCGATCCTCCTAGTTCTAGATTTACTAGATTGTTAATTATATTTTTATTTATAAATATTAAAAAGATAAAATTTGTCGAAAAACCTGTGTCGGGAATAATGCACTTTTCCCTTTCCGTACTCGCATCGAACCGCGTACAATACGACTGCAAGTTGAACGTGCTACCATTTCACCATTGCCTCCCTTGCATCAAAGCGAACAAAATACGAACAAACCTGAAAGCAAGCATAGTACAGATCTTCAAATTTTTTCCAAAGGATTGATGCCAAAAAGAATTTATTGTGTATCCAAAATAATTATCAATCGATTATATAATTTGGGCTTTATATATATAATTTATTTTCAATTTTTCTTAAAAAAAAAAAACAAAAACTGCCTGTATGTTTGTAAATATTTTTAATTTAAGCAAAGCAAAAATTTCAACAGCAGTTAGGACCACTTAACCTTTGCTTCGTGGTCAGAAGCTCTGACCTTATGCTACCGCGCATACTGGTTTGGGTTTATTTTACTGTGCCTACACATTTACAAATGTTGATGCGTTTTTCGTTACAAGATTTGCATCGCATTTTATGTTGAATTTGCGACGATATTTCATGCTACATAATGCAGACATGTATATTTATATAGAAGAAACTCCAACATTATCACAAAAATTGTGCTATTTTTCACGCGGCACAAAATCCAACTTTGATATCGAAAATTTAAAAATTTACGAATAGTTCGCGATGATAGCAATCGAATTTGATATCGGTTAGATTCGCGAAAGATACGTTTGGCGGACGAAACGGTTACTTCATAAACGTAGGCTCGCTTATGTTTCGAAAAATTATTCGTTTACAATTCCAAAGCGATTAATTCTTCAACACAAATGCGAAGATAATTATATTTTCTACTCTTTTATTGTAAGGCGAATACTTTCGGATAACTTTTTTTGGCACTTTCAGACTTACTTTTATTATTACTCACGCGATAACACTGATATGAAATTACTTTCGATTTTTGAACGCCAATTAGGGAAAAATACGAAATTTTTCTTTGATAAAAGTTCATTGCAAGCGAACTTTCGCCGGGTGGATTACATATGCATTGATAAGTGTTAATTTTCGGCACAATATTTTAATAACATATCCTTTTTATGTTTTAGTATCGACCAACATATCGTAGGTAATCTGACAGCTCAGTTGGTATTGGAAGTACTTGTAACCAGTACTTTGTGTGTTATTTGCATGCTGCGGTATTTTTTTTTATTTCGATATAAATGTGAATTAAAAACTTTATTTTAATTATATAAAAGATACGATATTTATATGGAAATTTACAGATCTAAGAATAAAACAAATTTTAGATTTAAAGTTGCATTCGTTAATATTGCAGCATGTCCTGTTTCCAAATCAATCAATGCAATCAATCTGAATTTATCAAAACTCAATTTGAGAAATGCCAAAAGTATGCTAATGTTCTAAAAAAACCGCACCGTACTTTCAGAGTATTGAACGAAACACTCAATTCAATCATAAATGAAAGAGAGAACTACTGATTATTGATTTAACATTAGTATGAGCTAATCAGCTAAATATGTCTACGTGGCCCAGTGGTTAGAACAGCCGACTATGAATCACAGCGCACTGTGTTCAATCCTCAGTGGAAGCAAAAATATAAAAAATTTAAATTAAATTTACATAGTAATTTTTTCGTTTTTATACAACTAGCGCAGCGAATTGCTGTGTTGCTGTTTTCATAAGGATCATTTCGTTACATGAGTTTTACCCCCCATCTAGCTCGACGCATTGTTGTATATGCGGTTATAAAAGTTTCACTTCAAAATCGATTTTGATATGGTCGGATTTTGACCACAGGCGATACTAGTATATATGAAGGAAACAAGACATTACTATAATTTGTTAAGCGAAGTAGATAAGATATCACGGTTTGAAAAAAAATTCACATTTGAACGTGTAAGAATATCCCTGTAAAGTCAGTTTCATCATCATTCTTATGTCATTAGAAGTTGCTTCAACCTCACTGTAGCGGATAAAAAAAATACTTATTGTGCTCATTCGAAACCAGAGTGCCATCCACATCGTGTTGTCAGGTTGGGGAACCCGCCCTGCTGTCATCAATCAAGCGTAACGTGTTGCAGAAAAAAAACAAATATATATATTTACTGCTTGTATATAATTTTTATCAAACTGAAGCAAGCAAAACTTACCAGGAACTCAACGACTACACAAAAATAGTTTTACTTTACTTATTTTAGTTAAAGACGCGACTCTATTAAATTAACTACTGTTGAACTCACTGACGCACTGACAATGAACCGCCAAGTTAGGTCAAGTTTTTATACTCTAATGTTGCATTTGTTAAGTAATAATAATATTATGAAGATGAGCCAAAGAGTTCAATGCTATTTAGACGTATTTAGGAAATGGGAACAATGCGACATAAATAAAACTGTATGAAAAGGTTAAAAAATGTGTGAGTTTGTGATGTTTTATGCAATATTCAGTTTTGTAGAACATTGTTGATGTCGTAGTATAATAATTTTGTTTTTGTAGTAATAACATAGTTTTTAAATAAAACATATTTAATGCTTTGCCTCAAATTGTAAAAAAAAAAAAAAAAAATTACAAAGAAATATGATGAATTATTAAGTTTACGAAAATTTTCATTCTTAAAATATGATGTATCTAGTATCTAATCACAAAAATTCTGGGAAAATTTTAAGATCTGCATTTCTAATTTTATTAGAGTTTACACTTTTCCTTTTCATTGTGCAAGGTAGATTTCGCTTAAGCAGTTGAACACTTTGAAAAAATTACAGAATCTGCACGCTGAAAAAACATGCCGCTTGCCAATAACAATTAGCATCCATTACATACATTATAATAGATTTTTTTTTCAATAATATTTGTAATACAAGTACAACCAAATTGCCATAGAAATGAGGAAGAGATTGACCCGATTAATCAAGTTACGAGTATAAAGTATAAATGAAAATATAGTCGAACTTCATTACTTACTTACTTAAAATGCCCTCACTACCATAAGTCGGTCTTGGCCTGGTGAAGGAGTTTGCGACAGTTATTCCTATTTTGTGCTTGCTGGCGCCAGTTGAAAGTTCCAAGTTTCGTCAGATTGTCCTCCACTTGGTCCTTTCATCGGAGATGCGGTCGTCCACTTCTGCGTTGACCTTCGCTGGGTAACTTAACAAAACATTCTTATAGAATATGATGCCGCTTTGCCTCAGATTAGGAGCTCAAATGATCTTCTTCATTATCAGATTAAAAAAAAGTCACACGATAAGGAATCACCTTATCCCGATTTTAACTGCGCTGCTGGTGTTGCTCAGTGTCATCCTGCATAGACGGACTAATTTTGCAGGTATACCAAATTCCGATATGGTGGAGTATAGATGATTCCTTATTGGACTGTAGAAGGCGGCTTTATAATCAACAAAAATGCGGTGTTGTCGATTTGTTTTTCTAAGGTCTTTTTCAAGATTTGTCGTAGCGTAAATATCTGGTGGGTGGTAGATTTTCAGGTCTAAAGCCACACTGATAAGGTCCAATCAGTTGGCTTACGATGGGCTTCAGTCTTTCACATAATACGCTCGAAATTACCTTATATTCGATATTTAAGAGGCTTATCCCACGGTAGCTGGCACAAATAGTGGAATCGCCTTTGTAGTGTATTGGTCAGAGTGCACTGAGTTTCCAATAGTTTGGAATGAATTCTTCCGACCATATTCTTCATAGAAGCTCGTGAATGCATTTAAATAGAGCTTTGCCTCCGTTCTTAAACATCTCAGCGGGTATACCATCGGCACCCGCGACTTTGTTGTTAGTAAGCCGTGTTATGGCTGTCAAGACTTCAGTATAGTCGAGCAGCGGAACTTAAACGCTGTCATCCATAATTGGGATTGCGGGATATCAATCATCTCTACTGTCGGGGCTGTTGTCATCATCGCCATTCAGAAGACTAGAGATGTGTTCCCTCCATAACGTAAGTGTACTCTGGATATCTGTCACTAGATTTCCGTTTTCATTCATGCTTTTTGCTTCTTGAACCATCGGCCAGGCTTCTTATCTTTTCGAAGAATTTTCGGGCCTCATTCCTGTCGCCATACATCTCAATCTTCTCGCACACGCGCTTTTCAGTCTCTCTTTTTTTCCGCCTAAAAGACGTCTCTCGTCCCTCCTTTTCTCTATGTATCACTCTTAAGCAGCTCGTGTTACAACCGTCTGCAGGGTGGCTTAGTAGGTAGCGTTTTTCTCTGCAGTGGTGTCATGACACTCTTGGTCATGCCACTGGTTTCGGCGGGGGCTGTGGTACGCTTAGAGTGAGAGATGTGTGGTCACTGCGCGCATATATCCTCGATCGGAGGAGTGCTTTCTTGAAGCAGGAGTGAGAGTTAAGGAGCGAAGGCCTTGGCTGTCCGTTTTGATTTTGTTTTGAGCTTGTCGACGTCTAGCTTTCTCTGGATAGGGTTGCCCGCATTCTTTGCTGCGCACAGAGTCTATGTTAGCACCGCGGATCGTGCGTACATCAAATACACTGGAAGAGTGCCTTCCTTCAATCAAATCGTGATCAATTTGGTTGCGCGTTTTTTGGTCAGAGGACAGCCAGGTGGTGCTACTTACGAACATGTTTTGTGCTGCGGCGAAGTCAATCAGCCTCATTCCGACTGTTGGGCCAAAGATGTTTTCCTTGCCTACCTTACGAGTAGCGTTGACGTCACTAAGCACAATTTTTTGTGACGTGTAGCGCTCGTAAGCGTCTTCAAGGCGCTCATAGAAAGTATATTTGATCTCATCATCCTTGTGAAGTTGCTGCTATCAACACTAAACTCACTGACGAACTAGCTGCTCTTGAGTTTAAGTTCAATGCTAAAATTGAGTGTGAAACCAATCTAGTAAATTGCTGCATCTCTGAACTTAATAATAAAATTGCTCAAATTGACGCCGAGCTCCGTGATCTCTCTCGCTTAAAAGCTGAAGTTGAAGTTCTCAAAGAGGAAACTCATATTAAGTCGTCAGAAAAAGATTTTTCATCGGATGCTATTTTATTCGGGTTGCCTTTTTCCGATGGTGAAAACCTGAAAAGCATCTTTAATCAGCTTTGCCGCTCGATCGATTTTCTGGCACCTCAAGTTCGGGATATTTTTCGTCCAAAAGCTTCTTCTCGACATCCAAATTCTGCTATTATTGTAAAGTTTTACTCTCCATATGATCGATCTCGAGTGCTGAGAGGTTTTGCTGAGTTCAGAAAGAGGTCAAGAGCTGCAGTTACACTCAGAGGGGCTGGTTTCGATTTGGACAATAAAATATTTATATTTGAGAGCCTTTCTTATGAAGCGAGAGGAATCTTGCAAGCCGGAATTAAACTAAAACGGGCAAATAAGATCTTCAATGTTTTCTCAATACGTGGCGTTGTACAAGTACGTGTTAACCGTGGAGATGCCTCGATTGCTGTGCATAGTGAAGCTGAACTTGATTCTTTGGCGGCTAGCAAGTGTAATGAAAATTTGTAACTTAAGGTCATTCATTTTATCTTTATTGCACTATTTGATACTCTACCACTCCTGCTGTCTCTCTCAATCTATTTTTAAAATCATATATTTTCTCTCTCTTTTTATCTTTCCCTTCTGGGCTATCTTTAAGGAAGCTTTTTGTTGTTCGTGTAGTGTCTGTTGTGATGAGTTATAATGCTTCTGGTGGCGGTAATGATAACCGTAAAGTTTTGTTAGATATCTTATGTAAGCAGCGTGAAGGTTTATCTATTGTTCACTTCAATGCGAGAAGCTTGAACACTTCCAAATTAGACTATATACGCTATGTATTTCAAAACTCTAGCGTTGATGTTATTTGTGTATCTGAGACGTGGTTCAATCCTGACATTCCTAATGACTATCTTAATATAAGTAACTATAAGCTATTCAGGAATGACAGAACTGACAAAAAGGGTGGTGGAGTTGCTATTTACTGTAAATCATGTCTAAAAGTAAAACTTGTAAGTCAGTCTTGTGGGTCTGATGTTGAATATTTAAATATTGAATTGACCAATAATCACGGTGCAAAACTGCTTGTTTCCTGTGTCTATAAACCGAACAGATCTTTCTGTCTTGAACCGTTTTTTTGTGACTTGTATAGACGTGTTACTGACTTTAACTGTTTTTCTATATGTGGTGATTTCAATGTCAACTTAATAACTAAGGATAGCGTCTCTGATAGTTTTTATGAAAAAGTAAATGCAGCTGGTTTGACCATAATTAACTCATCGACTCCAACTCGCTTCGCTCCTAATGTTACTCCGAGTCTTATTGATGTCTTTATCCTGTCTGATGTGTCTTTACTATTACTTTTCGACCAAATGTCATTTATTTCTGATCATGATCTACTTTTTTGCTCTATTAATTTTAAGCCTTGTAATCTCTCTACTCCGGTTTCTATTTCTTATCGTGACTACAAGTCTATTGATTACAATCTGTTGGATCAATATTTGTCTCAGGTCTGTTGGGGCGATTGTTTGCTTTCTCAATCAGTTGATGATAAATTAAATGTTCTCGTCTCTTATGTAAGCTATGCCTTTGAACACTTCGTTCCTGTTCGTACGTCGATAGGTGTTAACAAGTCCTGTCCTTGGTATACGTCTCTAGTCAAATCAGCTATTAAAGCCAGAAACTTGGCCTATGTAAAATGGAAAAAAAATCGTAATAATGTAAACTGGGATCGTTATAGGCTAGCTCGCAACCAAGCAGTTTCAATTGTAAGACAATCTAAGAAAAAATTCCTTTTCCGCAAACTGAACTGTTCACTTCCCTCTAAAGTTCTATGGAAAAATATTCGTTCTTTGGGGGTATGTAGTAAAGAGGATCAGAAGTGTGAGGTTGAACCTGATGCTCTTAATAATTTCTTTCTGTCCAATTCCTCGTCTGGGTTTAATAATAGTACTCAATGTAATGTTCGTAATTTACTTGTTAATGACCAGTTCTCCTTTTGTCATGTTAATGAGAATGATGTTATTTTGACAGTTATGAAAATTAAATCATATGCCATTGGTGACGATGGTATTCCCTTAAAATTCATTTAAATTATTTTGCCATATATTATTAAACCACTGACGCATATAATCAACCACTGCTTTACTCTTTCCTGCTTTCCTAACTCTTGGAAACGAGCTACTGTCATTCCAATTGCAAAAGTCACTAATGCATCCGCTATGAAAGATTTTAGACCGATCAGCATTCTAAGTACGTTCTCAAAAATCTGTGAATCACTGATGTCAAAACAAATAAATGAATACTTAGAAAGTCGAAAACTATTATCACCATATCAATCGGGTTTTCGAGCAGGACACAGTTGTGCGACAGCAATGCTTAAGATACTTGACGATATCCGCATACAATATGACAAAGGAAACATCACACTCCTTTGTCTACTTGACTTTTCTAAAGCCTTTGACTGCGTTAATCATTCTCTTTTAGTTAAAAAACTCAAGCAGTTCTTTGGTTTTAGTGCTAGTGCTGCTTCGTTAATTGCTAACTATCTTGAAGGTAGAATGCAGAGAGTGAAGATTGGCAACACCTTTTCTGACTACTTATTAATTACAGCTGGAGTACCCCAAGGATCTATCCTTGGGCCTCTTCTTTTTAGCTTATTTATTAATGACATTTTTTCTGTGTGCAATGATATGACGATGCATGCCTATGCAGATGACATTCAATTATATTTTTCTAACCGAATCGGCCTAATTGAGGACTTGTGTTGTAGAACTAATGAAGACTTAAGTGCAATATCTAAGTGGGCTTCAGAAAATGATCTCTGCCTTAATGTTAAAAAATCATATATTCTCCCAATAGCCAAGAATAAACTTGACTTTACCCAAATTCCGGTAATTAACCTGAACGGTAAACAACTTCAATTTGTCGACAAAATAAAAAATTTAGGTTTGTTTGTAAATTCTAAGCTTACGTGTACCGACCATGTCAATAATATTATTAAACAAATCTATTTTACACTTAGATGTCTGCGTTTGTCTTCTAAATACACTCCCACTCTGACTAAAAAAAGGCTTGTTATCCAACTTATTATTCCACTGATAACTTATTCTGAGCTAGTTTACTGTAACCTTGACTCTCACTCTGAGCACAAAATCCTTGTTGCTTATAATGATGCGGCGAGATATATATATGTCTTGAAACGTTTTGAGCATATCTCCGATAGAAGCAAGGAAATTCTGGGCTGTAGCATAATACCCTACTTAAATGCCAGAAACTGCATATTTCTGCACAAGCTAATAATTAACAAGACTCCATCATACCTTTTTGAAAAACTACGCTTCAGTGTTTCCAATAGAACTTTTAACTTAATTTTGCCGATATATTCCTGCTTACACTCTAAACGACTCTTTTTCATTAGCGCCATTAGGTTATGGAACTCACTACCTCAAAATATTAAATCCATCTTCAATACGTACAATTTTAAGACTTCTGTTATATCCTTCTTTTCTTAATATCAAATATCTTTTCTATTCTATTACTTGTACTTTTTCTCAACTCTTTTTTCTTTCTCTTTTTCTCATTTTATGAGTTTTAAACAAGTTTTAAATTAGTTATAAGTTTTAAATTATATAATATTCAATCTTTTTTATAATGGCATTTAGTTATAAGTCTTAAGCAATTTTGTTTTCTTTATTTTTGTTTTTTTTCTCTTTTTTTACTTATGTAATGTTTTCTGTTGACGATAAATAATCTCTCTGTTGTACGTTAAAAGATATTATGTAATCTTACTGTACTAATTAATCTTTTAAATAATAAATAATAATAATAAATAATAATAATAATTGTCCTCTGTTGGAGTATGCGCACATATTAGGCTTATATGAAGGAATTTAGCCTTGATGCGGATTATGGCAAGTCGTTCGTTAACAGGTGTGAATCGCAGGACGTGATGGCGTAATCTCTTGCCAACTACAAGTCCGCACCCAAACTCATGCTTTCCCGCATGACCGCTGTAGTAGATATCACAGGATGCTTGCCGAGAGCAACCCTGGTCCTTCCATCGCATTTCTTGGATACTTTATCATATCAGCTTTGTATCTTTCCAAGATACTCATATCAATCAGTTCGATAGAGGCACCTTCCCAATTAAGAGTTCGGACATTCCAGGTGCATATCCGTAAATCATTGTCAGTTTTTCGATTGTTCGATTTTCTTTATTTTTGTTTTTTTTCTCTTTTTTTACTTATGTAATGTTTTCTGTTGACGATAAATAATCTCTCTGTTGTACGTTAAAAGATATTATGTAATCTTACTGTACTAATAAATCTTTTAAATAATAAATAATAATAATAAATAATAATAATAATTGTCCTCTGTCGGAGTATGCGCACATATTAGGCTTATATGAAGGAATTTAGCCTTGATGCGGATTATGGCAAGTCGTTCGTTAACAGGTGTGAATCGCAGGACGTGATGGCGTAATCTCTTGCCAACTACAAGTCCGCACCCAAACTCATGCTTTCCCGCATGACCGCTGTAGTAGATATCACAGGATGCTTGCCGAGAGCAACCCTGGTCCTTCCATCGCATTTCTTGGATACTTTATCATATCAGCTTTGTATCTTTCCAAGATACTCATATCAATCAGTTCGATAGAGGCACCTTCCCAATTAAGAGTTCGGACATTCCAGGTGCATATCCGTAAATCATTGTCAGTTTTTCGATTGCGGTAGTCGTCATCAGATTTGGGGATAGTTTTATCTTTGTTCTTGTTCTTTTGATTGAAACATGTTTTTTGTGTGGTGGGCTTCAAACCCTACGCACACCTACTTAAGCTTTAAGTGGCCCGCCGCTCAAATTAGCTGGATGCCAATTTGTCGTTGCCCAGGCAACACCACGAGGAGGCTTGAGTCGACTTAAGATGATTTCGACATGGATAATGCTGGCCTTGCCAAGTTGATGCAGTCAAAAACGTTGCCATGTGAAGGTTCGTCTTCTGTTCCCTCTTAAATTTGTTTAGCCAAAGCAATTTTATGCTTTTAAAATTTAAAATAAAAAGTTAAATATTATAAAATCTATTTTGGTTGTATTTCAAGGTAAATTATAAAATTCATGAATTGTGATAAATGCATTTAGAAGCCTATATATACATATATATATATATATATATATATATATATATATATATATATAACCTCCCTTTATTATTACTTATTTTATAAATGAATTCAATTATCAACACGACTGTGTTCCGAAATTGTTATTTAAATATTGTATAATCATTTTTAATTGCTTTTCTAACGATGAATAAAGTTAGTTATAAAATTCATAACTCGCAATAAAATGTATTAAAAATTATTCAAATTTTCAAATTCTTATTATTATTATTATTAAATTCTAAACAACAAAATATAATATATATATATCAAAGAATTGCCAGAATATTATTATTTCTACACCCCTGTGCATAATCTGCTATGACGAGGTTGGCAACACATGTTTGTAGTAAATGTTGATATCGGGAAAATGAATCTGATGGCTGTGTGTTATTTCGTTTGAGAGTACTAAAGTCCTTTTAGTAAATATATGCTATCCACCAAAAAATTGCATATGATTAAAAAACATTTACTTCAAAATTCTAAAATATAAAAATTTCACCAAAATTGTGTACATATTTCAAAAAATATTTCTTTCAAATAATTATAATTATAATTTATTTATGTGTTGTTTTTTTTTTTTCTATAAATACCAGCAATAGTTATTAAAAAATTCATTAAATTTATAAATTTAAATTGTTTATATAAATATAAATTTCAGAGTGTTCAGTAATTTTAATTATAAATTAAAAAAATTTATTTAAGATTTATTTAATTTTATTAAATTTATTTAAGGTCTTAAAATTTAGTT
Source organism: Coremacera marginata (assembly GCA_914767935.1). NCBI lineage: Eukaryota > Metazoa > Arthropoda > Insecta > Diptera > Sciomyzidae > Coremacera > Coremacera marginata. The sequence goes on along the minus strand of OU612043.1, from coordinate 230,861,627 downwards.
GAAGACCCTTAGAATAGGGTAGAGTGTTAGAATATTTGAAAAAGTTTGTAAATTTAATCAAGATTTAAACAAGTTACATAATATTTTTATAACATTATCATTAAATTATCTATGAAGTTAATATTTTTGAATGCGATATTTTGCAAAATTTTCTAAAAAATATTTTTAGAATTTCTTAACCTTCTTTGTCTTCTTAAAGTGTTAAACTGAAAAAGACCAAATTTGGCGCATAAAAATGGAATGTTAAGGGGACATAGCACCTTTAAATAAATAATAATAATAGTTATTTTAGATAATATAAAGATCATTGGCCCATCAAAGATTGACCCAAATAATCAAAGAATAATAATAGTAATAAGAATAATAATAAGAAAAAAAGCAGACATATTTTTATAAAACTTTGAACACATGTTTTGTTGGTCTTATAGTATACAAAAATATTTATTCTTATTTTTTTTGGCCTCACGTCGTCTGCTACAATTAAAAAAAAAAAAAAAAAACACCAAAAAATCACGGCGTGCAGGATTACTGCCCTCAGAAAAATTTAAAAAAAAAGAATAACGGGGTTTTTTAATCAAAATTAAAGCGGCCATGGAATGACCTCAAAAAACATTTGGTCGACGTTTTTTCGAAAATTAACATTTTTTCCCCCAAAAAATTGTCCGCCGATTTTTTCATCCGTAGGTCATTCTGTGCATTAACATGTGTACATTAACGTGCTTAAAGTTCGAAACGATCGGATAAATACTTTTCTTTTAATCATGCACGCCAACTTGAAAAATGTTGTTTTGAGAAAATCGCGTTTAAGGGGAGGGTAAGGTTTGTTTCGTCTAAAAAATACATTTTTTTATGAATTTTTTTAGAAAAAAATTATAGCTGTAGGTTTATTTTACATATTATTATATAAAAGTACAACATTTGAAAAAAATTTTAAAAAATTATTGTTCAAAAATAGAGAGAAATAACGGATTTATTGTAGATCTCCGCAGGCGACGCGAAAAAAAGTTTTTGTGCGGTGACCAGCCCACAGCATCACTGGATCATCTGAAAACAAAAAATCAATATGCTTTTTGTTAGTTTCTTACTTTATCTCTCCAGTCTCTTCGAGTTTTTTTAATTTTTAAATTTTTCAATTTTTGGCACCATTTTGAAGCCAAAATGACGATTTTTGACAAAAAAAAAGGGGTTTTTTTTATTGTGAAATTGCTAGTTATCAAAAAATTTAAAAAAAACGCGGCGCAACTAGAGAGCTATTTACATGTAGAATATGTGTACAAAACTTGAAAACGATCGGTTCAGTAGTTTTTTTCTGTTGGCTGGTCACCGACTTTAAAAATTACATGTTTGGGAAAATCGATTTAAAGTTTAGTCGACTGAAAAAGTTTAAATATTTTGAAAAAAAACTAGATTTTCTTCTTTTCTTTCTTTGGACTCGCGAGCAGCTTGCTCGTCCGCTTTGCTGATCCGCAAAGAGTCTGTCGCGCGCGCCCATTCATGCGCACTTGGTCCTGAAGTGATGCCCAAATCTTGCATGAAGGTCAGAAAAGCAGTAGAACCTTCGTTAAAAAGTGATGCTGCTACATTTACTGCAATTACAACAACAGTTGTAGTACCACTCACTGATTTGGGACTAATTTCCCATATGAGTTGGTTGTAGCTTTCGCTGTTGTTCTGCGTGAAACCACCCAGACAATGTTCCAACAGCTTGTCTTTCCTTAAATCTTCATATATTGTCTTTATTTCGTCTAAAATATCAGCTGGAAGTGGAGAGCAACTGTAATGTTTCTGCAGCTTCAGACTTCTTCTACTCGCACCACGATTCATCGCATTTTTCATGTTGATTGATTTGATCAGTCGAAGAATAATGATAAAAAGTCGTCCATATAGCGTTCCTCATTTTGTCCACAGAATCGTGATTTCTTCGAATTGCTAGCCCATAATAATCCCATAATCGTAATTTGTCAATCATGCTGCTAGTTAGTTTGCCTTTACCAGAAAGAGTTTTCCTCTTCACTTTTTTACCAGATTTCGTTTTTGCATAGACCACGTGCGAGTTCACTAAGTCACGCAGACGTTTGCCCATCCTTTTTTGGAAGTGTCCAATACACTCTTTCTTGTTTATTCTGAAGTTATCACCGTAAGGTTTCGCATTGACTACTCCGGTGTAGGTTTTGGAATCGCCATCGCCAATATAATTACGGTATTTTTGTTTTAAAAACTCTATCGAACGTTTTCACGATAGTGCTCACTTCCATATTACCGGATGGCCCACTGTGATTTGATTCACATTGTCCTTTGTTCACGTGCTCTTCGTGCCACTCTTCATATTCTGAAGGTCCTAGTTTTTTTCTCCAGGTTTCACATAAGTTACAGTACGAACTGCTGACAAAAATATCAACAACTTTGCCGGTTTTGTAGCACGGTTTTGAAATAAAACTACTTGCCATGTCCATCAATCCACAAAATTTCACACACCCGTCATGTCCTAGGACTAAAACTCGCATTACGAATGCAAATCTATTATTTATTTTGTAGGCACTAACATAGTTTGGAATTTTGCTCTTTTCACACGCAGCTTTTATTTTGAAGCCAAGACCTTCTTTTTTAAGAGAATGCCACTTCTCTTACCACAATGAATGTGATAGATCAAATGCCACTGATCTATCACACGTTTTACACTTAACTAAAGCGAAGCATTTAATTTCGCTGATGCACTAGACGCTCTTACTTTCGTTTTTCGATCCTGCGGCATTATTCTTTTTCTTCGTTGGCTTACTCTTGGGCCATCCTGAGCACGTCCTTCTCTGCCAGTTGATTTCGGCATTTTTTCGATGATAAATACAAAATCACTTAGAAAACTAAGCAAAAACAAAACGGAGCACGAGTTAACGAAATCGGAGCAAAACTGAAATGACGCACATATCTGCAAAACTAAGTTAGAGGCACGGTCATTCAACGTACTGTAACTTCGTTAGTTTTGCACCGAGTGACCTTAAAATTTAATACAATTATTTTCAGGTATTGTACTTTCAGAAACAAAATCAAAAATATGGAAAAAAAGTTGTCAAACCTTACCTTAAAGGTAATAGGAACCCTTAAAGTACCTATTTGACATATGACATTATTTAAAAGTCGCTATATATGCTCAGATTTTTTTTTTTTTTTTTGAGAATTTCACTTTTATACTATTAAAATCATATCTTAAAAAGTTCATTCTAACATATTCTGTCAAAAAAAAAAAAAAAAAAAAAAGTTGATTTATTTAAGGTATAATATACGTGTAAATTTTAAAAAAAAATTTTTTTTTAGTTTGTTTGCTTAATGTGTCCCTTATAGTTTCTGGAATATACATACAAGATTTTAAAACGATACCTGACATATCAGATTAAATAATAGTAAGTTTATCAACAGATAATTTTAAAAATATGTGCAAATTTCGAAAAACAAAAGCTTTAAACGCGATTTCCTAGAAATTAGTTTTTTTAAAACGGTTCAATAGGTAACTCCAAATCTATGGGTTCAATTTCAATGAATCTTAGTGCATTTTGTTCGTCATTATGTCCTTTAAGTATCCCCCTAAATTCTAGTACCTACTGTTAATCTTAACTTTTTACTCTAACTTCGCCATAATTAAAAAAAAACCCCGGTGGTCATGCGTAGGGGGGATGCCAAATTAGTGGTCTGTACTTTAAAATGACTTTTAATTTTTTTGTTTCAGATACACGGGAAACGCGATACCCATCAAACCGTTTTGGATGTCTTTTCTTTTAATGTCTTTTTCAGCGCCCTCTATATAAAAGTCTGAAAATTATTTAAAAAAAAAAAATATTTTTATAAAATACTTTTCATGTACAATAAACTGTAGAAATTTTAAAAAAGAAATAATAACTCCATGTAGCTAAAAAAATGTTTGACACAAGCTGCTTTTTTAAGTTGTTGCACGTATATTATACCTAAAGTGAATCATTAATATTTGACTTCACTTAAGATCCAAATTATATATAAATCAGGCTTAACTTTTGGGAACGCCGATGCATGTGTGAATTTTATTCATCTCTTATAGCAGAGGCTGTTATTAAAAAGCTGTTATTTTGAAATAAATTTAATATTGCTACACACTTTCGTTGAGAGATAATGTAAGTTAAACAAAAGACTTAAGAAACGAACTTGAAATCTTTAATTTTGCTTTTTCTTGCATTATGTGTAATGAACAAGAATTTCTTGTAAAAAATATTAGATGAGTGTACGTGTCATATGCTCATGCAGAATCATGCACCATATGTAACTCAAAATTCTTAAAAAATAAGATAAGTTTAAGGTAACATAACTTATACCAGAAATTTGCGTAAAATGTGCAATTTTTGCGGTTTGCTTGAAAAATAAAACAACACCAAAATAGCAATAACAAAAAAAAAAAACCCCCCTACAACAGCAAATTTCGCTCACATGTTAACAGGAAGTAGGCTCATATATTTAGCCAAATATATGTGATTTGCATGTTACAACTGTTTCCTTGCTTCAACTGCTTACAAATTTGTTCAAAAAACTATTTTAAGATTGTGCTGAAAATCTAATGATGATGCTGTTACTAAAAAAAAACAAAAAAAAAATAAAATACACAATAATTAGTTGCACTTGAAGTCTGAATTATTCAACGTTGCGCCAATGCGCTATGAGAAAAATCAAGAGTGAGAAAAATTAAATCATCACAAAGCAAGTCTTAATTATTCTGTGGCAACAAATTGCAGATGTTGTTGCCACTGCTCGTTTGTGTGCTAGACAGTGAAACATAATGAATGCATACACATTCTTCATATAATCATGTATTTAAATTTGCTATCTTGTTGTTTTAATTGCTTGCTTGCAGCGGCAGCTTTAAACGTTTCATTAATTTTTTCCGTTCACGCACGCATCTTCATTATTGTTAATAAAATTATGTAAAAAAAAAATTTCAACCATATTGGTTATAGCAAAAAATTTTTAGAGTGTGACCAAAAAGACTCAAAAACTTTAACAATAAAAATTAGGAAACTCTGGTAAAGGCAAAAATTATGCAATATGAACTTATACTTTAATAACAAAAAAAAAAAAAAAAAGGCCAATGCATTTTCTTTAATAACAATCATTTTAACAAATATTTAAAAAAAGCAGCTATAATAAGACAAGTAACAGTAAAATTGTCTGCCTATGCTTACTTGTTTCCATCATCCAGTTCCTTACGTAATGCATTTTCCACTTGAACTTCAACTGGTTCACAAATATATTTTTTTTTTTAAATTTTTGTTTTCTATACAGCTTTATTGCACTTCAAATTAAAATGCAAGCCAATGTTAGATTTTTTTTCAACGCTTGCTGCTTCAAAATTTAACTGCAGCAGCAGGAGCTTGTTTTGCTGCACACACCCCGTTGCACACTAATTTTGTTGCATTATAACGGAAACCTCTTGACTCGCTCCTGTTATTTATGCACCTTGACCGGAAATAATCTGTAATAGCCGGAAGTTGTCAGTTGTTCAGGTTTATCTGGTGCAAAGCTTACGATTTACTTATTTCACTTGAATTCGAGTCGGCGATCATTTGAGTATTTTTAGGATTTGTTTTGCTAGCAGAAAGGAGTCAAAAGTGAAAGTTATTTATTGTTTGTCTTGGCTTGCTGTCTTTTTGCTAGTGTCACAGTAAAGCAAAATGCACAAAAGTTTGATATATATATGCAAAATGTTATGGGTTGCATTCGATTTCTAAGACAGCGAATCAGTAGGAAAAGTTGATTTATATAATAAAAAAATGGCAAATTTGCTAAAAAAAAATTTTGCTACTAACTACCTCTTATTGATGCATTTTCATGACAGCTTTAACATGACAAAAATAAAAAATTGTGCATAATAAAAATAAGATCTTCAAATTTGTCATAAAATGTTTACAAAATTTTAAAAAGTAGTCTGCAGTAGCCTTGCATTTTCATCAATGGAATTGTATCTTTACTGACTACAGCTAATAGAATTTAATTAAATAACTACTCTAAGATTAAAAAAAAAAACAAAAAAAAAAAACGAAATGGCCATTTCAGCCCTTGAAAGGACTTTGACCGAGCTTCTTATGATCAATTGTGTTGTGTGTGATGTGAAATGTTTGCATACAAATGATCGAGAACTGGACCTACATGTTTTACGCCGACTCCGAACGGCTTATGTTCTCAAGAAGCTTTTCGTGGCAGTTTTTACTCTCTGAGGTTTGCCATTGTCTGCAGAGAGGTGACTGCCGAACAGAAAAATTAATTCAATCGAAAAAACTTTCTGTGTCGGATGGAGGATTCGAACCTGGGTTCTCTGGCGTAAGAGTCACACACTCTACCCACTACGCCACGGCCGCCACTCTAAGATTACGATAGCATTAATTACAACATTATAAAACAATATTTAAAACGACTCAGCGTTAGAAAATATTTAACTTTTTTTTTAAAAGAATTTTTGAACAAGATAATTTCAATATCTTTAGATAATTTATTGAATTCAATTAAGCAACAATTTATTGAAACATTAGCTGCATAACTAGTTCTTAGTATGCCAATAAAAATATATCAAAAGAACGAAGGCTTCTGGTAGGTACTTTGAAGTTTATCATCTCTAAAAGGCTAGGACAATCGATTACTCCACTTAATACATCTTACTTACTTACTTAGGTGGTCGTAACAACCCGTGTCCGGGTTTCAACCGACCTCATCAGCTCTCGCCAGGCGCCTCTGCTTTGCGCGCGCCTTCTCCAATCGGATACACCAAGTGCGGTTAGGGCTTCCTTAGCCTGGTCCATCCATCGGAGGCATGGTCTCCCTCGTCGTCGTTGACCAGCGACCCTCGCCTCGAGCACCTTTTTCGCTGGAGCTTCGTCGTTCATACGATGGACATGACCCAGCCAGCGTAGTCGCTGCACAGTTATACGCCGAACTACGTCAATGTCATCGTAGAGCTCATACAGCTCGTGGTTCATTCGGATGCGATAGTCATCGCCGACTCGAACAGGACCGAAGATTTTGCGAAGAACTTTTCTCTCGAACACCCCCAGAGCGGCTGCGTCAGTTTGCGAAACTACCCATGCCTCAGCGCCATAAAGCAGCACAGGTAGAACGAGCGTCTTGTAGAGTGTTAGTTTTGTCGATCGAGATAGGGCTCTGGAACTTAGTTGCTTACTGAGCCCGTAGTAGCACCTATTAGCAATTATTATTCTCCGCTTTATCTCCAGGCTGATTTCGTTTTTGGTATTAATGGCGGTGCCAAGGTAAACGAACTCCTTGACTACTTCAAAGTTATAGCTGCCGGATGAAACGTGGGAGTATAAACGCCGAGCTCCCTTGTTTGTAGACAGCATATATTTTGTTTTGCCCTCATTTATCGTCAAACCCACTTTGGCTGATTCCTTTTCGATAGCGGCGAAAGCAGCGGTAACATCTCTCTTGGTTCTGCCGACAATATCAATATCATCAGCGTACGCAAGGACCTGGACACCTTTATAGAAATTGGTGCTATTACGATGCATATCGGCCTTTCGTACGATCCCCTCCATGATGATGTTAAAGAGATCGCAAGACAGTGGATCGCCTTGCCTGAAACCTCTTTCGGTATTGAAGGTTTCGGAGAGGTCATTTCCTACCTTGACGGAGCTGCGTGTGTTGCTCAACGTCATTCTGCAAAGTCTAATCAACTTTGCAGGTATACCGATCTCAGACATTGTTGCGTATAGGCAATCCCTTCTCGGGCTATCGAACGCAGCTTTAAAATCGAAAAAGAGATGATGTGTGTCAATTTGATTTTCGTGGGTTTTCTCCAGGATTTGTCGTAGCGTGAAAATCTGGTCTATGGTGGACTTACCAGGTCGAAAGCTACACTGATAAGGTCCAATCAGAGTTTTTGTAATCGGCTTTCATCTTTCACACAGTACGCTTGAGAGAACCTTATATGCGATGGAAATAAGACTGATACCTCTATAACTTGCGCAGATTGTTGGGTCTCCTTTCTTAAGTATAGGGCACAGTACGCTGAGGTTCCAATCGTCGGGCATGCTTTCTTCTAGCCATAATTTGCTGATGAGCTGATGCATGCGCCTTATCAATTCATCGCTCTTTTCGCTGTAGTTTTCTCGCACGGCTCGCGTTGCAGCTGACTGCAGCGTTTTTCTATATGCGGCGTTTTTTACTGCAGTCGCAATGCGACACTCCTGATCATACCATTGTTTCCGAGGTTGCGGGCGCCGGAAACCAATGACTTCTTCAGCGGCAGCGCGCATGGAGTGGGATATATGCGCCCAAAGTCCGCCGGCCTCGTCCGGTCCAGAGGTTGGTTGGTTGAGCTTAACCGAGAGTTGAGCGGAGTAGGCTTCGGCAGTCCGTTGTAATTGCAGCTTAGCGACATCTAGCTTTCGTTGCATTCCTGTGCGTATGTTCTTCGCATTGCATAATCGAATGCGGATTTTGGCTGCAACAAGATAATGGTCGGAGTCAATGTTGACCCCCCGAAATGTACGCACATCTAGAACACTAGAGGCATGCCTTCCGTCGATTACAACATGATCAATTTGGTTTCGCGTTTTTTGATCCGGGGACAGCCAGGTGGCCTTGTGGATGTCGAGGTGCTTAAATCTGGTGCTACTAACTACCATGTTTCGCGCCGCGGCGAAGTCGATCAGTCTTAGACCGTTGTGCGTGGAGGTCTCAAGAAGACTGAACTGACCGACAGTGGCGCCAAAGATGCCTTCCCTACCGACTTTCGCATTAAAATCGCCGAGGACTATTTTCACGTCATGGACCGGAAGGTGGTCGTATACGTCCTCAAGACTAGCGTAGAAAGCGTCTTTGACGGCTTCGTCCTTTTCCTCCGTCGGGACGTGCGCGCAAATAAGGCTTAATACTTAATACATCAAATATGTTATAACCAAAAGTGAAAGGATTGTTCTCCTACTTAGCAGAGTATTTAGATTAATAGGCAAGCAACGAGCATTATATGGGGGCGAAGGTTCAACAAAATTTAATGGACGTAAAGCATAGCGGATGAAGGATTTTTGTATACGTTCGAGACGATTAATGTGCGACTCATAATATGGATTCCATATGAGTGATGCATATTCTGATTTAGATCGAACAAAAGATGTATAAATTATTTTGTGCGTGTATGGGTCAGAAAAGGCTGAGCTATTTCTGCGAACAAAAGCCAACATGGCAAAAGATTTAACTATTTTAAAGTCAAAATGACTTTACTCCCAAGTCAGACGTCTTATCGACTGTTTTTAGGGCATACGTATCAAAAGAATATTAAGTATTGAAGTTATTTTGAGATTTGGAAAAGGTAAAATGATAACACTTTTTCACGTATAATGAAAGACGGTCTTTGCAGCAACAAGCATAAACTTACGACAATTCTTGTTGTAGAATATCAGAATCTGAATTATTTCTGATTGTGTTATATATTTTTAAATCATCTGCAAATAAGAGATAATTGACTTTTAAAAAACAGGAACTAATATCATTTATAAACAAGATAAAAAGTAAAGCTCCCAGAATGCTACCTTGTGGGACTCCAGAAGAAGCTAAAAATGGGGCAGATTTTACATTATTTATTAAAACAAAGCAAGTTCTATGCGTTAAATGGGAGCGTAACCACTGTAAAAGCACTGAGTGAAAGCCCAATTTATATAGTTTGAATGCCAAGGTATTGTGTGATACTTTACCGCAAGCCTTCGAAAAATCAGTATATATAGTATCGTCTTGATAGTCATATTGAAAACAAGAAATACAATCTTCAGAGAAGACCACAATATTAGATACTGTTAAACGACATTTAACAAATCCATGTTGATTGGGACAGATGAAACGTCTAACACGAAAATACAGTTTATCTTTTATGGTGCTCGCAAAGAGTTTTGAAATGGTAGACAGTTTTGAGATTGGCCTATAATTAGAAATATCGTTTTTGTTACCACTTTTAAAAATAAGGGTAATTAGGGCAGTTTTTACAAAATACTCCAGAATACTCCAGAAACTAGGGATCTCTTGAAAATAATCTTTATTGGTTTAACTAATGCTAAACAGTTTTTTAAAATGAATGCGGAATACCATCAATATCTGTCATCATTGACGATTTGAAACTAACGATATCTTTAATAAGATCTTCAGAAGATAATAAAAGGGACCCTAAGTCCAGGGACGATTGAATATTATTGAAGAAACAATCATCAGAATTAAAATTGTCGCTATCATGCTCGAAACTTGACTGAAAATATTCAGCAGAAAGGTTAGCACACTTAGCTTTTTTATCATTGTTAAAACCCACTGACGGAATATTAGAAGAGTCTTTTTTCAATTTAACATACCGGCAGAAAGCTTTAGGGTTAGATTTTATATTAATTTAAAATAATAAATAATATTTAATATTTTCAAATTATTAAAATAATAAATAATACTCGTATTTTCAAAAAAAAATTAAATTTTTGCTGACTTTGAATTTCTTCAAAAACTTATTTCTTAAATTTTTTAGCTTTCTAAGGCCCTTAGTAAGCCAAGGAAGCTTATGAGAATTAGAATAAAACCGAGCAATGTTTATGTTGAATATTTCACCTACTTTAGCCTTAAATTCCGTGAAACATGCAGCGACATCAACTCTGTTAAGCAAAGAGACCCAGTCAAATTATCAAAAAGATTATTTAAAAAATTAAAATTACATAATCTATAGTTAACAGATAATACAGAATTAGTTGTACTAAGTGTTGAAAATATACAAAATTCTAGTTCAATGAATAACGCAATGTGGTGCATATCAGACGCGGAAAAAGGAAAAGGATTTTCAAATAGCTTAAAATTCATACTATAATATGCTTTAAAAATCAAATCTAATATTCTATTACCTATTGGCAATATTACTAATTTGATGCAGATCAAGACTTGAAAAACTATCAACTAGATAAAATTGTAATTTGATAAATGTGTTGTTGTTGTTGTTGGTAGATTTCTTCAGAAAGCAGCATAGACCTAGAAATCAAAAAAGTAATTCTTAATTATTGAAAAATTATTTTAGCGGTATAAAACACATAACGTAAATGTTATGAAAAAAAGGTCATTATTTATTTACAAAAATAAATTTCAAAAACATGATTTAGGATTCACGATTACAAAAACTCACTTGGGCATCGTCGCAATGTTGGTTGCCTAAGCCTTTTGTACATGTACTACCATGGGACGTGTTCAAGGGAGATGCATGGCCTGACGACATCAGCTCGTGTATTTCCTAGGTCGTGTATTTCTCCAAGCCAATCCCTATACCATTGCCTCTTTGCCCAATAGAACATTGCAATACCGAAATAATTCGTTCTTCAGTCGCTCAGTAAAATTGTGTAACAATCTCCCTGCAAGCGTGTTACCCGGCAGTTTCAAGCTGTGTAAATTCAAATCAAATCTTCACCGACACTACTATATGTTTCCACCCTTCAACTAACTATCACTCGTTTTCCGAATCAGCAGAATGCTTTCGAATTTACTGGGGCATCACCTGAGTGTTAGTTAATCATACATATAAAAAAAAAGAAGAAGAAGAAGAATAATTTTGGCTGGTGCAGTGGAAAACGATAATTTTTTTACTAAGAACGTATTTTATATTTTAAATATGAATTACATTTCGTATGTATAAATTGTTGTTTTGAATTTATGATCTATATTCTCGTTCGTTAGAAATACGTTCGTTAGAAAAGTTTGAAACCTATTTGAAAATTTCAAGATTGAAAAAAAATCCCCCAAAATCAAAAAATACAAAATTTAAAAAATAAAACTAGCATGGATGGTTAAGCATAGTCCTGAGGTTTTTTCTGCAAAAAAATAAAAAAAAACCGAAATGATTATTTTTTTCAAATATACATATTTGAAGTGCCCTTCTAGCATTTCGATAACAAAAAACAAAAAAAAAAAAAAAAAAAAATATAAAAAATAGAAAAACATATTTCTCAATCGGAGTAACTTTCATAACTCTTGAAAAATATTTCTGACTTTCATTCGAAAAATTTTTGAATTGGAGGGTTGCCAACATACCGTTTCTTCATTCCGTTTTTTTTTATGTTTGATTTAGGTATTTAAACGAAAAAGTCGAAAAATGCTTTTATTTTTTAACACTTAGGCCCTTATTTCATGCATTTATCCCTAAACACATACGAAAGCTAAACTTGTGCTCATCTTGACAGGTAGCTTCTACTTAACTTGTATGAACATATTTCGATGAATGTCGGTAAGGTTTGTCATGCTCCAAATGAGCAGAAATTTAGTTTTCGTGTGTTTTAAATACAAATGATTGGAATTAGTGTTATGAGAAAATATTAGCTATTTTTTCTCATATCACCAAGTACTAACATGTATCGATAAAAGTCGGCACGGGTTCCCGTGGTCCTAGGTATACCAAATTTTATTTATATTTATTTCAACATCGTACGAAAAAATTAAGAGGGTACCATATAAAATAAAAAAAACAACTGCAACTTTTTTGGGACACCCTAATATATACTTTTGCATATGAATATGAAAAACTAAAAATTATTTATTTGATTTCGTAAAGAATCCTGTGAGTTTCGATTGTTTCATTGTTTTGAGTATATGTTTCTTGGAAATATCCGATCGAAGGTGTATAATATTCGACATATATTTGGCAGCCTGAAAATGCATTGTCTATCACTACTGCTGCAGCAGCAAAAAAAAATGCACTTTATTTGTTTAATGTTTTATTAGTTTTTGCAAGTAATTTTAGTAGCGTGCTCGTCGTAAACGGCAAAACATAATCAAGGACAATGAAACAACAAAAAAATAAAAATTCAAAAACTATTCAGAAAACCCATTCAGACCTTAAGATTTTAGGAAGTTACATGCAATGCCAAAATCACTTTAGTTTTCTGGAAAATTAAGATTCCAAAACTTAAGAATTTCAAGCATTCCATTCCATTTTTCCATTTATTTTTCCATATACGTAAACAAATTTTTAATTTTCTTTTTCAGTCAATAATTGTCGTATCCACAATTTTTGCTGAATATACGAAAAAATTTTTGTGCAATTTGGATTGAAAATTTTCGTATAAAGATTGTAGTTCGGAAAAGAATAAAAATTCATAAACTCCATTTGAAGATCAAAAAAAAAAAAAAAATTAATTGAAATTCAAAAATTCCATTTGAATTTCAGAGAAAATCAATTGAAATTCAGAAAAAAATCAAATAAAATTCAGTAAAAATCATTTGAAATTCAAAATAAATAAATTGATATTCAAAAATTCAAATTGACCTTATAACTTTCTGACTCCAAACCATACGGCACTCAAATCTATGATAATTCAGGCGATTATTTAAGAGTATGATTTTTTACTTGTTACACTATTTTAAATTGTTTAAATTTACATCTATGTTAGTTTCATCTGTATAATAAAAAAATAAAAAAGTATGATAATTATATGGTAATGGTAATGGTAATGGTAATAGTAATGGTAATGGTAATGGTAATGGTAATGGTAATGGTAATGGTAATGGTAATGGTAATGGTAATGGTAATGGTAATGGTAATGGTAATGGTAATGGTAATGGTAATGGTAATGGTAATGGTAATGGTAATGGTAATGGTAATGGTAATGGTAATGGTAATGGTAATGGTAATGGTAATGGTAATGGTAATGGTAATGGTAATGGTAATGGTAATGGTAATGGTAATGGTAATGGTAATGGTAATGGTAATGGTAATGGTAATGGTAATGGCAATGGTAATGGTAATGGTAATGGTAATGGTAATGGTAATGGTAATGATACTGATAATGATAATGGTAATGGTAATGATACTGATAATGATAATGGTTATCTTCAGATAAAATGTAAATTCCTATTTTTTAAATTAAATTTCTCTGAATTTTAATTAATTTTTTCGTAATATCAATTGATCTTTTCGGAATGTCAACTGATGTTTTATGAATTTCAATTGAGCTTTTCTGAATTTCAAGTGGAATTTCTGAATTCCATTTTATGTTTTCTGAATTTCAATTGATCTTTTCTGAATTTCCATTGAAATTTTCTGAATTTCAGTTGATCTTTTCTAAAATTTAATTTGTATATTCGGAATTTCAAATAGAATTTCTGAATATCATTTGATATTTTCTATATTTTAAGTGGAATTTCTGAATTTCAATTGATATTTTTTGTCAAATTTTTAAAAAATATGAGATTTTGCATGGAATTTTGAAGTTTCCGTTTGGGCTATATTGGAGCCGAACAGCCGTAATTGACAAAAAGGACCAAAACTGGCCGGAACCGAACACTTGGTCGAACATTACTTAGTGAAATTAACTTATCGGGCTATTAAGCGTGATCCTAGCCAAAGTTGTGATATAAAAACCCAAAAAAGCTTTCATACGACCTAGCTATATGGCGATTAAAAACTTTGAAGCAATATTTCTACAAACACAGAAATCAGGCTTAAACTGTTATTGCTTAGGGACACATATATTAAAGTGACGTACATTCCTACAAAATACACGCATTTATAAAAAATATATTGCGATGAGAGTACGTATAATACGACCAGAAGAGAATGAAATTATATTAAGTGGAGCTTAACCCCTTCATTTTGTATCGCGAATTAGCATAGCAACAATCAGCAAGACACGAGAAGCACTACTTTATTTCTTACGAAAAACTATTGCTTATCGTGTCTTGCTTATCGTTGGTGTGCTCATTCGTAATATAAAATTAAGGGACTACCTTCAAATGCTACATTCAGAAATCTTCAAAAGAAAATTTATTTCAATACGAGTACTTATCAAAATAGTAATGAAAGGCTGTAAATATTTTTGACGAAGTAATTTTTTTAGCTAACTTTGCAGTTTCAACCCACTGTATAGTGTAATAAAATACCATCAAAATTAAGTGGAAATATTTTCGAAGCTACACTACTTATGTATTAATCAATTTCAAGGAAAATAAAAGTAATAATTGAACAATAGACAAAAATGCCTTTTGTTCCAAATGATATCAGTTTGTTAAAGGAAGCGTTCAAGATGTATAAAATCCAGCTAAGTGGATTATGCAATGACGTTGCAAGTTTTCCAACTGCTTCACTATAGTTTCAAACTAGTCTAGGCTTGTACATTCGGTCGTGGCATGCTTAGCTTAACCTGGACTAAGATGATAAATGATATTATTTAATTTGAATTTAGTTGCAATGATTTCAGTTTTAATAGAAATGCATATCATTGGTGTGGCGCTGCGATAAGAGTATATTTGGCGATGCTCAATAGTTTGGTGCTACGATGAAGCTGCAGCAATCGCAACTTTTTAAGGTGTTGTCAAAATTGAAGTCTACAAAATTCAAGTTTTTTGCTTGTTTATTTTGCTTATTACGTAGGTAGACAGCTATTTGTTCGACATGCCGAAAAATTTTGTAATTGCTGGACATAAATTTTAAGTGCATCTATGAGCACCAATATGCAACAACTATCTCATTTAATATAATTTGTCTTTCTGTTAAGAAAACTGTTGTGAATTATGTTTAATTAAACTTTTTTCCTTTTTTTTTTAATTTTTTTTTTTTTTTTTTATTTTAATATGCTAGTATTTGTCATTAACTTGACAAATTTTTGGTCAATTTGTTGTGCTGTACACATTATTTTTTAATATGTATTTTTTTGTTTATTAACTGCCGAAGTAAATCATTGCGTAGTTTTTTGTAAAAGTGTTTTTTGTTTTCCACGATTTTAAATAAAATTGTTTTTTAATGGTTTTTTTTTTTAAACGTTTTGTTACGAATTTTTAATTTGATCTCACTTATTAGGTGCTTGTATTGAGTTTTGCAAAAAATTAAAACCATTTATTCATGACAATTGTTGTTGTTAACACAAAGTTTAGCGGCAGAAAGTAATGAGGAGTACAGGCGAAAATGATGCAACAATTTGTATATAATTTGAAGTTTTTTGATTAAATTAAACAACGATTAAGAAGTGATGTGCCGCAGAAATTGTTGAGTTTCAAGCCACCACAAATTTTCATCGGTCTCTAAGAACAAAGAATATGAAAGATATCTATTGGAATATTTTTATTCCAAATTTATTTATATGCATACATATTTAGCTGCTATTTTCCAACAAGAGAGCGTATTTTTACATATCCATGCTGAAGCTTCAACATGTGGCTTATTTAAAACATCTGCTTTTAATAAAGAATTGAGAAGAAAGAAAAAGATGAATGAATGTTATGCTTAAAAGCTTCCAATAGGTTTTAAAAAGCACGTTATTTCTCTTATACCGAAAAGCTTTGAGTTTTACTTCCAGCTATATAAGCTAAGCCTAGAAATAGGCAACAAAACATTATTACTAGTGGAATTTAGTGATTGTAGGAAATAAGTGCTAAATAATTCTTCTCTCTGTGTGCCTAACAATTGAAAATTTTTAAATGCTTAATAATCTCTCATCACGCTTTCTTAACCCATTTCTGCCTACTTGCATTTATTTATAATATAATCATTTCCAAATTATCTCTTAAAACATGAATGCTTAACTATTCTGCATAATTTAAAGATTTTGAAAGTCTTAGTTGATACTTACTGTGGCGTGGCGGCCGTGGCGCAGTGGGTAGAGTGTGTGGTCCATGCGCCAGAGAACCCTGGTTCGAATGCAACCTGACACAGAAAGTTTTTTCAATTGAATTAATTTTTCTGTTCGGCCGTCACCTCTCTGCAGACAATGTCAAACGTCAGAGAGTAAAAACTGCCATGAAAAGCTTCTTGCGAACATAAGCCGTTCGGAGTCGGCATAAAACATGTAGGTCCAGTTCTCGATTATTTTTGTTCAAACATTTCACAACACACACAAAATAACTGATTAAAAGAAGAAGGTCAAGTTCCTTTCAAGGGCTGAAAAGGCCATTTCGTTTTTTTTTTTAAGTGAAACTTTTATAGCCGCGTATACAACAATACGGCGAGCTAGATGGGGTAAAACCAATGTACCGAAATGGTTCTTATGAAAACAACAACACTTTAATTCGCCGCGCTAGTTGTATTAAAATTAGGGCTCTCGATTTTATTCGAGCTTCGTTTGGGTACTCGGGCACCCAGGTGCTCGATACTTGAAAAAAGTCCGGGTAGCTCGAAAGCCCGGTTGTTGGGACATTTCAAGCTACCCGGGTAGTTTGGAGTTATTCGAGCTGTTCGAGCTATTTCGAAGTAGTAGAGAATTTTTTAAGTTTTTATTTGGAAGTGAAGTTCTGTGGACTCCGTGGTTGGCAGTTTTAGGGGGTAGCTGATTTTGCAATTGATGTCAAATTTTAAAATTCAAAATGTTGAGTAGGGAATTCTTGTAATATGCAATTCTGACAACGGATCTGATTTCAAATCTAATATCACAGGTTAAAAATTCAAGATGGGGATAAGGCTGCCACCTAAATTTTAACCAGATTATTGCCATTTAGTAAAATGTATTTTTAAGAGTTTTAAACATCATTTAACAGTTTTAGTTGGTCGCTGACTTCGAATCTGATGTCAGAATTTTAAAATTCAAGAAGTTGAATAGAGTTGCCATCTAACTTTTTTTTATTTTTACGAATTCGGTGCTGTGGCAATCACTAGGATAAAATTGATCGCTGAATTCGAATCCGAACACATATAGACATAGAGGGGTCTATCTGGCCCCCATTTGCCATATTTTTAAGGGAGACAGAAACATGTTTGTGTTTGACTTACAATTTGACTTACAGTGGACAGTAAACACGTGTTTCGACGTTCTCCCCCTAAAAATGGGGGATGATAGACCCCGCTATTTGTGCGTCTCAGAAATGCTTCCTTCCTTAAGAAAACGGTTAGTTGTTTCCTATTTTGCTTCCCCTTCGAGATATGGCACTTTTTCTATTTTTCAAAGATTTTTCAACATGTATATATTTATATATGGAGATTCTTCTATATATCATATATACATGTCTGCACACGATAAGCACGAAGCAAAGGAAATTTGTGTGCCTTTTTTTTAATTAAAAATATGTTTTGACTATGGATAGTTACTGAAAAGTTCAATATTCACGTACAAAATTAGATAAATAACACAGTTGGTTATCAAGAGGTTTTATTATTTTAATTTGATGACTTAAGTAGTACCCAGGCTCGATCTTCATAGAACGGACTACAGATCTTGCTGTTTTATTTTTTTGTTAATTATACTTTTAATTATAAATAATAAAGTGAAAAAATTTGTCGAAAAACCTGTGTCGGGAATAATGCACTTATCCCTTTCCGTACTCGCATCGAACCGCGTACAATTCGACAGCAAGTTGAACGTGCTACCGTCTCATCATTGCCTTCCTTGCATCAAAACGAACAAACCTGAAAGCAAGCGTAGTACAGATCTTCCAATTTATTCCAAAGGATTAATGCCAAAAAGAATTTATTGTTTATGCAAAATATTCATCAATCGATTATATAATTTGGACTTTATTTATATAATTAATTTTCAATTTTTCTTAAAAAAAAACAAAATCTGCCTATATGATCGCAAATAATTTTAATTTAATAAAAGCACAAAATTTCAACTGCAGTTAGGACCACTGAACATTTGCTTTGATGTCAGAAGCTCTGACCTTATAAATCCGCGCATACTTGTTTGGGTTTATTTTACCATGCCTACACAGTTAAAAATGTTGATGCCTTTTTCGTTACAAGATTTGCATCGTAATTTATGCTGCATTTGAGACTATATTTAATGCTAAATGATGCAGACATGTATATATGTATAAGAAACTGCAATATTATCACAAAAATTCTGCTATTTCCCACACGGCACAAAATCCGAATTCGATGTCGATAACTTCAAAATTTACGTTTGTTCACGATGATAACAATCGATTTCGATAGCGATTAAGAATCCAAAAAGATACGTTTTGAGGACGTAACGGTTACTTCGTCAACGAAGGTTCGCTTATGTTTCGAAAAATTATTCGTTTACAATACCAAAGCGATTAATTCTTCAACACAAATGTGAAGATAATTATATTTTCTACTTTTTTACTGTAAGGTGGATACTTTCGGATAACTTTTTTTGGTACTTCCAGACTTACTTTTATTATTACTGACGCAATAACACTGGTATCAAATAACTTTCGTCTTTTGATCTTTTGATAGTTTTCTTTGATAAAAGTTCATTGCAAACGAACTTTCGCCGGGTGGGTTACATCTATCTGCATTGACAAGTGTTAATTTTCGGCCCAGTATTTTAGTAACATATCTTTCTTATGTTTTAGTTTCGACCAACATATCGTAGGTAATCTGACAGCTCAGTTGGTAATATAAGAATTTGTAACCAGTATTTTGTGTGTTAAAATACCGCAGCATGCGAATATTGTTTTATTCCGATATAAATGTGAGTAAAAAACTGCATTTGAATTATATGAAAGATACTATATTTATATGGAAATTTACAGATCTAAGAATAAAACAAAATTAAGATTCAAAGTATCATTCGTATTCAATATTGCAGCATGTGCTGTTTCCAAATCAATCAATCAATGCAATCAATCTGAATTTATCAAAACTCAATTTGAGAAATGCCTAAAAGTAAAAGAAAGACTCAATTCAATCATAAGAGAAAGAAAATTCAATCATAAGTATGAGCTACTTAAATAAATATGTCTGGGTGGCCGAGTTGTTAAAACAGCCGACTATGGATCACATTGTACTGTGTTCAATCCTCAGTGGAAAAAAAATATAAAAAAATTTAAATTTAATTAGTAATTTTTTTTCGTTTTTATACAAGTAGTGCGGCGAATTGCTTTGTTGTTGTTTTCATAAGAACTATTTCGTTACATTGGTTTTACTCCCCATCTAGCTGGCCGTATTTTTGTATACGCGGCTACAAAAGTTTCACTTCAACAATTCAACTCTCTATTGTTTATAGTTTGCGAGCAATGGCCATTCATTTTCGATGAAAAAATAAAAAAACTCACCTTTTTCTGAAATTGACAAAAACAGTTGTACTTAACCACATGTACTTAAACAATTTTAGATATTTTAACCTTAATTTTTGGCCACCTAACTCTGGATATATTTACTACAAAATGGCACAAAAATTTTATAAATCGGTTATCACAAAAAATGGGTATTTTGGCCAATGGATTTAATTCCTGAGCCACAGTGCGGCGTCGCTTCGAGGTGATATGGTGAATTTCGACCACTGACGTACTCTAGTATTAGGATTTTAAAAAAAAAAACGTCGTGAAAGTTTATAAACGATATCAAAAATCTGTTTTAAAAATTTGAACAGATGCTTTTTAATCTGTTATATTAATGCTTAAAAAAGGAAAAAATCGCATAGACGCGAGTAACAAAAAATATCCCTGCAGCTGCAGGGATCAACGTGAACACTGATGACGTAAATATTGCTGACGTTAACAGTGCTGAATTCGTGAATTCATAACTTTACCCCCTACCAAAAAGTGCTCAAATCGCCTAAAGAAGGTTTCACTTAAAAAAAGTTCGTTTTTGAGAGGCATTTTTTTCTGGCGAAATGATTTAAAATCTGAATGCCAAAAAGATAGTTTTTGTTCACTGAATATAACATATAGTGCAATGCAAATTGTTCTTGGTGGAGTTACAGAGTAATGAAGAAGCTTTCGGTAGTATGGAGTACTTCAGAGGACCCAATAGAAGCAAATTACTACTACTATAAATTGTATGTTGTACTTTTGACAGCACTGCTCTCGACCAGTCTCAGCAATCAGACGAACAGTATTCATTGATCAGTTGTGCCTCTATCTTGAGATTGTGTTGGGTGTTTTTATAGCTATTGCTGCGAAATATTTACGAAAATTATTTGAATAATATAAAACACTTTCATAAACAACTCAAAGAACTGTCATTCGAATGTCAAGTTAAGCGGTTAAACAAGTGCTGCTGATTTACGTTCGGTGCTGGAATCAAAAACAAGTAGCCAACAGAAACAACAAACATAACAATTATCATACAATTTCAGGCACTCTGTCAGCCATTTGATTTGTGTTGTTATCGGTGTTTTTGTTAGTTGTTGTAAATGTGTTTGGAATTTGTTGCATTCTATTAGACTAAAGTAGCAAGCCTCAACCTAATCAAGAAAAGTTTTAATAATTTCGCTGCCCCCTGGATAGGTTCAGCATTATTTCGCGATGATGATAGAGTTGCTATCTTGGCAAATCCAGATTTTGCTGCTTACTTTATTCTTCCAAACGGTAGGAATTTATTTAGTTTATTCTTTTACATAGTTCTTGGTTGTTGTATTATATCGAGTTGAATTTTATTCAGCACTATTTTGTATACCAATAGTTTTATGTTTGTGAATATTTGCGCTATTGTATTGTTTTTTTCGTGTTAATGTTTTACTAACTTGTCAATGGTGTATTTATCTTTACTTAAGGCGGGACATGACATTCGCGGCAGAGAAAACAGACCTTTTTGTTTAAAAATTCATAACTCAGTCAAAAACAAACATTTTTCCAAAACTTTATTATTGTAGAGAATTGAACAAATTACAAGAAAAAAAATTCAAAAAAATATATTTTTCACTCCATCATGGTTTTATAGAGCTCCAAACTGGCGGCAGAGAAAAAAACGGGGCCTCGTGGTTGCAGCGCTGGGAGTTGCAAAAATTGTCCGATCAGGAAAAAAAATGACTTTTTTAAATCTTAACAAAATTGGTTATTGTATGACACGAGCTTTTTTTTTTAGATTTTTTTTTCAATTTTTGGTGATGTTCCAAATTTGAGAGTGTGTTTTTTCGAAAAAAATATTGACTTTAAAAATTCATTAAAAATCGGAATAAAATTTAAAAAAAAAGCTTGTGTCATACGATAGTGAATCAAGTTCAAAAAACTAAAAAAAAAGTTCGTCAAAAAATTAACCCCCTAGTGCCGCAACCAATACGATAGACATGGTTTCGAGATAAACGCGTTCAAAGTTTGTGAACAAAGAAAAAAAAGGTTACCTTCAATCTGCCATGCCTGCTTCTTACAGTATGCCTTCGTTATCTTGTGTTGTGCTGTTTCGTATAGTTTTTTGCAATCGTTTAGCAATTCGGGCTTCACCCTTCAAGTAGGTACGAAATAACAACCACCAAAAGTCAGGTAGCAAGTAAAACAAGTATATACCAGCTGCCGTACATAGGTAGCGTAAAAATTAAAAATGCGCTCTCACTAATCCGGCTGTAACTTTTGAACCCGTAAAAATTTTTCCATGAAATGTTTTTCTTAGAATCTTAAGAATATTTACTAAAATACAAAATTATTAAAAAAAAATATCGATATAAAAAACTGCCAATGTCATGTAACCCCTTAAATATTTACACAATTTTACATAAATTAAAAACAAAAAAAAAAAAATGCATTCATATAATTAGTTTTTTACCCCAACGCGTATTGCGTAAGGGGTAAATTAACTTTGTCATTCCGTTTGTATCGCCAACAAGGAGGCGTGGCAGGTATAGAAAAATATATATATTTTTGATCAGCATCATCCGCATATAATATGATTAATTAATGCAATTTTGTGCCTCGCACGTTTGTGTATTTTGGGCATCTAGCCCTCAAATGATACTATATTTCTAATAAGAAAGGACACAAAAGCTTTTATAATTTTTTCCATTTTATTAATGAAAAGTAAATAAAAAATTTTAGTTAATTGGTTGTTTGTGGTACATTTTAAAGCAGTATTCCTTAGCAATACATAAATTGATTTTGCATTTTAGACATCTGGCTCTAGTTGGACTGACACACTCCGATTTGCGACATTTTTTGGCTGTTCCATCTACCATTTCGGGCCAATGATCGTATCTGTCGTACCTTATGCCTTCTAGAGCATCATGAGGCCGATATATAGTGCCATGATAAGCCTCAGATAATTGGTATTCTTGTGGTTCTCGTGATGGTGGATCCTTTGAATTTGCCAACACCAATTTCTAATTTAAAATTTAGATAAGCATCCAAGAATTAAAGACTGCTAGATCCAAGAAATAGAAATAACCTTCAGTGGCCATTTTTTTGTCTTCATTTTTACTCGGTAGTACTCCATCATTTGATCACCAATATCTACACCACCCATATTTGAGTTGTAGTCCTCAATAACGGCGGGAACTGGGATTGGTAAACGGCGTTTTTCATTTCGGGACTAACGATCTATTTCTCCAACAGGATCCTTTCCACATTTTATTGATGTTATTGTAACACACTTCGAGTCGCACCATTTACCCACCACCACTTCGTCATTCTTCACATACTGGGTTCTTTGACGCCGTGCCATAATTTTGTCCAGTGGCAAATTAATTTGTTTATCCAATCGGCTTCCCATTATAGTACCTGTGGCTTTGAAAACTATTTTATTCAATTTGTGCAGAAGTGAAATGGCAGTAAAAAATCGGTCGAAATAATGGTGGCTGCCGACTGGTTCACTATAAGACTATTGAAAGTCCATGTCCTAGCCCACAGTTTGGAAACGTTCCAGAACCTTGAAATAGCTCAAAATCACCGATCATTCCATTGGAAGTTGCACAAACTAGATTTTTTTTGCATGAAAAATAAATTGTAGCATTTTTTAATTTATATTTAGTTTTTAGCAATTCTTAAATAAAATTAATTTTTAAGAATTACACTTAGAGCTTTATGCCAAGTAATTTCATGAAGCAACTGGTCGCCACAACAGCAGACTAGACAGCTGTTTCGTTGGTCGCTACACCAACTCATCAGTAATCTTCTGTGGGTTATGCAGTCCATGTACTTTGAAAATCTTATAAGCACACCTTCTGCTAAAACCAAAGCGGAATTGCAGTTGTGTGCTTTCCAATTTAAAAGGCAATGTTTTTCTACTTCTAAACACAAAGCAAAGGTTCAAAAGGGCGACCTGTTGCTTCATGAAATTACTCTAAGCATAAAGCTCTAAGTGTAATTCTTTAAAATTAATCTTTTTAAGAATTGCTAAAAACTAAATAAAGATTCTTTTTTTTTGTCAAATGTTCTTAACGGAATTTCTAGAATTAAGTTTCATGAGTTGCTTACCCCCTAGCCACACGTGCCAGTTCGAAGACAGTAATAGTTTAAAAAACTTAATACACTCTCACTTTTTACTAATACACTTACACCTGGACATCACTTGCAGTTCATTGGCAACAACTTTTACTGAGACAGTGAATTCTGACATTTATTTTGTGTTTTAATCATGTTATTTTTATATCTGCCCCCCTGATAAGAAATGAATTAACATCCCTGGCTATATACGCTTAACAATATTTTTCATATAAAAAATCGCTTAGCTAAGACGGTATAATTTTATTCTCTTAGCAAAATTAGCAAAAAAAAAAAAAAACCAAAATTTATTGGGAGCACTTTTTAGAAAACAACCAGGCTTATGTCACATTAAGAAAAAAGTAGATGCTATGCTGCATACAATATTACGGACACTTGTTGGTCAAATTTTGAAAGTTTCGTCATCTTTTTTTTCATTTCCATTTCCATTGTCTTGACCATGGAGTGCTACACTTAATTTTCTGTTTGGTTCTATTTCTTCTCTGTTTTCTGTTAAAATCCTGTTTTCTCTCTGTTGTCTGGTAACAAGAACAAATTTTGCCTGTGTCCATCGTGTAGCATGCACCTATAATGGGTAAGAAAAGTGATTAGCAATGCTGCCAAATTTAGACGAAAACCGTGAGCGGCTATGAGCGTTTTTTTTAGTTAATTGTATATAGCAATGCCAGAAAAAAGCACCTAATATCATAGTAATTATTGCTTAATATACATTACAAAATATGGTTAGCAAATAACAGCACATGAACATTTTGTCGACAGATACTTGAAAAACAAGGTCAAGTTCGTCACATTTCCCGTATCCTGATATCGGTCTAGAATGTTGGGAGGTATCTAGGCCAACAAGGTCCATACGCCACACTGACAAATAAATATATATAAAAAATAAAGTTCTGTCTTACTAAAGTCGATATATTCATGGCTCAGCAAGGTGGTATTTCGGCATACTAGTTCATATTCACCACAACAATTTCCTTAAATACAAAGAAAGCGGTTACGAACGCAGGCACTAGGACAAACTAGGTCTCATTGACTACTTATATTAATTCGTGCAGATATACAAGTCGTATCACCATGGTTGTTTATTACGAAAGGTCACAAAAAATCACGGTATGGCCTACAAACGAGCTAGCATAAAAACGTACATAGCAGTGCCCTAAGTTATGTTACGAACTAAATATGATGTAAAAAAACTAAGAAATAACAATAATATAAAAATAAGCACAAACATGATCGTTACACAGCGGAAGCTATACTAAGATAACATTATGTGTAGTTTGGGGTTTTGGAGAGACAGTGAAAGCAGAGAGGAACAACAATTTACCAGGTGTATGCATAAGTTCCTTCCGTTTTGACTAAGAGATGGCGCCAGCTAAAAGTACGCAGCGTATTAAGTTAACACATACGCAATTTTGTTTGTCTGACATTAACCTACAAACACACACACGTTGAATCCGCCAAAAACACGTTGTTTTATCGTTCAGTGATCATGTCGAGTTTTTTGCCTAAAAAAGAACATTTGCATTGCTTTTCTTATTTAGTCAAGAGAAAACGGCTGTTGAAAGTCATAGTTTGCTGGTAGAAACATATTTTGAACACGCTCCATCAATTAGAACATGTGAGACATGGTTTCGAAAATTTTAAAGTGGTGATTTAAATGTAAAAGACAGTGCCAATTGTAGTTCCCAATAGTGCGGCAGACAAACAAAAATAATTTAACGGCGTGGCTACCTACACTTGCACGGCACAAAATTGTTGTTAACATTTTTTCATCCAAGAAGGAAGAAAAATAAAAAAGTTTTTCTAGAGAAATAATAAGCGTTATTTTCGTTCGCTAATATCCAGTACTGTCTAGGTTGCATGTGACCATTTTTCTTGCTGTGGTACAGGTTGGTGGCCCGCTCCATCTACGATCAGCTGTGTCAAAATAGTAAGAGTGAATATCTCCCTTCGCTGTATTCAGTAGATCTGGGACTGCTTTCGCCCTTGAAACATCCCGCCCAGCCTAGCCAGTTGATTCGCCTTTTCACTTTCATAAATGTTCCGAAAAAAAATTATTTTGCTTGAATTAAACAATTGTTTGCTTAAACGCAATGTGATTTAACTAAAACTTTGCTGAATTGAAATCACTTCCCACATATTCAAGAAAAAGCTAAATTTGATTTCATTGCAGCAATAATTTACTTATTATAAATTTGCTTTTAATAAATTTGATTGACTTTTGCTAAAAAAGTAGAGGGGATCGTACGGAAGGCCGGTGTGCATCGTAATGGCACTATTTTCTACAAAGGTGTCCAGCTCCTTGCGTACGCGGATGATATTGATATTGTCGGCAGAAGTAAGAGAGATGTTTCCGCTGCTTTCACCGCTATTGAAAAGGAATCATCCAAAGTGGGTTTGACGATAAATGAGGGTAAAACAAAGTATATGCTGTCTACGAACAGGAGAGCTCGACGTCTAGATGCCCACGTTTCACAGGAGTTTGTATACCTTGGCACCGCCATTAATAACAACAACGAAATCAGCCTGGAGATAGAGCGAAGAACAATAATTGCTAATAGGTGCTACTACGGGCTCAGTAAGCACATAAGTTTCAGAGCCCTCTATCGATCGACAAAACTAACACTCTACAAGACGCTCGTCTACCTGTGCTAGTTTCGCAAACTGACGCAGCTGCTCTGGGAGTGTTCGAGAGAAAAGTTCCTTGCAAAATCTTCGGTCCTGTTCGAGTCGGCAATGACTATCGCATCCGAATGAACCACGAGCTGTATGAGCTCTACGAAGTCATTGCCGTAGTTCGGCGTATAACTGTGCAGCGACTTCATTGGCTGGGTCATGTCCATCGTATGGACGACGAAGTTCCAGCGTAAAAGCTGCTCGAGGCGAGGGTTGTTGGTCAACGACGACGAGGGAGACCATGCCTCCGATGGATGGACCAGGCCAAGAAAGCCCTAACCGCACTTGGTGTATCCGATTGGAGAAGGCGCGCGCAAAGCAGAGGCGCATGGCGAGAGCTTACTTATGGCCACCTAAGTGAGCAAGCAAGTAAGTTTTATAGTTTGGAAGGTGAAAGTATGTGCTACTCCAGGTATCTCTAAGTATATTCTGCTCCAACTCTGCAGCTCATCTTGAAACTATCAGTGTAGAAAGATACATCTGTAAGATACATAAATGCCGACTAAATCAGGACATTTTACCTCGGTTAAGAACCGTATTGTGAATGAACTTATGAAATTGAGTCTAGGAATGTTCCTCTAGTAATGAACTGCAGATAGTTTAATGTCTATATCTATAGAAAGCAGAAGTGTCAGGATGAGCGATTTCCTTCTGCAATACCTAAACATTCAGATTGCTGAACCCTGGCTCATTTCCTTATATTGCACGACCAATCAGTGCAGACCACCAAACTAGTTCCTCGTATGTATAACAATTTTTGGTTGAAAGCCCCATTTCTTGTCAAAATTATTTTTGTAGGCGTAAAAGGCTATCCAAGCCAGTGTAATCTGGTGTGATACAAGCAATTTGATTTATATGTCTGTTTTGCTTTATTTAAAGATAGAAATTAAAATGTAGCTCATAGATGGCTGATTGTTGATTGCTATTATCTGGTCGGTATCTGTTAACCGAACTGTTGAAAAAATTTATGCGTATGAGTTTTGTCTGGTGAGGTCATTGAGGTGCCCAACAGTTGATAATTTATATCTTTTAATAATTTCTCCCCATGTTGTAGAGATAACAATTTAGAGTTTAAAAAAATTAATTGTTTAAAGCAGTAAAATTATTTATTTAAATCACATTGTGAATTCCTCTCAAGAGTAAAACTAAAAAAAAAGCCAAATAAAAAAGACATTGATATTGGAATGGAAGTTCTGTTGTTAGAAAGCAAATAAAATCGTTTTTGGCTGATCTCAACAATGTGAACTATAAACTTTTAAATTGAAGTACGAAGATAAGATTAACCAAATTATCGTAGCATACAGTTTAACAAATGTGTTTGCAATTCTATAATTGCTGATGGTTGATTATTGCTATGAGAAAATAAATGAGTCATTCCTTTTCAAAAGTTGTATTATTCTTTTTATTTAAATTTTAAGATTTTATTGTTTTTTTGTTTTAATTAATATAAGTCGTTAATATTTATTGAGTTTATGCTACTAAATTGCCTATTGTTTTTTTTGCCAACACCTATTAATGAAAATTAAAAAATAAGAGAGATGTTAGGGGAAATAATTTGGATAAGACAAGTTTTGAATTGTCAATGCAGGGATAAAACGAGTTAAGAAAACTCTTACTATAGCTGTAGATAAGAAAAAATACCAAAGTATAGCTTAAAACCTTTATTAAAGAAACCTTAAGTCTAGCCTTTATAAAATTATTAAAATATTTGAATTTTCAGCAGGAGTTTCAGAATGCTTTCAGGTTTGCATCCGCCCACAAACGGGTTTTTTCAAAGGTCTTTGAAAAAACTGAAATCCGAGTCCTCTCTCGAATTTATCCCAAAATGCTTTTCTAAAAGCGTATCTCTCATCTCTGAGTCAAACTTCAGGTGGGATGACTACGAATTTGCTAAGCATTAGAATGTGTTTTTCTCGCTTCAATATTAATTGTCCCTGTCCACAGTCCCTGTTGTAATGCGGTTCGCCTCTAACTATGATTGTTCCGTTATTACCTCTAGTCAGAATAAATCTTTTCTTTTGATTAAATTTGAATTGCCATGATGTTGTAGGTTTCAAGATACTTGATGTTACGGATCTTCAATTCCTGATATCTAATGCTTTTAGATTTGTGACTGTGCAATGTGGTGGTACTTGAGTTAACTATTCTCACCACAGTATGGTAGGGAATATAGGCGTGCATTTCAAAAAAAATTGATGTGACATACTCATTACCGCGCAAACTCATTTTTCTTAATTTTCGTGCAAAAGATGGGTTTCTTTTTAATGCGATAACTTTTTTATGCAATCGCTATCGGCCAAATCGTTTTGGGAACACATGCTTCGTATCGTAAACTATCGAAAACTGGAAAAACAAAGAATTGAGTTTTTTGATCGAGTTTCATCAAAACTAAATCAAAACTGGCCTTGTTTTGATATCGTGGATAAGGCAAGTTTTGAACTGACAGTACGAGAGGATAACGCTAGTTTTGAAACAGAAGCTACTTTTTGCCGTCTTATAACTTCGACATAAGGCAAGTTTTTATATATCAAATTTGAAGAGCTGACGAAGTGTACCATCAACAACGAGTTCTCAATATCAACTTAGTTCATGTCATAGAGTGGATAAGACGAGTTTCGAAGAGGAACGACTCAAATAATCAACATGCATTAGAAGTTCAAAAACTTAATTAGATATATTCTTTTTTTCAGAGACCAGCGGAGGCTCAACCAAAGCCGTTAAAAAAATCCGGAGGTAAAATTTAAACATCAGTTAACAAAATTGGTTAAGATTGAATTTTTTCTTACTAAAACCATTTAGCCATAATTTTTCCCGATAGCAATTTATGCCTTGATGGGCGAGGTGGCATGAATGAAATATTATACTGCAATCAAGTGAAAGACTACCCTTCACAGCGCGAGCTGGATACAATACTCAAACATGAGTTCTCCAATTTGGAATATTACATTTATGAAGACGTGTTACTGCCACCGAACATATCACAACGCACAGACGGTTTAATGGGAGATATCGAACTGTGTGGCAGTCGTGAGAAAGTAGTTTATCCACAGGGTGGCTATACAAAGGATAACACTTGGATGTTGATCCTGAATAATAATGACACATTCAAACAAGGTGTGCGTGTAGAGGAATGTATGTAAGTATGTTTTTCTTTTCAAATTTCGTCTTAAGACTTACTTCATTCCATCTGTGAGCTTATTATTTTATCTCACATGATAAAATGTTTTTAACATTTATTGTGTTTTTGAAGTTATTTTCATTTTTGCTAGTCTTAATTTATAATTAAAAAAAAAAAATATTTGCTGCAATGTGCCCAATGTGTGCTTTCATGCGCTATAATTTTCTTTAAAAATTATATTTCGGCTCTTAAATTAGGAAATGTGCAAGCCTCTACCTACGACACAATACAGCACAACTCGATCAGATGACAGCACAATTTGTGAAATCTCGGAAAAAATTAATGGTAGAGCTAACATAATTTTACCCCTATGTAGCCAATAAGGCCCGGTCCCAACGTTTTTACCAATTTTCTATCGAAATATGCATTGAGCCCTTTTTTTATTTATTTTTTGTTTTTAACTAAGAAAATAACTAAATTTAAAAAAGCCAACCAGGTACACGCATGCAAAAATAATTTAAATCATATAACATATCATAAATACAAAAAAAAAAATGCACCATATCAAAGACTTAGGAATATTTCTGAGGCAGAAAAAATTTCAGAGATCCTTCCTTCCGTCTGCCGTTTTAACTCAACGTTCTAGCTTCCACGAAATTAAGGTATTTACTATATAGCTGCCTACGTTTTATACCTAACTTATGATTATGAACGGTTATTGTATATACCATAAAAGTGTTATTGTTTTAAGCTATAAATATCTTCGTTATCCATAAACAAATCAACATTTTTCAAATATGTGCAATAATTTCAACTAAGAGCAGAATTTTACATACAGATTCGTGCATGGGCACCCGTGTACTTCGATTGGTCAATAGTGTAAATTTATTTTATTGGCTGCACAAGGATTAAAAAGAGTATTACCTCATATATATCAATTCATCAATTCAATCATCTCCAATCAATTCCAATTAGATTCACGTTAGTATGTTAGTATACGTTATATGTTAGTATACACTAAACCTCTGCACGGATTAACTCGTTTCTACTACAACAATAGTGCATTCAGTGTCGAGTGGCGAGTGAATTTAACACCATAGCCATAAATAGTCTTAAACCGACTTTCAACACATTCGTTTGGAAACGATTGATTGTTATATTTGAGTCGTCAAATATAACATAGTCCATCCATCATTAACCATCCTGAATTTTAAAATTCTGACAGTCTAAATTGCGACCGTCTAATTTTGCCATCGTTTCCAATTTTTAAAATCTTAATTCAAATTTATGCACCGAATGTTATGTTGTTGTGCACATAACATTCGACTAATATATTTTTGCTGCATTAATTTTTTACATATCCTTCATTTCCTTCATTCTGTTATGTTTGGTTTAGATTCGTTTGCTTGACGAATGCTACCGGCTATGTTATCACTCGTTTAAATTTACAATTTACAATCACTCGTTTCCAAACGAATGTGTTGAAAGTCGGTTTAAGGCTACCCGTGCATAGGTTTAGTATACACTCAGAAAACAGGTCAGTTGTGGCGCCAAAATATTTGGTTAAGTCTTTTTTATAATAGTTTTTATAAATGTAGTTCGCTTATTATAAACCGAATTCGATATTTAGAATCGAAAATGTTGTACTGCGCTTAAAACTCGTTTCTCCATATAGAAGTATGGTTGTTGCAACCAAGGCTGTCAGTTAAAAATTGGAAAAATTCCCACGGAAATTACCTTTTTCCCACAGTATCGTTAATTAAATACCACAAAAAATACCATGGTAAAGGTAAACAAAAAGATTCCCACCGCAATTAAAAAAATACCACAAAAAATCCCACAATCACTACAAATTACCACAAATATACCACGCTTTTAAAAAATACCTCCAAAAATCCCATTAACATTTAAAAATCCCATAATAAATCGAAATTTTCGGTAAATCTGGAGATGTTTAGAAAGCACTTTGTAATCCGGGATAGAAAACGTACGATCAAAGACATTAACACTTCGTTTACTCTAACTCTTTACGACTAAAAAACCAAAGATATAATAGTGATATTTAATGAACGCCGTATTTGTGATGTTAATAGCGTAAGATCGATATATTTAGAAGCGTATTTTGCAACAACAAACATTTATGGGTTTTTATGTTCGTAACTTACGACATAAAATCAATGGCAATGATTTCTTGATTTCATATGAAGTTTTTGCTTTATAAATGTGAAAATAATCATTTGAAGAAAAAAATTCCCAAATTCCCAAGGCAATTAAAAAAAATATCACACTGAACTCCCACGCTAATTAAAAAATACCACGCTGAATTAAAAAAAAAAAATAAAAATTCTGGGAAGATTACAAATTTATTTTATCAACATTCCCCCAACTAGTATATTTAACATGGCGGTATCATGGGAAATACTAATTGTCTCTTTTGTTTATTGACAGTTACTGAAAAGTTCAATATTCACGTACATAATTAGATCACAGTTTTATTTACTTTCGTGACACAGTTGGATATCAAGAAGATTTTTGAAGTGAAACTTTTATAGCAGCGTATATAACAATACGACGAGTATACAATTGGGGAGTAAAACCAATGTAACGACATCGTTCTTATGAAAATAATAACACAGCAATTCGCCGCACTGGTTTAATAAAAACGAAAACATTACTAAGTAATTAATGATTAATATTAATAATTTTCCATATTTTTACTTTCACCGAGGATTCGAACACACTACGCTTGGATCGATAGGCGGCTGTTCTACCAATTGGGCCACGGAGACATATTTATTTGAGTTGCTCACACTTATTTTAAATTTTACAATCAGTAGTTCTTTTCTGTACTCTATCATTGAATTGAGTCTTTCGTTCAATACTCTAAATGTTCATAACAGTCTAAAAATTTGAATCTGAACGTGGGTTTTGATAAACCCAGAAAGCAATTTTCGAGGTAGGCCTTGCATTAATTGATTTGGAAACAGCACATGCTGCAATATTAATAAATGCAACTTTGAAAATTCGTTTTATTCTTAGATCTGTGAATTTTCATATAAATACCATAGCTTCAAATAATTCAAATGCAGTTTTTAACACACATTTATATCGAAATTAAAATAAATCGCACGCTGCGGTATTGAGCTACCGGACTACCTATTCTGCTTTTAAATAAATTTAACAAACTGCTGCATAAGCCAGAATTGCAGAATATTCTTTAACGCGTCTGGCATGTATTCGTCAATAACAGAATATTCTTTAACTCATCTGCATTGGTTTCAACATTAAAAAAAAAAACAAACAGAACAAGGAAACAACGAAAACAGTAGAACACGCGATAACCGATAACTCTTCTCTCTTGTATTTCTTGATGAAAATCTTTTAACGCGTCCGGCTTGTGTTCGTTCATTTGTTGAATATTTGAGTTCGTTCATGTTTTCCGTACAGAGGCTTATATTTCGGGGTAATTTTTTCGTTAAAAGTTACAATATATATCATTTTAAAAACGAGGAGTAGTAATGGGCTGCATGACTGATACATCAAAGATTACAAATCAGAAATAATCTGATCCGTAAAAACATGTAAACAAAAACGGAAAACAATTTTTTTTCATATTTCTCTGTTTTGTTTGTTGACGAAACTTTCGCAACGACTCAGTAATATTTTCATGCACATAAGATCTCAACAATTCTGTATTGCGTTCGTGGGAATTTTATGCGGAATTTTCGTCAATGAAATGTATGGCCAAATCAGCATGTTTCGTTAAAGATGAAGAAAAATCGTTCATGATTCGTTTATCAATTTTTAAGACTTGGACTACTGGGAAATATCGTCGCAAATGCAACGAAAAGTACGATGCAAGTCTTTTACCGAAAAACGCATCAACATTTTTAACTGTGTAGGCACGGAAAAATAAACCTAAACAAGTATGCGTGGTAGCATAAGGTCAGTGCTTCTGACCACGAAGCAAAGGTTTACTGGTCTTTCTGCAGTTTTTTTTTAAGAAAAATTTCAAACAAATTATATAAATAAAATTCGAGTCATAATCGATTAATGATTATTTTGGATAAACGATAAATTATTTTTGTCATCAATCCTATGAAATAAATTGCTATGCTTTGCTTGCTATGCTTGCTTTCGGGCTTGTTCGTACTAGGGAGGCAATGATGCGATGGTAGCACGTTCAACTTTCAGCCGAATTGTACGCGGTTCGATGCGAGTACGGAAAGGGAAAAATGCATTATCCCGCCACAGGTTTTTCGACAAAATTTTTTTCTTTGAAATATTTATAAATAAATATAAAATTAACAAAAAAATAAAACAGCAAGATCTGTCGAATGTGCTATGAGGATCGAGCCTGGGTGCTACTTAAGTCATCAAATTAAAAAAATAAATCCTCTTGATAACCAACTGTGTCACGAAAGTAAAAAAACTGTGATCGAATTCTGTACGTGAATATTGGAGTTTTCAGTAACTGTCGCCATGTTGAAAATACTAGTTGGCTTTATGAAAAAATACAGTTCTTGAACTAAGACTGCTTGTAAACCATTTGGTTGCCCTGAAGGAGGGAGTGTTAATAAAATAAATTAGCAATCTTCCTAGAAATACCATTTTTGGGTAAAAGTTTCACTTCTACCGTGCATGGTGGCAACACACACATATTTTATTGTTTTCAGTGTACTTTTTTATTTTTAACTTTACTTTTCTTTAACCCTCTCATGCACCTGTTGTATATGTACAACAACTCTTTCAGACGCTTGTCTAGGATTCGTAACGCTATTTTTAGTTTTGGTAAGTATGAACTTATTAAGTCACATTTCTTAGGCTCCGTTTGAAATGATTTTTGGGGGAATCGAAAAAGTTTTTCTCTTTAATTTCATTGTTGACGTTGCTTAAGGTAAGATTTATTTTGCATTCAAACTTTTGCCAGTGATTATACTTCTGATATGATACATTACACACATTAGAAGTAAATACATTCGAAATAAATTTTTTGTAGTTTTTCATTTTCATTTGAAATTTGAAAAACAATTTCGTTTTTGTATGCTTCATGCACGATGTTGTATAGGAAAAACAATTTCTAAGATCCAAACGATAATTCGAATCACTATAAGACCAATTTGTTCGAGTTCCTAGATTACAAAATTATCCTAAAATGATCACGAAAAAAAAAAATATGCCTCCCCTAACAAAATTTTGCATGTGAAAGGGTTAAATAATTGCATTCTATTTTGGACATTTGTGGTTGTTAGCCAAAGTTTCTTTCCGCATAATTTTTATACTCCAGCGCGTACTGCGTAAGGGGTATATTAACTTTGTCACTCCGTTTGTAACGCCAAGAAGGAGGCGTGGCAGGTATAGAAAAATGTATATATTTTTGATCAGCATCACCTCCTGAGTCGATATCCGTGTGTCCGCCTGTCTGTCCGTCTGTGGACACGATTGAAGCCGTAGTTTTAAAGCTATCGCGATGAAATGAATATATAAGTTTATTTTCAAAAAAGAAAGATTTTCAAGTTCGAAAATGGGCCAAATCGTAGGAAAACCACGCCTACCTCCCACACAAAGTGACTTTATTTTAACCGTAAAATGCCTTTAAAATCCACAAAAATTAAAAAAAAAGCCTTGAAATTAGGCACGTAAGCTTTGATCTTCAATTTAAATCATGGCTATGAAATTTGGAAAAATCAAATGAAAACCACGCCTAGCTCCCATACAAAGTGGCTTTATTTTAAAAGTAAAATATCTTAAAAATCTGCTCAAACTAAAAAATGTCTTGAAATTTTGCTCAGGAACTTTGACATTTAATATGGACCATCACTATGATATTTGGCAAAATCGGATGAAAACTACGCCAACCTTCCATACAAAGTGGCTTTATTTTAAACGTAAAATCTCTTCAAAATCTTCAAAAATTAAGGAAATGTCTTAAAATTTTGCTCATAAGCTTTGATATTTAATATAAACCATCTCTATGATATTTGACAAAATCGGATCAAAACCACCATCAAAATAGGAAAACTTTCGTTAATATATAAAGCTGAATGTCATCGTGTATGTCGTGGCTAAAGACTTTGAATACACTTCAATATGGCCGCGGGGGGGGGGGGGGGGGGTTATTTTAGCTACGGTACCCTGCCGAAGCTCCATCCTAACTAGTTTTTTTTTTAAATAAAGCCATATTATCATATGCAAATGTTTTTGAAAGAACTTTTTTATATTGCTAACATATACTCATTGAATAACACTGACTTTGAGTTGAAAAATAAGTATTTGAAGGCTTTTTTAATTAATTTTGACAATGGAGCATTAAGCTAGAACTATTTGACATCCAAAATAACGAAATATTGTACAGTTACTTTTAATTTTTTTTTTCAACACACCTTGGTATCGCTTTTTCTGGAATGTGCAATTTGTAAGATATATTTACCGGAGACCTAAAATAAATCTTATTCTCATTACAGAAAGAAGGGAGAGACGTGCAACGCAGTGACTTTTCCAAATCACTACACGGCGATATGCGAACAGAAATATAATTTGCGTACGCTGTGGGCCTTAACGGATAATAAGACTCGCGTAATGGACAGTTTCAGGATGCCATCTTGTTGTCAGTGCGTTGTGAAATGGAACAAGTAACAAAAAACATAAAAGTAAGTTACAAGTTTTTTTGTGTTAAAGGACACTTCAATTCACTGTTAAATTGTTTTGTTTTCTTACAGTTACTGGTTGTTGAATCCAACAAAATTCCAAATACAGTTTAACAAAAGATCCTTGACACAAAGTTTACATATCAAATTTTTTATATTGCATAAAAATATATTCTGAAATGAATTTGCTTTTAGAAAAATTTATTTTACTATAAAATGGAAGATAACTAACATAAAAATCCTAGCTGGAATACATAACCCAGTCCGGGGGTGGTGTAACGTTTAGGGTGTATATAATGTATGAAAAATAACACAACCCACAATTCACAACTATTTATGGGTTCAACCTAAGCCACATATTTTTCGTTATTATTTCTGACAAAAAAGCTAAAAGCGGAAATTTGGTAAATTCTTTCAAATAACTTCATAATTTATATTGTACTCAGTTAAGCTTTTCAGACTAAGTTTTTATAATTAAGTTTAATAAAAAATCTTGTACAAAAATACAAGGAATGTGCTCCAAAACTTTGAAAAATTGTGCAAGTTGAAAAATTTTTAAATTTTTGTCCACAAAATCGTGCAAAAAAGCAACGATTTCAATATAGCATGTAATTATCATTTTTTTAAACCAAAAGAAAAGAAATGAGAAGTAAAAGTTCAATGTGAAAAAAGATGAACAAATCAATTTCATAACTTTTCACATGTGATCTTTGAACTTACGTTTAAAATTTGATCAAAAATGCTATCATCAGAAGATACGATTGATATATATTGCACTTTTTTCGAACTGAAACCAAAAGAGGAGGCTTCTTCATTATTTACGGACTCTTTTGGTTTTGTTGTTGTAAAAAAGTCACTAACCCACACGTGTGAGCATAAACCGATCATATTAAAATACAGCATAAAAACTGTTGGTGAAATTTTTTTTTTAATCGTGCAAGATCGAAAAATTTCTTGTAAAAAAAATGTTCGTGTGAAACAAGATGCAATTGTGTTTCTTCTCGTAGATAATATTGCTTCTCGCGTTTTGCTTACCTGGTGTACAGAATAAAGGGGTTTATCTATCTATACTATTATATAAAATTGAAGTGCAAATTTTTGGTTCCAGGTCAACTCCAAAAGTACTAAGTCAATTTTTATATAATAAATTTTGAAATGTCATATTTGTGCTACAGCACAGCATAGGGGCAGCATATTTATTTCGAAATTATATTTATAAGTATGTTTAATGAAAGTATTAAGACTTTTAAGAAATCATCACCGATGCCACGAATTGCTAGATCGTTTTCTTTTCACGTGTTTGTGTTGCGAGCATTTCAATAAACTCCATGTTGCTCTCTTTTTCTGCTCAGCTAGCTAAGTGCTGGGGATTTGTGGGAAAAATTCCTTTTTGTGGGAATTTTGACTCCTCGAAGGAAAGTAGGGATTTGTGGTGATTTTGTGGGAGTTTTCAATGTTTCCATTTTTTTTTTTTAATTATCAAGTTAATTATTGCAACAGTGGCAAGACTTTGTGAAAAAAAGAAAATATATTTTTTGCTCACACAATTTCACATATAGAGAATCGTATCATAGTAAAGGATACCAGGTAAAGCACACTTCATTTAGTATTTTTGTACAATTGAAGGGTTTCGAATAATAAAACAAATGTTATATTGCTTAACTTAATAAGCGTATTAAAAGAAAGCTACTTTGCAACAATGCTACAATGCATTCGTGATGATCAACAAAAATAATTAATTTTTCTCACATCTAAAATATGAAGTACCTAAACTCGTTTTAATAAAATGCAATTCTGTATCGATATGCATCAGAAAGTAGTAATAGTTCAGCTGTACTTGTTGAATTCCAAATAATGTTGAATGCCGAAAGTCATTAAGGCCAGCAAAGACTAGATTGCTTTATTGCGTATATAAAAAAATGCCATGAAAATATTTATGTCTTAAAACATTTTTTTTTTGATAGATTTTGTTAAAAAAAGCACCTGCAAAATATATTTTTAACTTATTATTGAGAAAAAATATCGAAATATATCTACGTTTTTAAGAATATTTCTTTGCTTATTTTAATAAATTTAATTCTCTTTTTCAGAGCAAATGTACTCTATCTTATTCATGTACTTACTGAAGAATGTAGACAGTTGATTTTTTCTTTGACTCAAAATTTATTACAGCTTGATTTAAAAAAAAAAATTAAATTCTGTATGACTGTGAAACTGTTAAAAAACTTGTAGTATTCGGAAGAATTAATTTTGGTCTAAAATTTGCAGAAATATTTTGAGATGAAACGATTGATAGATTAATTTTGAATGTAATAAGACAACATTGCCCACATTTTTATTTTACTCTATTCAAATATATGAAGGAAAATTTCCTACAAGTGATGCATTACTCAGGAAGCTTGCATTTTTAAAACCTCATGTAGAACTTAGTTTATCAAATCGTGCTTCTAAAAGGGAACTTAAAAAATTTGTGCAAGGTATCAGGGCTTTACAGTAAAAAATATTTCTTATGAATGGCTAACAATTTCGAGATTTCTTAAATGTCAAAAAGTTTTCTCAATTCGAGTGTACAAAAGTTTTGGGAGTCAATATCTATTGAAAATCGGCACTACAAACTTTTTACTTATGGTATCTTTAAGCCTCAAGATTAATATTTGATGTAAAATGCATCTAAAGTTATTTATTATATACTAGCTGAATACCCGGCTTAACTCGGGAGTTGATATAAATAATTTTCGATTTCATTCGTCAATTTGAAAAACTTTTCACAAACTTTAAAAGGAATTTTGTGTGCATCTTTCAAACCGGTAACTTTGGCGAAATGAACAAATGTAGCTTCAACATCTGAAAATTATAAGAAAAAGTTGGAGAAATCGTGATTTGTGTGTGCGTGCCGCCGACCGCTTGCAAAAATATATTTTCAAGTTTTATATCAAGTTTTATATATTCAAAATATATATTCAAGTTTTCAAGTGTATTCGATAAATTGCACATTTTTGAAAAAAATCAGAGCAAAAACTGGACAAAAATTAAATAAGCATTGATAATGGAAATTGAAATGTCAAAACAACGCCAACTTACGACGCAACTGACTTGCGCATGTGTTAATGCGCACTCAAATACCACAGAATTTGGCATCAACTGTCCTGAATTGGAAAAAAAGAAAGTGGTATTTAAATAGACATAAGGAAGAAAAGAAGATATTTAACACCTTTCGCGCTTTGCTACGCCTTACCGTATTTTGTAGTACAGCGCCCTCTGGGGTTCAAGATAAAGCAAAATACATAGCGCCAAAAGACTCACCGCACCCGAAAACCACTTAAAAAACCATACTTATCGGCTGAGTTGTTTTGAGTTTTTTTTCGGTATTTGTA
Source organism: Coremacera marginata (assembly GCA_914767935.1). NCBI lineage: Eukaryota > Metazoa > Arthropoda > Insecta > Diptera > Sciomyzidae > Coremacera > Coremacera marginata. The sequence goes on along the minus strand of OU612043.1, from coordinate 230,821,746 downwards.
CAACAGCGCCCTCTGGTTTTCGAGATAGAATAAAAAAATAACGCCAAAGCCCTATTCATACTCGATAATCAAATCCTATATATCCGATATACAAATTTTTATCTAAATCGGATGAGCGGTTTTTGAGTGTTTCACAATTTCTTAAGTGATTTGAAATACAGCACCATCTGGTGTTTAAGATAGCGCAGAGAATAAAGTCCAATATACCCACCGTATTCCAAAACTCCTATGTACAAATGTTCACGCAAATCGGATGTACAGCTAGGAGTTTTTCGAGATTTTCAAAACATTTGTACTGCAGTGACCTCTGATGTTCAATATAGACCAAAATAGACAAGTCACAAAAACTACCGTACGCGAAAACCCCTAAATATAAATTTTCATGTGAATCGGATGAATGGTTTCGAAGATAAATCGTAATAACAAAATTCGTGAAACTTGATCACAGCGCCATCTACCAAGTCAATTGTGATTTGGAACCATCCAGGGATCACTTAAACACAAAAAATATCATCAAAATCGGTGCAGCCGTTTAGAAACAGTTTAATAACACACACACGTACAAATTGTACAACAGCGCCCTCTACTTTTCGACACAGAGCAAAAGAGATAACGCCAAAACAGTTGCCGTACACGAAAATTCTTTAATAAAATTGTTCATCCAAATAGGATGAGCGGAATTCTACTTTTCCACGATTTCTTAAGAGATTTTTACTACAGCGCACTTGGTGTTCGATATAGTACAAAAAAGATAAGTCCAAAACAGTCACCATATTAGAAACCCCTATATACCAATTTTCATGAAAATCGGATAAACAGCTTAGAAGTTTTTAAAAATGTTTGTACACAGCGCCCTCTGGTGTTCGAGAGAGAAAAGAGTAGATAAGTCAAAAAAACTCAGCGTGTACGAAAACCTCTACATGCTAAATTTCATGCAAATAGGATAAACGGTTTTGGACTTTTTCGACTTTTTGAAAATATTTGTACTACAGCGCCCTCTGGTTTTCATGATAGAACCTAGATTATAAGTCATAAAAACTCACCGTTTTCGAAAACCCCTGTATACTAACTTTCATGCAAATCGTATAAGCGACTTTGGAGTTTTTTGACGTTTTCCTAAAATATTTGTACTACAGCGCCCTCTGGTGTTCAAGATAGAACAGAGTAGATAAGTCATGAAAACTCACCGTATCCGAAAACCTCTACATACCAATTAGAATGTAAATTGGATGCACGGTTTAGGAGTTTTTCGATGTTTTTCAAAATATATGTACTACAGCGTCCTCTGGTGTTCGAGATAGAACGATGTAGATAAGTCAAAAAAACTTAGCGTGCCCGAAAACCTCTACATACAAATTTTCATGCAAATCGGATGAACGGTTTTGGAGATAAGATAATTAAAAGAATGCCTGGAACCCGAACGCAGCGCCCCCTACAGGGTCCAACCTTTTTTACTGGATAAAAAGTAGCCTATATGTTGACCGAGGATATAAGGAACCTAGGTGCCAAGTTTCGTTTAAATCCATCCAGTGGTTTTCGCGTGATGCTTTAACAGACAGACAAACAGACAGACAGACAAAAATTTTAAAAATGCGATTTTCGGATTCAGCGTCATTCAAAACGTCCATCGCAAAAGGAATTTCAAAAAAATATTCAATGTACAAATTTTCTTTTTTTACAATTTTGTATATATATAGATGATTAGTTTTAGGAACATATTTTTAAATAGTGCTTTTACTATGATTTTTTAACAGAAGTCCAAAAATAATATCAGTGCTTCAATAATAAAAGGCAGTTGAAAAATTAACATGTACCGTTTAAAAATTATAAGTATATACTTCCTTTTTGTTATATTCTCATTATACTCGTATAGTTTAACGTATAGTTAAAAAAGAAAACACGATTGCTTTACAATGTGTTGTGTGGGAGAAACTGAAGGAAATTTAGTTCGGAAAAGGGGGAAACATGGAAATTTTTAGCATAATTTATGGGACTTTAATAAAAGACCCCCAGCACTGAGGTAGCTCAGCACAACCAAGGTTGATTTATAAGGTGGTCGCAGGGCTGATCGCACTCTCTTCTCAGTACCCATAATTGTCAAAACCATCCAATTTTGCGAATGAGTACGAATGAAACACGGATGATAAAAAAGAGCACTTGCAGATTTTCTATGAGCTGTCAACTTCGATTTGACAATTATGGGTACGCGCTCTCTCCCTTGCGACAACCTTATAAATCAACCTTGAGCACAACATAAAAAAACAGATCAGCCTCGCGCAAGGCGAAAAGAGAGATACATATAAATGCAGTGCGGAGCTACATAGCAAAACAAAACAAAGGGTTTTTTATTTCGTTTGGCATGCATTGTCTTAAGGGCTGATGTCACACGGTGATCGTTTGAACGGCATTCAAATGTTTTTATTGGAGTAGCGCAAAAACGTATTAATGCCTTTTATTTAATGGACTACTGTGGCCTGCTCGTATATATAAAAAATAGAGTCGTGGTATATGTTTTATTCCATAACCCGAGAACCGAGCTTTGTTACGGCTCTTCGGCATAAATATAGCCGAAACCGAAACTTCAAAATCGTATGGAAAATCACATATTTCGTATGAAGTAGGAGAAAAAAACTATTGAAATATTTAATTATTATTAAAATAATGTTAATTTTTTTATTCTTAAGGGAGAAACTTACAGGTTGCAATTATTTGGAAGTTGCCACCACTACTGTATTTTGACATTCTAGCAGTGTCGTTACCTAACCTCTCACTGACATCGACGTCAAAAGATCACACTTTTAATATATTCTTGGAGTGAATAACACAGATAACGCAATAACACAGTGTACAAAAATATTAGAATATATATAATAATATAATATAATACAAGAAAGTACAAAATATTAGTACTTTCAAATTATAAAATTAAATCCGTACTGAGCTTATAAATAATACATTTTTATCGACAATTCAAAGTAAATAATTGTGATGTGTTGCTTTTTGTGTAAAATGTTCATCATTCAAACAGAATTTCAAAGATATAATGAATTGGCAATTTTATGTACTGTTAATTCTAAAATGGCGTCAAAATGCAGGTTGGAAATTTTGTTGGCTTGCAGGTTGCTACCCTTCTTCGCTTTGGTTGTATAACATGTGTTTACCTTTACATGCTTACAAGTGCCATTGAGTCAGAATTGAAGATTTATTTCACTTTAGTGATATTTTCAGTGATTTTTTTATATTTTCGTTACAAGTATTAAGTATTAAGGATTTCATGCATTACTCGACACAACTAAAGCAAAGTAATCAATGTAAGCAATAATAAATTTTTATAAATTTTTTAAATCAAGTATTTTTACTTGAGTTTTTGTTCATTTTCAGCAATTTCTCAAGAGGTGACGACCTGCAAGCCAATATTTCAAAAGGTCGATTGTAAGGACTTTTAAAAATGTTCTGCATAAATTGTTTTGAGAATTCAAATGATTTCTAGCTTAGGATTGTGACTTTTACTTCTTCCCCTTACCAACGCATGAAGCAAATCAACAATGAGTTGATTTTATGACGAGTTATGGTCAAAAAGCTAGGGGTGGCAACCTGCAAGCCGTTCCCCTATGTGAATGGAATGTAATGTTTTTGCTACTTTTAATAAAAAAAGACAACTTAAAAAGATTACATTTGCAATATGAACTACTCATTCAAGATTTTGGCCGTATATTACAAAAAGGGCCGAATTTCGTTTTCGGCCAAGAAATCAGTTTCGGTCAGATTGTTTCATAACGAACTTTTTATCTAAATTTAGGTAATAACAAATATTTCTAAAATACAGGGTGTCCCGCAATTGAGAGCAACTATTTACAGAGGTGAAAGGTTATGTCGAGCTGAGGAAAAAAGTCGTGTGTGAGGGGGGGGGGGGGGGGGGGGGGCGGGTCTATTTTGACATTTTTAGGAGCTACAGGATTAATTAATATTTCACGACTTTGATTCACGTTATTGTTTCTAGCACAAAAACTACGGAAGTTACGGAAAACTTTTTTTGATAGCTCATTGCAAAGGCAATAAAATCACATTTTCCACGGCATATCAACAAACAGCACGGACATAACCGTTACCTAGCAGTGCTCGTTCCAAGATGAAATCAATCGGTTGAAACAACCAAATTTCAACTTTGCAAATTTCTCAGAATTTTGCATAGTAAATTAATTTATTTTTATAATAAATTTTGTAATGTATTCAATTCTATTTTCAATGACACCAATAACATAAATGTATCTTAAATAACAAAAAGTTGGCTGTACTAAAAAAATTATACTTAATAGAAAACAACGATTTTATCTATTGCATAAGTAATTGTAATGTCATTATTTACCGTTACTTTCTAATAAGTATAATTTTTTAAGTACAGCCAACTTTTTTATTTTTTAAGATAAATATATGTTTTTGGTGTCATTAAAAAGAAAAGAAAATAAACTACAAAATTGATTATAAAAAATAATTTATTTATTACGCGAAATTCTGAGAAATTTGCATTCAAAGTTGAAATTTGGTAGTTTCAACCGATTGATTTCGTCTTTGAACGAACACTGCTTGGTAACGGTTACGTCGGTGCTGTTTGTTAATATACTGTTGAAATGTGATTTTATTGCCTTTGCAATTAGCTATCAAAAAAAGTTTTCCGTAACTTAGTTTTTGTGCTGGAAACAATAACGTGAATCAAAATCGTGAAATATTAATAAATCCTGTAGCTCCTAAGAATGTGAAAATAGACCCCTGCTCCCCCCCCCCCCCCCCCCCCCCCTACCATACGATTTTTTGGTCAGCTCGACATAACCTTTCACCTCCGTAAATAGTTGCACTCAATTGCGGGACACCCTGTGTATCAAGAGAGTAAAAACCGTTCTAGCAGCTGGGAAGAAGTAAAAACCAGAAATTGCTTTTATTTTATGAATGTTAAAAATGCTATTAATGTCTTTTTTTCTGAGAAAACATAATGAAATTCAAATAGGTGACCTTGAAAAGTAGTTCAAAAAAAGCAACCACAAAAAAATACTCCATTGAGAAAGTGAAAACTCTGTCGTTAATTATACCAATAACACACAATTTAAAGAACCACTACAAAGCAACACATGTTTTACTAAACAGCGATCAGAGAATTTGAGGCGCCAAACTTCCAAGCATTTCCAGTTTTTTCAACTCACTCTATTAACTCAATAATCTCCGCTTAAACAGACGTCTGAGAGCTTAATCCAAAAACAAAAAAGCTCTAAACAAAACTACCGGCTAGTCTGTGCAATCAGACAAACGGCTTTCATCGATCAGTTGGAAATCGCGATTTACCAGTTGAGCTTCACGCTTGAGTTTGAGTTGAATGTTGCTGAAATTAATAACGATAATAATTAAAGAAGCAAAATAAAAAAATTAAATTAAAAGCTTATAATAATTAAAAAAAAAGTTTGCCGAAGAAAATACAACCACAACAACGATTAAAGCTACTCTCACGCGAATTGAATAAAACTTTGACGCGCACTACAAAGTGTCTAATCAATTATTTATAATAAGTTATGCTTATAAATGTATGTCTACAAAAAAAGAGTAACAAACAAAGAGATATATAACACCAAAACACGTACATAAGCAGCTAAACGAACTGTCATTTGAATGTCAAGTTAAACGGTACCTTCAACAGCTGCTGATCCGCGTTTGAAGCCAGCAACAAAATCGACCAAAGAAAGCTACAACAATAACAACCACAACTGTTCATAACTATACAATTTAAATCACTCATTTTGGCGCATCCTATTCTACATAACTCTATCAATATTTTTAAATATTTTGTCAGCTTCAACACCTTCTTCGCAATAAAGATGAAGTCACTACTTTGGCTACTTCAAACTTCGCTGCTTGCTTTACTCTTGCAACCGGTAGGAGTTCATTTATTTCATTATTCTTAATAGTGTTGCTTGTTGTATTCTTTTGATTTGAATTTCTTCCAGCCATTTTTTGTATTCTTCACTATTTATAATAGTTGATTGCTTATGTAGATTTGTGTAATTAGATTTGTTGTTAGTTGTTGGTGTTTAACTAACATGTCCAAGCTACATTCATCCATATTTAATTAATCATAAATTATCCAAGCAATATTTTACATTGCAAAATTTTTCATTTGACATGCTATCTGTCTATGGTTCATTTGGTATATTTAAATTAAAGAATAAAATGAAAAATAAAAAATAAACCGGCACTGCAACTTATACATAGATAATCGTTTTTTGCCGTATGTATATATATATAGAGATGATAGATGATACATGCACGCCTAGAGGCATATATACGAGTGTGTTTATTAAAAAATTTGTCTCTGTTAAATAAAGAGCTGTCAAAGAATAATCTCTTCAAAGTAGATTAATTTCAATTAATTTTTTCTTTTAAATTTATCAACTTTTTCATATTGTTGCGCCAATGTTGTCTGCCAACCCGCAGTCCACCACTTTTAATTTCTATATTATTAAAAATATTTCTGATTCACCTGCTGGAATTTTTATAAACAAACCCAAACCAAGTGTGTAGTTTAAGTTAATCATAGTTTTATCAGCAAGTATTAAAAAAAAACAAGAATTTATTTATCACACTGATGTCATAAAATCATTTCCAACTCTTGTACAAAACATTTAATAAACTTAAATTAATGAATTTTTTCGAAGCATGTCATGAAAAGCTGCAATTTTAATTATAATTATTGTTAAAACAGCTTTGAAACACGATATAAACGGAAATACTAGCCAGTGTAACCGATCTTGTCCGGGTAGCATCGGAGCAACACAGTGGGGACTTTGGGGGACTTATCCCCCTCCCCCAAATTGATATTTTTTTGCACTGATTTATGGTGATAGCATGAACGCGTTTAAAAAAGGTAAATAGAGCAAAGTTTCAACTAGCAACTATCAACTACAAAATTATCAGGCGTGGTGTCATACCGTCCAATGTCATAAAGCCCAAATCTTAGAATGTCACAAAGGCCAAAGCTTGTCATGACGCCTATATTTCCACTAGATAACACCGAAATGAAATAGCCCAAAAAAGAAATAAAAATAAGCCCAAAAAAATGTCCATACGCTTTTTATACCTTTATTTCATAGCTTGGGCACAGAGGTGCTGGAAGTGGGGATAAGGGGAGGGGAGTGGTACCCCCCAGTAAGAAGAAATAAGATATGAAATAGTGGATTTCACAACGACTAAACAAATTTTTTTCACATTTTTTTCACATTTCAATTAGTCATTGAATTCCTCGGGAAATTTACAACAAAATGATTCACTTTTCATTTAAATTACTGTTACGAACAACAACATATAAAGGATTAAATATGGACTGCATGGATTAACCATTGATTTGAGGCATAAGGCAGTATTCTAGTGTAGAATTTTGAACAATTCAAAAATATTTTCATATATTCGAAGTTTGATTTGAGTTTTGAACATTGCGATTACACTGTGCAACAGTGCAAAAAATAACGGGATTGCACGGTATTGGTTCGATACTATGATCAAAAGTGAGTAAAACTCTAGCTGGGTTTTGAAAGTTTGCCGCCCGTTTTTTTTTGTATGGCCCATTTAATATTGTAGGTTTTAGTGATTTTGACAAAAAGTGGTACCATCAGTTTCGGTTCAACAGCTCTGTCACAAATAGAGATATCGGATTACTGTTTTTGGGCAAAGTTTTAGCTATAAGTCCAATAAACAAACAAAATACACTCGTCAAATAATTTTTTGCAATATTTTGATTTTTTAATAAAATGCCGAGAAAAATTAAATTTTTTTCGCTTTTTTGGGCATCACTTTAAGGGAATCCAAATTTTTCCTATACTATCATCTACAAAATTGTAGCCAAGAAAAAACTTGGAACGTGCCTACACTACTTAAAAAGCTCAAGAAGATCCTCCTTCATTATTCTTTTGCCTACAGTTTGCAGAAGATATTTAGTTAAAAATTTGCTAACCATAGGAGTTATCGCCGAAAAACTGCGAACAGACCTAAAAATCGATATTTTTCTCTTAAAAAATTATCTTCTTGAGCTTTTTAAGTAGTGTAGACACGTTCAGATCACATAAGTATGTTCACAAAAGTTGTTTAGTTTTTTCTTGGCTACAATGTTGTATATGATAGTATAGGAAAAGTTTAGCTTTCCTTCAAGTTATGCCCAAAAATGCAATAAAAAAAATTTAATTTTTTTCGGCCTTTAATTCAAAAAAAAAATGTTGCAAAGAATGACTTTGCTAGTATGTTTTGTTTTTTTGTTTGTTTATTGGACTGTTAGATACAACTTTACCAAACACAGTAAGCCTATATTTCTATTTCTGACGGAGCTGTTGAATCAAAACTGATGGTACCACTTTTTGTCAAAATCACTACAACCCACAATATTAAATGGGCCCTAAAAAAGAAACGGGCCCCAAACTTTCAAAACCCAACTAGGGTTTTACTCATCTTTGATCATAGTATCGAAACTATACCGTGGGATCCCTTTATATTTCCAAAAGTGTTTTTTTGTGCCATAGTGTTATTGAACGATTTATAGCCATTTTTGTGGTACGGCATCTAAACCAGTACAACTGGAACTCAAATCTTTAAACGCCTTTTTATCGAAACTACTTTTTTCAACACGTTTAACATGATATCTCTAGTTCTAATGGACTGATTAACTTAAAATTTGGTGTGTACCTTTTTTACATATGCTTCTATTATTTTTTATAATATTTCTTTAATATTTTTAAAAACTGATTAAAGTCAAAAATTACTTCTTTTTTAAAAACAGTCGCCATTTTGCGGAAAAATATTTACTTTTCTTTCCCTAGTCCGGGAAATTCTTTGCAATATTCTACCATTTTGCAATTTTTTATATATTAAAATTATTTTAGTTTTTAATTTTTTTGTGTTTTATTAAAATATTAATTAACATGCATTCAAAAAACGAAACTGAAAATAATTTATTTTTATTTTGACTTTTAAAAATACCAACAATTTTTTCCGCTACACTAGAAAACTGGCTTATGTAACAAATCTGCCTTAATAACAAGTTAAAAAATGAATAGCTTTTATTTTGTTTTTGTGATTGTAGTGTCCAACCGAAGTTTAACACAGTGCATTAAAATGTTACAAATATGTATAGTCTGATATAACCTAATATATAAGAAAAATAAATTCGTTTCGATTTAAAATGTTTTGTTGTTTTTACATCAATATTTTTGTAATATTTTATTGATATGGTTTTTTCATCATAATGACATTTTCAATATAATAAAAAATGTTTTAATAAATACATATTTTTTTATTGTTTTATTGTATAATGTTCTGCCTCCCCTGTTGTACTGCCCCTACAGTTAAAATAAGCTTCCCACGCCTATGCTTGGGCATATTTCTTGGGAGATATTTAATCTTTTTTGGGTAGTATTTCATATTTTTCTTTGGGATTATTTCGTCATGTTCAGGGGATCAGGTGGCGAAACTTCACATGGTAACGTGTCTGACTGCCTCAACCTGGCGAGGTCAGCATTATCCATGTCGAAATCGTCCCAAATCGACTCAAACCTCCTCGTGGTGTTCCCTGGGCAACGGCAAACTGGCATCCATTAGTTTGAAGTCTAAATTGAGCGGCGGGTCGCTCCGTGGCCCTTAAAAATGGAATGTGCGCTGGGTTTGGGTACCGCCACATTACTACTGCCCAATGAAAACTAAACCAGCCTCGGATAAGAACCCCAATTACGTTGACGACCACCGTAAACGAAAAACGGACAATTATTAACGGATATGCACCTGGCATGTCCGGACCCTTTATAGGGAAGATGCCGTTATCCAACTTGGCGGAAGCCCTCATAATAATAAAGGCAGACATTACCGCCATCCAGGAAATGCGATGGAAAGGGCAAGGCTGCTTAAAGTCATCAGCCTGCGATATCTACTACAGCTGCCCTGCGAAGAAGCGCGAATTAGGATGTGAATTCGCCGAAAACTACGCCACCTTTGGCCACGCCGAGACTGGCCACGATCCACATCACGACAAAATTTCTCTTCATTAGCCTTATTTGCACGCACGACCTGACGGAGGAAAAGGCGGAAGCCGTCGGCGATTTTAATGCGAAAGTCTGAAGGGAAGGCATCTTTGGCCCCACTGTCGGTCAGTTCAGTCTTCATGAGACCTCCACGAGCAACGGTCTAAGACTAATCGACTTCGCCGCGGCCGCGAAATGTGTTAGTTAGCAGCACCAGATTTAAACACCTCGACATCCACAAGGCCACCTGTTTGTCCCCGGATCGAAAAACGCGAAACCAAATTGATCATGTTGTAATCGACGGAAGGGATGTTTCTAGTATTCTAGATGTGCGTACATTTCGGGAGGTCAACATTGACTCCGACCACTATCTTGTTGCAGCCAAAATTCACATTCGATTATGCAATGCGAAGAACATACGCACAGGAATGCAACGAAAGCTAGATGTCGCTAAGCTGCAATTACAACGGTCTGCCAAGGCCTACCCCGCTCAACTCTCGGTTAAGCTCAACCAACCAACCTCTTAACCCGACGATGCCGCCGAACTTTGGGCGCATATATCCCACTCCATGCGCGCTACAGCTGAAGAGTCATTGGCTTGCGCCGCCCACAACCTCGGAACCAATGGTACGATCAGGAGTATCGCATCGCGACTGCAGTAAAAAATGCCGCATATAGAAAAACACTGCAGTCAAGTGCAAAGCGAGCCATGCGAGAAAACTACCGAAAAAAGAGTAAGGAAGGGAATCCCCTTTTTAGACGCAAGAAAAGAGAGCAGGAAAAGCGTGAGCGTGAGGAACTAGAGGTATACCAGGGCAAGAAGGTTGCACGAAAATTCTATCAACAGGTTAAGCGTCTAACCCAAGGTTTCAAGCCCGGAGCATCCACTTGTAGAGACGAAAATGGAGATCTGAATACAGATAGCATATCAGCATATCTCCAATTTACTTACTGGCGACGATTCCACCAATGCCGCCCATGGAGAGCACAGTTCAGTGCCACCAATCAACGATGACGGAGTGGAAATACCACCACCTAGCCATGAAGAGGTTCGAGTTGGTATCCAATTACTCAAAAACAATAAAGCAGCGGGTGCTGACGGCCTGTCAGCTGAATTGCTTAAAACCGGCGGAGATGAATTGATAAGGCGCATGCATCAGCTCATTACCAAAATATGGCTAAGATTGGAACCTCAGCACACATTGCCCTCCCTATACATAAGAAAGGAGACCCAACAATCTGCGCCAACTATCGAGTCTTATTTTTATCGCATACTGTGTGAAAGACTAAAGCCCTTTACAAGAACACTGATTGGACCTTATCAGTGCGGTTTTCGACCTGAAAAGTCCACCATAGACCAGATTTTCACGCTACGACAAATCCTAGAAAAAACCCACAAAAATCAAATTGGCATACGCCATCTCTTTGTCGATTACAAAGCTGCGTTCGATAGTCTGAGAAGCGATTGCCTATACGCAACAATGTCTGAGTTCGGTATACTTGCAAAGTTGATTAGACTTTCGAGACTTTCGAGAGAAAAGTTCTTCGCAAAATCTTCGGTAATGTTCGAGTCGGCGATGACTATCGCATCCGAATGAATCAGCTGTATGAGCTCTACGAAGACATTGGCGTAGTTCGGCATATAACTGTGCAGCGACTACGCTAGCTGGGTCATGTCCATCGTATGGACGACGAAGATTCAGCGAAAAAGGTGCTCGAGGCAAAGGTCGCTGGTCAACGACGACGAGGAAGACCATGCCTCCGATGGATGGACCAGGCCAAGGAAGCCCTAACCGCACTTGGTGTATACGATTGGAGTAGGCGCGCGCAAAGCAGAGGCGCCTGGCGAGCGCTGATGAGGTCGGTCGAATCCCGAACGCGGGTTGTTATGGCCACCTAAGTAAGAAAGTAAGTTGCGGCATACTTTTGTGAATTACGACATCTCTTGTCATGGGCTTTCTGACTTTGGGTGATATGATGACATGTCGGGCTTTATGACATTGTGCGGTATGACACCACGCCAAAGATCATCTTTTTCATCTGTTGTTCGTATCAGCATACAGTACGTTGAGCCAGGCCCGTAGCCAGGAATTACCTAATGGGGGTTTTGATAAAAAAATCTATAAGTAAATACCAGTACAAAACTAATACCAAGGATATGGAAATTTTTCTAAATAAATCCATTTTCTTTCAAGATTTTAACAAATTAGTTTTGAGTTCTAAGTTTTTGATTTTTGCCAATGATTTTTTGGGAAATTGAGAATTCGCACAAAAATCAAAAATATGTAAGATTTCTTGCAGTTTATTCAAATCAACTATGAAATTAGCTATGAAAAAGTAAAACTTTTTTAATAAATACCCCTGTTGAAGTTTGATTCACATCTTTTATGGGACATATCACATAAACGGAAGAACTAAAGAAAAAAAGATGTGTGTGGCCGACACGCACGGTAGAAGTGATACTTTTACCAAAAAATGAGATCTCTAGGAAGATGCAACCAAACCAGTCTGCCTTCATACCAATAGTAGTTCAAGAAATGTCTTTTTTCATAAAGTCAACTAGTATTTTCAACATAGCGATATCATGGGAAATATCAAGTGTCCCTTTTGTTTATGGACAGTTACAATTATTTTTACTTATAAATATTAATAAGAAAAACTTTGTCGAAAAACCTGTGTCGAGAATAATCAACTTTTCCCTTTCCGTACTCGCATCGAACCACGTACAATTGTACTCCAAGCTGAACGTGCTACCATCGAACCATTGCCTCCCTGGCATCAAAGCGAACAAATAACGAACAAAACTGAAAGCAAGCATTGTATACATCTTCCCATATATTCCATAGCATTGATGTCAAAAAGAAAATATTGTTCATTCAAAATAATCATCAATCAATAACGATCAATCGAACATGGGCTTTATTTATATAATTTATTTTCAATTTTTCTTAAAAAAAAACAAAAACTGCCTGTATGATCGTAAATATTTTTAATTTAAAAACAAGCACAAAATTTCAACCGCAGCTAAGCCTTCGCTTCGTGGTCAGAAACTCTGACCTTATGATACCTCGCATACTACATATATTGGGTTAATTTTACCGTGCCTACACAGTTACAAATGTTCATGCGTTTTTCGTTACACGACTTGCATTGTATTTTATGTTGCATTTGCATTTGTTGCAAAAACTCCAATATTATCACAAAAATTCTGCTATTTTCCACACGGCACAAATATTTGATATAGAAAAATTAAATATTTACGAATATTTCGCAATGATGACAATCGAATTCGATATCGGATACGATTCGATAAAGATACGTTTGGCGGACGTAACTGTTACTTCGTAAACGAAGGTTCGATTATGTTTCGAAAACTTATTCGTTCAAATTTCCAAAGCGATTAATTCTTCAACACAAATGCGAAGATAATTACAATTTCTACTTTTTTAGTGTAAGGTGGATACTTTCGGATAACTTTTCTAAAGCTTTTAGTTTTATTTTTATTATTACTGGAACACTGGTACAACTTTCGATTTTTTATCGACAATTAGGGAAAAATGCAAAACTTTTCTTCGGTAAAAGTTCATTGCAAACGAACTTAAACCGGGTGGGTTACATATGCATTGGCAAGCACTAATTTTCGGTAAAATATTTCAGTAACATATCCTTCTTATACAGCTCAGTTGGTAATGGAATAACTTGTAACCAGTATTTTGTGTGTTAAAATACCGCAGCATGCGAATATTTTTTTATAACGATCTAAATGTGAGTTAAAAACTGCATTTGAATTATATAAAAGATACGATATTTATATGGAAATTCACATATCTAAGAATAAAACAAATTTTAGTTTCAAAGTTGCATTCGTTAATATTGCAGCATGTGCTGTTTCCAAATCAATCAATGCAATCAATCTGAATTTATCAAAACTCAATTTGAGAAATGCCTAAATGTATGCTAATGTTCTGAAAAAAAAGCTAAGTTTAGATTAAAATTTTTAGACCGTACTGTACTTTCAGAATATTGACGGAAAGACTCAATTCAATCATGAATCTCTCAAAAGAAAGAGAGAAGTACTGATAATTGATTTAACATAAGTATGAGCTATTTAAATAAATATGTCCACGTGGCCCAGTGGTTAGAACAGCCGACTGTGGATACAAACGTACTGTGTTCAATCCTCAATTTAAGCAAAAATATAAAAAAATTCATATGGTTGCACTGACTAAGGAAATGTTAATAAAATAAATTAGCAGTCTTCCCACAAATTTCATATTTGGGTAAAAGTTTCAATTCTACCTTGCGTGGCGGTCACACACATATTTTTTTTTTATTAGAATTCGATCTCTTCAAAATATTAAAAATGTTCTTAATAAAGCGTGAAATTATATTGTATACACGTTGGAATACTCTAAAAATGCAGCTTTTGGTTCATGAGTGCTTAAAAAGATCAGTTGTTTGAGCTATTTTCTAAACGTTATGGTTTCGAATCCTGAGGTTTCGCTATTTTAAAATTTCTTCTAAATATTATGATACAAGTGTTTTTAAATCTAATCCCTTGCGAGAATTAAACTTATTTTGAATATTTGGCGTTGATTAAATTGTAGTACGATTTCGGTGGTGTCTTATATACAATACAGGATTTACTAAAATTTAGTCCAAGATTTTTGACTGTGTAGTAAGTTATTTTTAATGATATCTTTATCTGGTGGCTTTATTACCGCAAAAGTTGACGCATTGAGAATGCATAATTAACCGCAATCAAAAGTGTTTTTGTTACATTTTATATGGTCATTATATTGTATGGTTTTGGCTTGTTTTGCGGTGGATGTTCAAAATCTTACATAGTGAGGCTTGCTTGGGTCGTGTGCGTGAACAAAAGATTTTACGAGCGGTAACAGCAACAGCAACGGCAACAGCAACTACAATAAGAGCACATTGTTAAAAACTGCAAACATTTTTGACGCGTTTTGATACTTCCTATCACAAAAAAAAAAAAGTGGTTATACAAAAGAAAGCGTTTAAAACAGGGTTTTGTTTGCTGTTAAAAGAGGGAAAATTTGGCACAAAGCAGAACTTTTGTTTGTACTTGACGAGCGACAACTCTTGCCACTTCGCACCTTTGCGCACAAACACGCAAATGCTAACGCACCCACACACACACACACGCACACACTCGCATACACACGCAAATATGAGTGCAAATAAGTTAACACGCGGGTTTCTTACAAACATTCAAGTTAAAAATGTAAACAAAACACGCTATATTCAATGCGGTAGCAACGTTTTATGTCGAAGGGTCAGTTTTTGTCAAGTTAAGTAAGCGTTATTGTACCAAACTTGTTTGTACTGTTTCTGCTACATTATTTTTCTTTTTATTGTTTATTCAATATTTCTGTTTTTCTAATTCAAAATGTCATTTATGCATTTATAAATGTCACCCTACGCCAAGTATAATAAGCTCATCAGAATAGTTTTGTTATAAAAGCTACTCTAGCTATGACAGCTTTTTATTAAATCTGCCGTTTTGACATACTTGTAGGTATATAATAAATTCATTTTCTATGTTATATTTCAGAAAATTTTATAAACTGCCACAGTTATTTCCTTGTTTTAAGTCATTTGTAGCGTACTTCATTCTTCAAACGTGCCAAACTTCTTTTGTTTTTCTTGCTTTTGTAGCTAAAAAACACATGTATGCGTAGTTGGCACTTGCCTACTTTATTTTTGAATGCTCATTCTGTGTACTTTTAATTATTTCGCTTTCGTCGTTTTTATGCCTTTAGTTTAAAAATATTTTAAGCTCAGAATAAAAAAAATAGTTATATCTTTATATCTTGTTTTTAAACACATGCTTAAAATGAATTTTATTATAATTAAACAGCATTTTATTATAATTAGCATATTATTGTTTGGGCTGCAGTACGATAAGTTTTCTGTTATCGTCGATTTTCTTCTATGGAGCCATTTTTTATGATCGAACATGAACTCACTTCGTTGTGAAGGTTAGCAGCTTGAAAGCTCTTCCGCTTTAAAAATAATGATAATAATTTAAGCTGCTAGTGCTTTTAATATTTAATTGTAAATTTATTTTATAATAAAAGTTAATAAAAACAATAACAATATTTAAATTTTGAAGACTCGTCTTGGTAATAAATCATGTTAGTAACTAAATATTATGCAATTTTTTACATTTTAAACGAATCATTTTCTCTAAGCTTCTTAGAGTAAAATTAAAATTTTGAATTTGCTAGGTCGGCGCACTCACCTAGCATAAGCTAAGTTAGCAGCATATATATTTGTACGTTTAAGCTCTAAAAACTTATGAATGGTGTCCCAGTAGGCATTGGCAGGCCTTCGAAGGGCTACTAGCAGGCCATAAAATGGATGTCGGAGGCCTACCCTATTCATATCCAAGCTTTTTAATATGCATATACTTTTTTATATGAAATGGCCAAATTTTCCAGGACTTCCGCTCTCCCTGCTTTAAAGAAGCCTGCTATAAGCACTCCTTTAGAATGGCTTAAAGAAGAGGTTAGCCAAAACAATTAAAAAAATATATATTTTTTTTATTTCTTTTTATGTATGTATGATTTATTCTGTGATTTTATTTTATACAACATATTTTTGTCAGATAAGAATATTTCTAAGTCATCATGTTGATTATTATTCAGTATTTTTAAACTAATATATATTTTAACTTTTAACGAAAAAGTAACCCTGAAATATAAGCAGAACCAGTTTTTGTACGAAAAACATAATTGTTGTACTGCACTGGGTACCAAAAAATTAGGCCTCATAGAAGCGCTCGCAGAAACAGCGAGGAAGTCATATGTCTTACCGCCAAAAGTAGCAGTTAATGCACGCCTTCGTTAGAAGAGACCTAGCTTCATTGCCTATTGGGTGGTGTAGAGCGATAAGTGTGTAGTGAACAGTGATGTAGCTATAATTGTCGACAATTTGTAGATGTATGTAGATGATGATTTGTAGATGTCAATGTTTTTTTTTTTAATAAAATTTTATGAGCACAGGAATCGACTTCGATAAAAGTCATATTTAAATTTCAGACTATTTTTCAAAAACCGTAATTCGAAAACTGGGTTTTGCACAGCACCAGTATCTTATACCCAATATTTTATATAAGATATCACATGAAAATAAGTTCATGTTAATATTAAAATAATTACTCAGCTAGAGAAATTTTTATACAAAGAATGAAACACTAACTTTTTGATATTAAAGAATTGAATCGGTCGTGAATTTTTATTAAAATTATTTGCAAATTTAAAAAAAACTGAAAACAAAATTTTTTGAACTTCCAAAATGTTTTTTAGTTTTTTAATATAATAAAAATAGTTCCAAAAATGCTGAAGCTTAAAAAACTGTAATTGTTCATTTTTTTTATGAAAATTTGGTAACATGATTAAAAGATCGTCAAATTACTATAGAATAGGACTGCATAAAATGTTTAACAAAAATTTTTTCTATTGAGAATTTTTTTTCGAAAAAAGACATATTTAGATTTAAGGTGATTTTCCGAAACCTGTTATTTGGAAAAGACTTCGCACAGGGCTAAATTTTTGTGGCAAGTTGGAAATTTTAGATGTCTTATACGTAGGGTGCCTTTTATATTTCGGGACTTGGCAACCCTGGTGTTGCAATCTGTCAACTGAAAGCTCTATCGCAAAGTTTGACATTTGTTGGCTTATACGTACTCAGAACGTTTTGACATACGAGCGCTATTTGTGTTGTTTATAGTAACTTAAAAGATTCATCTCGGTCTAAAAATGGAATTAAATCGTGAACATTTTCGTGCGATTATTTTTTACAACTTTCGACGTGAATTAACACAGCAACAGTGCATGGATGAACTTAATTCAATTTTTGGCGATGAAGCTCCATCAAGGACCAGTGTTTATCGATGGTATGGTGAATTCAATCGTGGTCGTAGTTCACTCCAAGACGAATTTCGTGAAGGTCGTCCGAAATCAGCTGTTGTTCCGAAAACCATTGATGCTGTGCGCGAACTGATATTGCAAGATCGTCATGTTACCTATAGTGAGATTGAGGCAACCTTAGGCATAAGTGGGACCAGCATACATTCAATATTGCATAAACATTTGACTGTCAAAAAAATTTGTTCGCGTTGGATCCCACACAATTTGTCAATCGCTCAAAAAAAGGCTCGTGTCGATTGGTCGAAGGAAATGCTCAAAAAATACGATCGCGGTGCTTCGAAACACGTCTATGACATCGTGACAGGTGATGAATCGTGGGTTTTTTCGGAAAATATGGACATGTCGCAACCGTACCACTAGAACAACGCAGAACAGTCAACTCTGAGTGGTACACTTGTTTGCCAGTTGTCTTCCAAGAAATCAGGAAAACCAACCGCCGAAGACGGATCACTCTTCACCACGACAATGCGAGCTCTCACACATCGGCTCAAACAACTGCATTTTTGAGCACCCAAAACATCGATTTGATGGGTCATCCGCCGTATAGTCCTGACTTGGCACCAAATGACTTCTTTTTATTCCCAACCGTGAAGAATAAACTGCGTGGACAACGATTTTCGACGCCCGAAGAAGCGGTTGCGGCATTCAGAATGCATGTTTTGGAGATACCTCAATCAGAGTGGCAAAAGTGCTTCGACAATTGGTTCAAACGCATGCAAAAGTGTATAGATCTTAATGGAGAATATTTTGAAAAACAATAAAGTGATTTTCGATGATTAATATTTGTTTTTGTTCTCTAATCCCGAAATATAAAAGGCACCCCGTATAAGAAAACAGGAAAATAAAATAGTCAAACTTTTTAGACATTCGCTTTACTTGGAATACACCATAATGTGTTAAATTTCGTGGTTTATGTATTTTTACCCCTTTAAAAATGAAAAAAAAACCCATTCAAATGAAGGAGTTTTCAAAAATTTTGGGTCTAATAAGCTTACCCAGCAAACCATACTTGACGACTTTGCCGAAGTTCTAACTTATTTATAACTAAAGTCTTAAAGAAATCGTTACAATTTCTTAACAGAAATATCGGAATAGTTTCACTTTTTATACGAATTTATATAGAATTTCGTTATGCGACTATTTGTAAAAACATATTGAAATGCAAACAGATTAAAATTTCCTTTATTTCGAACTGCCTGAACGAAACGTAACTTTTTCGTAACATTTTCGTTAAGACTCGTTACGAAATCGTTACGACATTTTGTTACGAAGTCGTGTCAACCGCTTCATACGATATTCTTGACGATTCCGAAATCGGATTCCGAAATCGGAAAGATTGCGAAATGTTTGTTACGATTTCGTTAAGAATATTCCGATATTTGCGTAACGAAATTGTCCTGATTTCTTTAAGACAGCTCGAAATAGTTACAAATTAGTCGAAATTTCGACATAGTCGTCAACTATGGTTTGCTGGGTAGATATGGCATAAAAAATGTCAAGCTAATTTTCTTCAATTTACAAAATTATATTCGTATAATTTCATATATATATTTTACTGGATATCAGGGACTTTTTGAGCATAGAAACTGATTTTTTAATATACAAACTCCTTGGAGATGAATTCCAATAAAAACTTTCACTTGGCAAAAAAAATTTTTCAAAAATTAAGTGAAGTTTTCAAAAAAATTAACATCATTATCGCAGTTTATCTAAAAAACAATCACATTTTCAATTTAATAGACTCATTTGTGTTATTTCTTTATACTTTCTGGACCCTAAGGGGGGGAGGGGTTGTTTGAATACCTAAAAGCCCCCCTTGTCTACGGGCCTGTATTTAAATTAATATGTATTTATTTAAAAATTAATTAAATTTAAATTTTAAAATAATTGAGTAAACTAAGCGGATAGTTGCCGATATCCGTTGCATCTCTACTATATATTGGCAAAAACAAAAATAAGATATGGGCATTTCCAAACTGTAACACTAGTTTTGTATGAAAACATATTAAAAAAAAAGAATGAAAAAGTCAAGTTTTTAAAAAAGTTTTTTTTTATATTTGCATAGTAATTAAGAATAACTATATTAAGTATAACAATTACAACAATCGATCTTACGTATTTAAAGATAAAAGTAAAACTATGCTCTGGCGTGATGTTACAAAAAACAAAATTAGTTTTTGAATTGGATTACAAAGTTTTCAAAACTCTGCGAATTTTTCAAGACTTCTTGTATAATTTAGAAGGTTTTGAAATAATGTTAGTTTATTTTCCAAGTAATCAAATTTAAAAATCATTTCCCGTTTTTTTTTTTTTTTTGTTGTTAGGCTTAGTCATCTGATGTGACGTTACAGACGTAGCGTTACTGAAATGTCCATTGTAATTTAATTGGGTAATTAAGTAATGAGGTAATTTAGTAATTTTGTAATTTAGAAATTAAAAAACAAACTAAATATTTTCTGGCTCTCCTTGCAGCAACGATTTTTCATTATTTTAAGCCAATGCCTTCCATTTTTATTAAAACAAAAACGCTTACGAAACATTTACTAAACATTTACTAGAAACAAAAATTACATTTGTGAAACAGTGGAGACGATTTGATCATCATGGTAAACTAATTTATGTTCAAATTGCTTAAATCAATAAAATCAAAATGTTGTTCTAGGGTAATATTATAAAATAATAAGTTTTTAATAACTTTTAATTTTTGGGTACCGGTGTACTTTTTTCTGGAAATGCCCAAACATAAAATTTGGTCACTTTTGAGTAAAAAATAATCAACGCACTTCCTAGTTTTTAACCTAATTTAGCCCGCTGTTCGATTTTTCGACCACTAACTTTCATATTAATATCTGGAAAAAATATCAAGGATTCTTTCGAACTCTTTCCGCATACACACGGTTCGTTTCAATGGGAATTCAGAAAAAAAAATAAATTTTTCAAATTTCCTATTTTTACTTATTCAGGCAAGTGATAAAAAATTCCTTTTTTGGACAATTTATATGGCAGTATATATGGCAGTGCAGATTTATATACATTTAAAAAGTCAAAGAATTCTTACAACAAAATATTCGAGATATTTTAAACAAAACAGTTCTTTTCGATGAAAGAAAACCTGTAAAATGGATTACGTCGACTTAGATAATGATAACACAGATATTATCTGAACCTCCATTTACTGCAAGCATCCCACACTAGTACTTCTTGGAGTACATAAATTGTAATGAAATACCACTGCCAGATCCAGGGATCCCATAGCTTATTCAGGGAACCGAGAGATGTGTGCAGCAGTGCTGCCGTTTTTCACTTTTTAATAGTAGTAAAATTTCAATTTAAGGGGAATATTTCTGAAATTGTAGGAGTACTTTAGTACTTGAAAAGAAAGACAAATTAGTACTTTGTCATAACACACTAATAATGATATGAAATTTAATTATTTTTTCGTTTTATTTATTTTTCTTGTTTTTTTCTTTGTATCCATTTTATTAACAAAATTATTTTGGGTATAAGAAACTATTCTAACATAAAAATCAATATTTTAATTACATGGTGTATCAGACCCGTAGCCAGGATTTACCCAAGGGGGGGATTTTGATAAAAAATATATCGATATTTTTTGATATCGATGAATAAAAGGAATTTAGTATAAAACTTTAACGAATTTTTAATAAAACTTACTTTTATTTGTTTTTATATGTTTGTATTAAGTCTTCCCCGTTTTGTTTTTTGCCAATTCTGACAAGACATCATCCGCTGTGACTTTGCTATCCCTATGTACTCTTAAGGATGCACAACCATTTAAGCGGTACTCGCCCATAGATCTTCTAGAAATATATTTCAAATATCAATTGCACTCCTTCACCTATCCGCTGCTGAGCAAGGTAAAATTCTTGCATATTGTTTAATTAAAAATTTTTATGATGGATGTCATCAAAATCAAGTTGAACGATAACAAAAGCCAGTTGTGCTTTGTAAATAGTACTCCCATGTTGTAAATTGTTGCAACAAGGAAAGGTATTTAAACAGTAATTTTGTAAAAATTTTCCACACCATTAGAAATGTGAACTGAATGTGAATTACTTTCAAACGTTATTTTCTAGAAACTGCTAGAAAAATCTCCACGATAAGAAGACTAACATTTTCTTATAAGTAAATCCGTAACAAACTCCTAAGCTTTAACAGATCACTTAGCAACATTTTTAAATTTAATTGACTTTTTCGACATTCAAAAGTCAATTCGACATTCAAAAGGTTTGAAAATTTTATTTCTAAAAATTTTTGTTGTTCCAAGAGATTGAGTTCCCGCGTCAGAGCTAAAAAAACGCAAAACTTACAATAAGCTCCGTTTTTCAATTTCGAGTAAGCTAACTAATGCCAGCGGTTCAACTAAGACTGCTTAAATCGTAGATTGCGCGTACCACTGACAGGACAATTAAAAATTATGATTTAGCTAAAATTGTAACCATTAAATAATTGTAATATAGAATGGACACCGCACACATTGACCACTATACTATTCTGGCAGCGCTGCACTCGGTTGATACATCAGCAAAGTAGTTCTAATGCCGCTTTAATTATTTATAAAGTATTTAATTTTGAAACATTGAATCATAATATTAAAGAATATCAAGAAGTCGCCATAATAAGGACGGAAATTGATAAAAGGAAAAAATTCCTTAAAAACAAAAATTTACTTTCCTCCTTTCTGGCCTTTTTTAATGGCGGTTTCTGCTGCTAATTAAGTGGCATCGTTTTAGTATTTTAGCACAATAAAATAATCAATAGAATAACATTCAACACAAATAGTTTAAATTTTAGAAAACCACAATTAAAACAATTGTAAAAGGTAAATTTTTTCCCCACTTTCATTTAATACTTTCCAACGCAATAGATTCTTAAATCACTGGTGTTGGACAAGGCTCAATTGAATGTATCGAACTTTATTCGATATCTTAGGGCGTGTTGCTGTTGCTGTTAATAATGTTACTGAAGAGAGACGTAGGAGCATTAAGTATGCTCATATAAGAAATGTCATATTAATGATTATATTTTGTTTTTTTTATACTTTCTGGACCCTAAGGGGAGGGTTTGAACACCCAAAACCCCTCCCTTGTCTACGAGCCTGTGGTGTATATATTGAAAACGTAATTTTTTTTGAATGAAAATAATACTTTATTTTAATTCATTAATTAAATTACATGTTACTCAAAGTATGGTATTGTCCATCGTTTGCGATCACTTTTCCCACCTTTTAAGTAGCTAATGAATTCCGCTTCGAAAAAAGGCTTCGTCCTTTGAGGCCAAGAACGAATCAAGCCAATTTTTATACCTTGCTCATAAGTAAAGCGTATTCCAGTGAGGGCGTTTTGTATCAAACGAAATAAATGGTAGTCAGATAGCGCCAAGTCTGGTGAATATGGCAGGTGAGGTAAAACTTCCGAGCCACTTTTCTCCAGGTATTTTTTGTCCGGTATAGTAACGTGTGGTCGAACATTGCCATGCTGGAAAATTACAGACTCGTGCCTAGTCGAATATTCCGCCCGGTTTTCTGTTAATGCGCGCTTCAAACGAATTGATTGTTGTCGGTAAAGCTGTCTCGTAATGGTTTGATCTAATTTCAGCAACTCGTAGTGGATCGGTCCCTTTTGATCCCACCAAATACTGAGCATCACCTTAGGGCCGTGTATGACATCGATGTTCCTGGTTGGCCGGGCTTCATATACGATTTCTTGCACTTCGGTTTATCATAATGTATCCATTTTTCATCGCCAGTTTTATTTCGATGCAAAAACGACTTTCTTTTGTAGCAATCGAGTTTCATTTTAGACATGCAAGAACGTCTTTCGGCATCTCAATTTCCTACCTTCTGGATGAACCCTAGCGCTTTCAAACCCTTGGAAATGGTCACCAATTTCATCTAAAGTGTTCTTTGAAGATTCGAGAACGAGAAACTTCCGCGCCTTTGTAGCGCTAGATAGTTGTTGCTCGGTTTCAATTAACAAAATTTACATTCTACTAAAAAAGGTTGCGTCAGATGAAGCCGGCATTAAATTAAAGTTTGATTCTAGTTTGATAATTAAAGTGTGATACAAGTGTTGAGACTCTTTCATTTCTTGGTACAACATTTTTGAAAGTGTAAGCTTTCATAGAAAATGTCCACACTTTTTACGAAAGTAGCGAACTATTAGTTAGGCCCAATATGAATTATTTTTCAACTAACATTAAAGCATTCAATAATTGCCACACGCTAAATGATCATGAAGTCACACAGTCTGAATCAGCCATTACACTTCGCCTCCCCAGAAAAAAAAAAAAAAAATGAGAAAAACCGCGACAAAATGACAAACATTTTTAAATTCATATCACACTTCTTTTTCGATTTTACTTTTGTATTGATGAAATTTTAGGTCAAAAAAGTGCATTTTGCAACGTTCAATATTAGTGCCGCTGTAAAGGGTGGTTAATTTTAAGAGCCGATGTTGAATGTGAACCACACCTAAACGTCAAGTTTTTTTCTACATTTCATTCGATATTTCTCAATTTCGGACTAACTCAATTTGATCCATGGAAAGATACACAATCGAGCAACGCGTTAAAGTAATTCAGGCTTATTATGAAAATAGGCGTTCAAATCAAAATGCATATCGTGCACTTCGTGATTTTTTCCGTCAATTTAATCGTCCAAATGTGCGTACAATCGGAAAAATCGTGCAAAAATTTGTGCAAACCGGGTATGTAGGAGATGTGAAAACACCATGCTCGTACAGCTCGTACTGCAGAAAATATTGGTGGTGTTCGCGAGAGTGTGGCTGAAGAGCCGTCCACCTCAACTCGACGTCGTGCCCAACAATTGCACCTCTCACGCTCGTCGTTGATGAACATTATGCATAAAGACTTGCATTTAAACGCTTACAAGGTGCAATTGACTCAAGAACTAAAGCCTCTTGACCATTTCAAGCGTCGTCAATGGTCAGAATGGTGGCAAGAAATGGTAACAGTGGATGATCTTCATCCTCATCTTCAGTGATGAGGCACATTTTCACCTCAGTGAATTCGTCAATAAGCAGAATTGCCGCATTTGGGCGCATAATAATCCAAGAGTGATTGTCGAAAAGCCAATGCACCCACAAAGAGTGACTGTTTATGGGCTGGCGGCATCATCGGGCCGTATTTTTTTCAAAATGAGGCTGGTCAGGCAGTTACTGTGAATGGTGTTCGCTATCGTGAGATGATAACGAACTCTTTCCATGGTTCAAATTGAGTTAGTCTGAAATTGAGAAATGTCAAATGAAATGCAGTTTAGGAAATTGACGTTTAGGTGTGGTTCACATTCAACATAGTTCATAGTTCAACATAGTCCATTGAGTGATTTTGTTTTTCTTACTTTTTTAAAAATGTTCGTGAATATACTCACTTGGAAGTTGGACATTTTTCCTAACCAAAGCTGTTAATGGGTGGCATAGTGGGTAGAGTGTGTGGCTCATACGTCAGAGAACTCAGGTTCGAATCCCCCTCTGACACAGAAAGTTTTTTCAATTGAATTAATTTTTCTGTTCGGCCGTCACCTCTCTGCAGACAATGGCAAACCTCAGAGAGTAAAAACGAGAGGCCTTGAAAAGCTTCTTGAGAACATAAGCCGTTCGGAGTCGGCATAAAGCTGGTAGGTCCAGTTCTCGATCATTTGTGTTCAGACATTTGACAACACACACAACTCAATTAATCATAAGCAGCTCGGTCAAAGTCTTTTCAAGGGCTGAAATGGCCATTTCGTTTTTTTTTTTTGTTTTTTAAGCTTTTTATGGTGGAGGATTTGATATTTTAGCATTTTAGTTAACATTTAAATTTAAAAATTTTAATCTTACTTAAAAGAAAAGGTCCTCAGGTGTCACTCGCTGATTCCAATAATTTTCGGATATGTGAAAGAGGACAAAAGTCTAAAGTTGACTTTTATCTTAAACGTGCTCAATCGATTTCAAAATCAAAAGGTTTCAAAATCAGCGGAAATATCGGTTTTTCGCCGTAACTTAACTGTTTTCCATGGAAACATACACATATTTGGTATCAAACGAAAAATATTAAAAAAAAAATCATGTGTGTGAACGTGGCGCACGGTTGTAGTGGAACTTTTTACCCAAAAATGGAATTTCAGGGAAGATTTATAATTTATTTTATTAATATTCCCTCCTTCAGTGCAATCAAATGGTTAAAAAGCAGTCTGCCTTCAAACCAGTTGTAGTTCAAGAAAAGTCTTTTTTTATAAAGCCAACTAGTATTTTCAACATGGCGATATCATGGAAAATATCAGTTGTACCTTTTGTTTATGGACTGTTACTGAAAAGTTCAATATTCGCGCACAGAATAAGAATTAGATTTAAAATTTGATTAGTTAAGTCATCCCAGGTTCGATCCTCATAGCACAGACGACATGATCTTGCTGTTTCATTTTTTAGTTAATTATATTTTTATTTATAAATATTAAAAAGAAAAAAATTTGTCGAAAAATTTGTGTCGTGTCGTGAATAATGCACTTTCCCTTTCCGTGATCGCATCGAACCGAGTACAATTCGACTGCAAGTTGAACGTGCTACCATCTCACCATTGCCTCCCTTGCATCAAAGCGAACAAAATAGGAACAAACCTGAAAGCAAGC
Source organism: Coremacera marginata (assembly GCA_914767935.1). Taxonomy (NCBI): domain Eukaryota; kingdom Metazoa; phylum Arthropoda; class Insecta; order Diptera; family Sciomyzidae; genus Coremacera; species Coremacera marginata. The sequence continues at coordinate 230,795,101 of OU612043.1, read as the reverse complement.
ATAGTATAGATCATCCAATTTATTCTATAGGATTGATGCCAAAAAGAATTTATGGTTTATCCAAAATAATTATCAATCGATTATATAATTTGGGATTTATTTATATAATTTATTTTCAAATTTTTTTAAGAACAAAGCAAGAACTGCCGTTAGTCAGTCAACCGCAGTTAGGACCACTAAACCTTCGTCTCGTGGTCAGAAGCTCTGAACTTATGCTACCGCGCATACTTGTTTGGGTTTATTTTACCGTACCTACACAGTTACAAATGTTGATGCGTTTTTCGCTACACGACTTGCATCGTATTTTATGTTGCAATTGCAACGATATTTAATGCTAAATGATGCAGCCATGTATATTTATAGAAGAAATTCCAACATTATCATAAAAATTCTGCTATCCCCACACGGCACAAAATCCGACTTCGATATCGAAAATTTGAGAATTTACGAATAGTTCGCGATGATAACAACCGAATTCGATATCGATTACGATTCTAAAAAGATACGTTTGGTGGACATAACGTTTACTTCGTAAACGAAGGTTCGCTTATGTCTCGAAAAATTATTCGTTTACAATTCCAAAGCGATTAATTCTTCAACACAAATGCGAAAATAATTATATTTTTTACTTTTTAACTGTAACTGTCGGATAGCTTTTTTGGCACTTTCAAAATTACTTTTATTATTACTGGTATGAAATAATTTTCCACTTTTTATCGCCAGTTAGGAAAATGTACGCAAAATGTACTTCGATAAAAGTTCGTTGTAAACGAACAAAGTTCATATTCAGCACAATATTCTAGTAACATAACCTTCTCATGTTTTACTTTCAACCAAAGTAGTCGAGCGTATGTAATCTGATCGGTTGGTAATGGATGAACTTGTAACCAGTATTTTGTGTGTTAAAATACCGCAGCATGCGAATATATTTTTATTTCGATATAAATGTGAGTTAAAAACGTTATTTAAATTATATGAAAGATACGATATTTATATGAAAAATCACAGATCTAAGAATAAAACAAATTTTAGATTCAAATTTGCATTTGTTAATATTGCAGCATGTGCTGTTTCCAAATCAATCAATGCAATCAATCTGAATTTATTAAAACTCAATTCGAGAAATGCCTAAAAGCATGCTAATGTTCCGAAAAAAAGCTACGTTCAGATTCAAATTTTTAGACCGTAATGTACGTTCAAAGTATTCAGAGGAAAAGAAAGAAAATAACTACTGATTGTTGATTTAACATAAGTATGAGCTACTGAAATAAGTATTTCTACGTGGCCCAGTGGGTAGAACAGCCGACTATGTATCCAAGCGTACTGTGTTCAATCCTCGGTGGGACCGAAAGTATGAAAAATTTTTGAGCAAACATTTTTTCGTTTTCATCACAACCAGTGCAGATGATCAATTGTGTTGTGCGTGTTGTTAAATGTTTGAATACAAATGATCAAGAACTGGACATACAAGCCTTATGCCGACTTCGAACGGCTTATGTTCTCAAGAAGCTTTTCATGGCAGTTTTTACTATCTGAGGCTTGCCATTGTCTGCACAGAGGTGACGGCCGAAGAGAAAATTTATTCAATTGAAAAAACATTCTGTATGAGATGGTATTTGAACCTGGGTTCTATCGCATACAAGCCACGCACCTCAACTAGCATGCAACGGCCGCAACAAGGTATTTAAGCAATTTTATTTTTTAGAAAATAAATGCAGTTTTTTAAAAGAGAAAATTTTCATAGAAAAAGTTAAAAAAAAAAACAAAAAATGACTTAAATATAAGATTAAATTAAACAAGTGAAAATTAAGTAATTTCGTGTACGGGCTCTTCATTATGTCGTCTAAATACTGTTTGAAATTTCAACAAAAAAACAATAAAATTTATTTCTAAAAATTAGATGCCATCATATGTGCGTGTTAAATATCTTTTGTTTAATACCAAATATGTTTATGTCTAAAGGGAAAAAAGTTGAGTTATGGCGAATAAAAGAAATTTCCATTTTTAAAACTATAAACCATCGATTGAGCACGTATGAAAAATACGCCAACCTTAGATTTTTGTTCTCTATCACATATCCAAAAATCATTTAAATCGGCGATTGACGCCGGGGACTTTCTCTACTTAGTTTCTCAACCTTTCATTTTAATTTAAAACAGTGTTGTGGTCTTTTTTTGACATTGTATAGATAATGCTTAATAAATAACATCTATTATTGCTACTGAGTATTACAAAATGCATCTCAAAAATATTTTCCAGATAGTATGTCCCAATAGTGAAATATACACATCAACTAGACGTGGTCGAGCTTCATACTTGGATCCAAATGAATATTTATCTGATAATTTAAGCAATTTAATGGATAAAATATCCAGTGAAAATCACTCGAAAAAATCCCAAAATCAATCACAACGTAAACTAAATCAGCATCAATACTTAACCGAGGTTTGATCAAGTTTTAGCACTTTGCCAAGTTATACAATTCTAAGTATGAACAAAACCAAAATTTAAATTTCCCACAGCTAAATGTTAGTAATGAACCTATAACAAATATAAATGAAACCATACGGAGCATATTCCATTTAAGACCCGAGAAAGGTTTAATATTGTTTAATGTAAGTCATGATATCCAATTCCTCTACTATGACCCGCAACTAATCTTAAGTTTTCTCTCATACATATCCGCAGAATACATTTAATAACCCCCACATTTCAAGCATTGACCAAATGCAAGCCGACGACGCATTTATGGTTAATTCACCAAATGACCAACAAGCATTCAAAGTTCAAAGATCACCAGATGGAAAATTAAATCTTGTTTTTAATGATTTATTATTTTTGCAGAAACCAACAGAGGCTCAGACTAAGCCGTTAAAAAATACTGGAGGTAACACATCAGGCATATTTTTAATTGGCTATTATTGAGTTTTTCCCCCCCAAAAATTTTAAGCTATCATTTTTCCCGATAACAATTTGTGCCTTGATGGTCGTGGCCGGATGAATGGCAGATCATACTGCAGTGAAGTGAAAGACTATCCATCACAGAGTGAGTTGGATTCAATAATCAAGCGTGAGTTCTCCAATTTGGAATTCTTCTTCAACGAAGACTTGGTATTACCTCAGAATATATCGCAACGCATGAACAATGAACCGGAGGAGGATAATCTATGTGGAAGTCGGGAGTTAGTAGTTTACCCACAGGGTGCCGTTACAAAGGATGACACTTGGATGTGGATTCTAAATAATAATGACACCTTCAAGCAAGCCGTGCGAGTGGAGGAGTGTATGTAAGTGTGAGTTGTGATGAGATGTGATTTTGTTGCATTTTTTTTTTTTTTTTATCTCAATTACACTAAGATTAAGATAAAAAACTTTTTTTTTGTTATGTCTAATGTTGTGAGATTATTCCTTATTGTGCTATTTTATGACCAACACAGTATGTAACTCACTTATTTTGGTTATAGGCGAGCTTTATACAAAAAAATTTTAATAAATTTTAAAATCTCATTTTAGAAATCCGGGAGAGACCTGCAAATATGTACAGTTTCCTAATCATTACACGGCAACATGTAAGCAGAATTACATATATCGTTCCTTGTGGGCAGTAACGGAAAATAAGACCGTTGTGAAGGATCATTTCAAGATGCCATCATGTTGTCAATGCGTTGTGAAACAAATGGGGAAATAATAATTATTTAGAGTTACAAGTCAGTTAAATATTTAATTTTTAATTTGTGATTTATTCGTATTTCTTAGTTTCAGTCCTTATCTCAAGAAGCCAACAAAGGATGGCAGGCCAAACTAAAGTTTTATGAAAGACCCACACCAAACAATCTATATATAAATGTTGTAATATATAGATATATATTTATCGAGTGTATCTTTTCAAAATTCATTTGTTTTTATTGTTTTAAGTTTAAGTGATTTTATGTAATGTGTATTTTTGAAATTTAAGCTAAGCTATAAAATTTGAACACTTTTAGAGCTGTTTTTTTTTTCGTAATTATTTTCATTTTACCGAAAAATTTTATATATTTTTTAAAAACAGTGAGAAGATTTATCTTTTAAAGTACAATAGCTTTCTTATAAGCATTAAACCCATTCACAATTTGATCAATACCGATTTGTGTTTGCCTAGAATTCAATTTGCCAAGGCTGTTAAAATAAATGTATTTAAATTATATTATATGAATTTTTAATATAGCTTTTTTTAACATACCAAACTTGTATATAGGTGATTCCATGTCAAATTGGACGCTTTTGTCCAAAAATTGATTTTGATGAATTCGCTTAAAAATTAGAAATATTCGCATATTTGGAAAATTAAAAGAAAAAATTGTTAAAAATTTTGTCATTCGTACATGTAGTAAAACAATCATATCTTCAATACTTTTAGTCCTACAAAAAATGTTAAGGGCATATTTTATAGATCTTGAATTTTTCTTCTTTGTGGTTTTTTATAAACACTTTATTGAAAACTTTCATTCACATTTTTTAGGGTTAGCACCACTATTTTTTTCGGTGTTTTTAAAATATGGTCGTATTGAAGCATTCATTCTTAATGAATTCTTAAAAGCTTACGTTGGAGAATGAATGCTTACACTGAGAGAAATATGTGTTAAAATTAAGTGAAATTGTGTTCATATTAAACGAATATGTTTTTGAAATATAGCTTGAAATAATTTCATTTAAGTTAAGGACATACTTTTGTCAAGTAAAATTTAAGACAAAAGTTTTTGTTTTCAAAACAATGTTTTTAAAATCTCTTTTTAAGTAAACTTTTCCAGTTTAAAAACATTGATTTAAAGAAAAAAATTTTGAAACAAAAACTTTAACATTGAAAACGAATTTTTTTAACCCCTTATTTTTCGATGCCATTTTTTAAATTTTTCGAGTTTTCGACGTCGGATTCGTGATCAGCGACCCCTGGGACCCCTGTACTACTAAATTTGAACTCCATTTGATAAAGCGTTTTATTGCGACTTAAAATATTGAAACATTTTAAAAGTTACCATAAATGTTTAATAAGTTCTTATTTTATCTAATGTTCAAATTGTGTAAGTCCAATTAAAAATATTTTCCAACAATCAAATATACAATCGGGGTTTTTCTTAGCTTGGTCTCAATTGTTTGGTCAATGATTCTACTGAACATAATTTTTTAATTCAATCTCAGATAGCGACGAGTTTTTTGTTAATGTAAAGAAATAATAAGAGAAAATTATAACAAAAAAAGAAAGATATGAGTTAACAGTTGAAAATTAAACACACTAGTTTTTAATTTTGTTTCACGTTAAATTTATAGATTAAAATTTTTTGTTCAATTTTGAATTATGTTTTTTTCTCAGTGTACTATTTTAATCGAATTTTTCAAAAACTGCCTACCAGGATATGGAAAGGTCCGCTCGCGTACCTTTATGAGCGTACCATTCAAAAAGGTACTCAAGAAATCGTACGCGCTCGCTGACGTGTACCATAGAAAATATTTTATCGCTCTTATCCACGACCGCGTTCGTTTTGGTAAGACTTTGAAATGAGGTCTCATAAGTTAGTTAGTTAGTTAAGTGAGGAGGGAGCAAGTCACCTAGTTACTGCGGCCTCAAGGGCCTATTGTAGCAAACCTCTATAAGTTACAGTTCATCCTTAATCGTTAAGTGCGTTAGGAACTGAGCGATATCCTTGGGTGAACTATCCGCTATTAGATGCGTTTCTAAGTACAATGCACCTAAGTAACGAAGACGGGTCCTGATTAGACCGTTACAGTGACACAAGATGTACTCTGCTTTTTCTTCATCTTCATTAGATAATCTACACAGATCTTCCTGGACTAAGCCCATGGTTGATAAGTGCTTATTTACCTTACAATTTTCAGTTAGGAAACCTGTGACAAGTCTGATAGATCATCCACTTAGAGTCAGGAATTGTTTCGTTCTTTGGAGCGAAGTGGTTGGCATGAATGTTTTAGCCTGTCTCTTAGCTTCAGTTTCCCTCCAGTTATGAAGTGCCTCTCTGTTTAGCCACATTTTAACGTTATGGCGCATAGTGCCCCATGGTTCTGGGCCTATGAAGAACCTTGCAGCCCCTTTCCTGGCTAGTTCGTCCGCGATCTCGTTACCTAAATAGCCGCTATGACCTGGTATCCAAATGAGATGGACTCTGTTATGGGTAGATATCTTGATAAGTAGCTGTAGGCAATCCCATACGAGTTTGGACGTGATTTTATATGCGCTAAGTGCAAGTAGAGCTGGTTTACTATCAGAGTGAATGTAAATGTTTTTGTTCCTAGTGGGACTGTTTACATACTCTCTTAGGCAGATCTCAATGACGTGGACTTTAGCTTGGAAGACTTAATTACCTGTGCCCATGCTGGCATATATAGATTTTCCCTGCCTTAAGCCAAAAACTCCAGCTCCTTCACCTTCGCTTCACCTGTCTTTGAGCCATCAGTATACCAGGCTTAAAAGTTACCAGTGAACCGTGGCCTCTCTTTTCCCCATGTGGTTCTGTTTGGGAAGGAGACTTGGAAGTTTTTGTAGAAGTTGAATTTTGGAAGGCAGAGATCGTAGGGTAATAACCTTAGATTCTCGTCCTTGGTTATTTCGTGTAGCAACGCTGAGTGAGTATTACTTGGTATAATCAAATTGTTGTCAATGATGAGCCTGACTGTGAAGAGCAGAGCTTCTTTCTTAACAAGAAGATGTATTGGTGGTATACCAAGCAAAATCTCCAAAGCAGCAGTTGGAGCAGAACGCATTGCTCGTGTGATACATACACAAGCTAGTCGTTAGAATTTGCTTGAGCTGTTTTTTGGATCGTTTTACTCCACCATACTGGTGCGGTATATATGACGATAAATGAGACCTTTAGTGCTCACGAGCCGCTCACGAAAATGAAAGGCAGGAATGAAATCTGAGTAGCTTAGAGAAAAATTTAGCTCCCAGTAGAATTCATTGCAACTTTTATGATTTCTGTAGACTGTGAACAAAGATATAGGTTCCACATGGTTTATATATGGTACTAGTTGGGTCGTTACAACTTTGTTAAGTTCTGTGGACTCCTTGGTCATAAATGTTGGATTTTTTGACAAATACTTTCCAATTGAAGTATTTGTCAAAAAGTATTTTTTTGGAACTTATGGTCACTGGGACTTTTTGGGTTTAGTGAACTCCTCGGACCAAAATCTGCGATTTTTTTGTCAAATACGTACGTATACCACATGAACAGATAGTTTCCAATTGCAAAATTTTTGGAACTAGCTAGATTATTTTTGAAACTTTGGAAACTTTTTGGGTGTAGTGGCCTCCTTGAATACACTTTTTCTTGACAAATAGGTTCCACTTGATCAAATGGATTCCACTTTCAATATTTTGTCAGCTAATTGAGTCATATTTGAACAATATGACAAGATTGAGCCACTTGTAATATTTGGAAATAATTGGGGCATTCTAACTTCAATGGAATTAATTAAATTCTTGGAAAAATCATGAATTTTTAGACCTATTACCCAATTAGTTCCAAAAGTGCAAGTGGATCCTATATGTCCAAATGGAACCTATTTGTCAAAAATCCAATACTTTTGTCCAAGATGTCCACAAAACCTAAAAAAGTTACAATGGATATGGTAGTACCATAAATTAGTCTAGTGGAACCAATTGGCCATACAACCATATATTCTTGTCCAAAAAGTCTACAAAACCCAAAAAAGTTCAAATGACCCAACTAGTTTCAAAAATATTGAAGTCGGAATTTACCAATTTTTCAAAAAAAAAGTTTGTATAAGGAGTCTACAAAACTCAAAAAAGTTCCAATGACCCAAATAGCTCAAAAATTAATCCAAGTGGATCCTATGTGTGCAAGTGGAAACTTTTTGTCAAAATATCCTACATTTTTGTCTAAGGAATTCCAAAAATATTGAAAGTAGAACATATTTGTCAACAAAAAACAAGGTTTTTGTCCAAAGAATCCACAAAACCAAAAAAGTTTCACTGACCCAACAGTTCCTAAAATATATAAATGGAAACTATTTGTCAAAAAATGTTGGTCCAAGTAGTCTAGAAAAGTAGTCAAAAAAGTTCCAAAGTAACGCAATTGCGGAGAATACATCGTAATTTGCCAAAGGAGTCTATTGAACCAATAAAAGTTCCTTTCACCTACCTAGGAGCTCCACTATACCCAGTTTTCAATCAATGCCATGTACGGCTCATGAACCGTCCCATGAGCATAAATCGTCTCATTTGCTTACACGCTCGTGGACAGGTACGCCAAATATTTTTTGTCTTTAAAGTTCATGAGCTAGTTCTGTTGCTTTGTAAATTTGGCTCATGTACACGGACGTGAGACGTTATCTAAGGCACATGGGCATTTACCAAAATGAACTGTGTACTAGCTCGTGTGCGTACACGAGCGGACCTTTCCGTACCCTGATGCCTTTTTAGATCCAAAACACATTTATTTTGAATTAAAAATGTAATTTTATGTATTTTTTGTACTTCTTATGGTATTTTACAACTTTTAAACTAGTAGTATACCTTCGACAGATTTTTCTTTATCAAGGAATAAAAAAAAAAAATTAAAATAATTAAAAATAAAAAAAAAATGTATTTATTATTAGCTTAAATTATAAAATACTGTAAGAAGTACAAAAAATACTAAAAAAAATCCCATTTATAAGTAAAAATTGTGTAGGCACTTTTTGAAAAATGCGTTCAAAATAGTAAGCATATATTCCCCAACATAAAATTTTGAGAATGCATTAAAAATGAATGCTTCAATACGACAATGCTGTAAAAACGCAAAAAAAAAAAAAAAAATAGTGGCCAAAAAAATTAAAATTTTTCTTTACAGTGTAAAAAAGAGTACATCTCAAAGAAGATCAATTCAAGGTCTCAAAAAAATATTTCCGAAGTGTCTAAAGACTAAGGGTTTTGAAGATAGAGTTGGTTTACAACATCTTCGAATGAAAAATTTTGATTTTTTATATAATTTTCCACTGTGAATAATATGAAAAAAATTACAAAACAAAAACATATAAAAACATGCAAATAATTCTAATTTTTGAAGTACTATCGACCAAATACCAAAATACCAAATTTTTACATATATGTTAGTTGCGAAAAGCGTTCAATTTGACATGGCACCGATATAGGAATCCAAAATTACTAGGAACTCAATAGTAAAAGAAACTAGTAATCCCGTGTGTCGTTAAAACGCCAAAATAATAAAAATCTAGTAATTCGCACATTTGTACAGGGGCTTCAAGATCATATTTGGAGCTTCTGGACCAGATTCCAAAGACGTGCGATATATTTGATAGGTGATGAAAATAATCCATCTTCTTTTAATTCTTAATTCACCTTCTGTACAGGTACTACCATAGGAAGTGTTCAAGGGAGATTCATGGCCTGACGCCACCAGCTCGTGTGTTTCCTAGGTCCACTCGGGCAGCTTCGATCGTACAGAAGTTCCAATTAAAAAGCAATATTTTTGGGAGAGAGAGTACAGCTTATGGCAGTCCCGTAGCCAAGGGGAAAATTTAGGGTGTTCAAACCCCCCCTTAGGGTCGAGAAAGTATGAAAAAGTATCACATATGAAACAGGCTCGTAGCCAGGATTTACCTTACGGGGGTTTTGATAAATAAATCTGTAGGAAGATACCTGTAAGAAATAAAAAGCTAGGATATGGGAATTTTTCCAAGCAAAATCGTTTTCTTTTAATACTATTCGTGAATATGCCTGTTTTTAAATGGCCATAAGAGAGATGACAAGTACAAAGTTTTTGATTTTTATCTTTAATTTTTTGAGAAATGTTTCAAATTGATAATTTTTAGTTTTCGTTTAATTGTTGAAAAGTAAAAATAACTATCACAAAAATTCACAAACTCTTTTATAAACAGGAGAACCAAGAAATTAAAGTCTTTATATTTGATTTCTTTTTGGTTACCTTATGTCTCTATTGATCCCTATATACCCATAGAACAAATATTTTATAGCCATTATCCTTTTTTAATTTATTTCATCAAAATAAGACTATTTTTAAAACCATTACTCAGCTAGATACATTTTTATAAAAAAAAAAACTAAGCACTAACTTTTTTTTTGGATATTCAAAAGAATGTTCAGTCATGGGTTTAAATTTAAATTATTTGCAAAATAGAATATTGAAAAAAAATTAAATTTTTTCAACTTCTAAATTGTTTTAAAAAATTATTTAAAAAATCATCATATCCCCATAGAATTGAGCTCTATAAAATATTTAAAAATAATTTTTTATTGAGAATTTTTTTTCGAAAAAAGCATATTTAGATTTTAGATGATTTTCTGAAGCCTGTAATTTGGAAAAGACTTTGCACAGGCCTAAATTGTTGAGACAAGTTGAAGATTTAAAATATCCTATATACCAATAAAGCAACAAAATAGAATGGGCAAATTGTTTTAGTCATACGCTTTGCGGGGAATACGACCTAATTTGATAAATTTCGTGGTTCATGTATTTTTTGCATTATTCAGCTTTTCAAAATTAAAAAAAAAAAAAATCCATTCAAACGAATGTTAATATACAAACTTCCTGCAGTTGAATTTAAATATGATGATTATGACTTTTTTAAGCAAAGTGAATGTTTCATTTGGCCAAAAAACTTTTCATTGATTAAGTGAAGTTTCTTAAATTTTGCGTTGAAAATTTTCTTAAAAAAAGATTATATTTTGAATGTAATAGTTTCATATGCGTTATTATTTCATATTTTCTCGATCCTAAGGGGGGCTTTGAACACCTAAATTTCTCCCCTTGGCTACGGGCCTGATATGAAACTATTAAATTCAAAATGTGATCTTTTCTTTAAGTCAAGCTGAGATAATGTTGTAAAATTTACTGAAATATGCAAAAGTTTGAACATTTTCCACGCAAATTAATGAAACTTCACTTAATCAATGAAAATTTTTTTTGCCAAATGAAACATTAGAACCATTTTTCAATTATGTATTTTGATGCTCAAAAATTATCTGATATCTAGAAAAATATATATATGAAATTATACCTAGAACGAATATAATAAAATAAATTGTAGAAAATTAGGTTAACATTTTTTATGCAATATCTAAGCTAATTGGACCCAAAACCTTTTAGAAAGCATTCGTTTGAATGGATTTTTTTTTTAAATTTTGAAAAGCTGTATAATGCAAAAAATACATGAACCACGAAATTTACCATATTAAAGGGTATTCCACGTAAAGCGGATGACAAAAACAATTTTCCCATTCTTTTTTGTTGCTTTCTTGGTATATAACACATTTTAAATCTCCAACTTGTCACAACAATTTAGGCCTGTGCGAAGTCTTTTCCAAATTATAGGCTTCAGAAAATCACCTTAATTCTAAATATGCATTTATTCGAAAAAAATTCTGAATAAAAAATGATTTTAAAACATTTTATAGAGTCCAATTCTTTGGGGATTTCGTGATTCTTTTAATCATGTTACCAAATTTTCATAAGAAAAATTAACAATAACATTTTTTTTTAAAATTCTGCATTTTTAAAAACAGCTTCGATGTTGAAAAAATTTTATTTTTAATTTCTTAATTTCTATTTTGCAAGTAATTTAAATTTAAATTCACGACTGAACAAATTCGTAAAATATCAAAAAAAAAAAGTTACTGTTTATTTATTTTTACAAAAATTTATCCAGCTGGGTAATGGTTTTCAAACAAAAGTCTTCATTTGATGTGATAATGCAAAAAATATATGGGCTATAAGATATTGGTTCCGTGCAAAGCCCAGGGGCCGAATCGCCGCTTCCGTGAACGTACAACTCGTCACGCAAAATTTTGTTAACTGAACGCAATTCATTGACTAATTCAAGACGATTTCGTGACGAGTTGTACGTTCACGGAAGCGGCGATTCGAGCCCAGTTTTCGAACTACGGGGTTTGAAAAATAATCTGAAATTTAAATATGACTTTTGTTTAAATATGAAAAAATATATTGTTATTGCTATTGGGAATTGTACGGTTTTTTCAATCATGATTTTAAATTTTTATGAGAAAATGGAACAGTTAAATGTTTAGAGATTTTAAAATATTTTCTTTTGAATATAAGTCAAATTGTCGAAATCAATGTTAACTCAAACTAGGCTTCACACAGGTCCAAATACCTTGTGTATAAGTATCAATAAGGGATCAATAGAGGCGTAAGGTAGCCAAAATGAAACCAAATCTAAAGACTATAATTTTTTGGTGTTTCTGTTTATAAAAGTATTAGTGAAATTTTGTGAAAGTTACTTTAACGACAATTAAAAATTCTGAATTTGTACCATTTCTCAAAAAGTTAAAGGCAAAAATTTAAAACTTAGTACTCAAAATTAATTTGATAAAAAAAATTCAATAAACTCTTGTCATCTCTTTATGGTCATATAAAATTTATTTTTTTCCAAAAGCCCCCCTAAGGTAAATCCTGGCTACGGGCCTGTCTTATGGTACACGGTTTTCATCATTTCCCAAGCTTCAACCACATTTTGTTTCAATTCGAGCACCGGAGCATGGAGAAAGAAGTTCAGTTTGTCTTGAGGATGCGTCAAGTCATTATCCTTTCTTATTCATTTGTGGACCAAATTCTTGTGATGCGCCCATAAATCAAAACCATGATCACCACTGGAAGACTTTGGTTTTTTTTTTTTTTTTCTTTAAAGATGAGCTTTTTTGCTCAAACCAAATGTAAACTGAAAAATTGTGAAATTGCATAATTTTCTAGTGTTGGTTTTCAATCGATTATTTTGTCATTTTTCGATTTTATTCGGTTAATCGAATGTGAGATTGCGATAGAGTTAATTCGTTAACCGCAAGAAAATAATCGTTTATTATAATTTATTCGGTTAATCGTTGCATCACTAACTACATGTCAGCATAGCTTACAGGCAAAAGTTCAACAAATTTCAACTTTTGTATGGTAGACAACGTTTTTGACAGCTCGAAGCATCTTGGTTATGCTCATTCCGTTTAGGCTATAAAAGCTACTAACTCATTGACAGTTTAAACCTGAACTTGTAAGAAGGCTTACCAATAAGCTGTTAGAACTAGAAAGCCTGAATTTTCTCGAAATTCAATACTCAGCTATCAGTTATTGAAAAATGGACATTAAGCCTGTAGTTAGGTTGATTAAAACACGTTCGAATTATCCAGCCAACCAGCTAGGGTTGTGCTTAACAGTTCCGGAGACGGAACGGACATGGAACGTTTCCTTTAGACAGCGGAACTAGTTAATTTAAACATATCCGCGGAACTGTCTAGTTCCTTTGTTTATTTGATCTGCTTGAGCTGCTTAAGCTGCTTAAGCTGCTTGTTTGTTGAACGTCTCTTTTATAGAGCGGAGCTAATAAATGGAAACATGTCCGCAGAACTATCTAGTTCCTTTATTTATCTGTTTGAACTGGTTGTTTGTTGAACTGTTGAGGAAATTTGTAATACTCTAAGTATAATTTTAACATAACGCTGTGACTAGCCTTAAACCAAATTGAACACAATTTTTCGTTTTTTTCAGTGTTTTCATTTCAAAATTAAAAAAAAAAAGGAATTATTCATAAATTATTTAAAAAAGAAACTTTAAAAATTTGCTAAAAAAATGCATATAGTTCAAATATTAAGTAACAAAATTGTAGCATAAGAAAATATATAAAAATTATCTAATAGTTCCGCGGACAGTTTTGCGAACTGTTCCGCGGACATTCTTATTATGTTATAAAACAAAACAGTTCCTCGGACATGCTTATTTTATAACATAATAATCATGTCCGCGGAACTATCAGTTCCGACAGTTCTCTGTATTAGAGGAAATGTAACAAAAACATTCTAAATATCATTTCATTATTGTTCTCTTTCTTATGTTACAAGTAAAAACAGACAGAACAATGCATACAACAAGAATGACGATATATCATATAGTCTATTATTTCATTCATTCTCTCTCACAAGCATTATCGTTTTGCTTGCCATCACTCAAACAATTCGTCTAAGCAGTAATATGTGTGCGGTAAGTGCGAAAGAGATGTCGGCTTATGTTGCTCATTAGAAAAAATTTCATTTCAATCGGAACTGTTTGGGCATGCATAAATCGTACAGAAGGAATGATTGGAACTATGTCCGGGAGTGAACATAGTTCCATGAACTATACATGTCCGGAACGACCCAACTCTACAACCAGCTTATAGACTTACTTTCAAACCAGGTTTTAAAAACTTCGACATATTTGTTCCTCTTTACTTTAAAATAAAATGCTCAATTGTTAGTAATTTGTTTATGTTCGGTATACACTCGGAAGCTACTTAATAGAAATTTACTGCAATTTCACTGTTCTCAAGAATAGGTCAGGATAGACTGGATAGATAGGACAGATTACAAAAACTATTTATGATATCGCTACACGCAAAGAAAAAAAAAATCGTTTATAGCCAACTGTAAGCAAACGAACTTCGTTTATTGTGCTTGAAAATGTTTTTTGCAAACGTTTTAACTGTTGCGAGAAATGGTAGCAGTTGCGGGAAACGGGTTATTTAGTTGCAGGACATGGATTTTGTTTGCCATAAACGCGTGCGATTTTTCAATTGCTGCAAATGAATAAATGGTTTATTGCAACTTAAAGCATAGTTTGTAGGAAATGAACATCTTTTCTCATAAACAACCATTTCAAATTAAAACAGAGTTTTTTTTGTGCCTGAAAAAGCAAAACAAAAAAAAAAAAATTACAACAAAACTCAAAGCTGATTTTATTTACGTTTATATTGTTTTTAAGCAATAAAAAATTCTCAATTAGACTTTTATCAAAAAATTATAGGAAAAAGAAATCAAGAACTGAGTGTTCAAAATTAATTGAGTTATTTTAAACAAGGTTAATTTTAAAATGATTTTCAAATTAAACGATTTTGCTTATAAAAATTTCAAAATATGTACTTGTTTTTAATTTCTTACTGATACATCTGAATTTTTTTTTTATCAAAACAAATGGATAATCTTGGCCACGGGCTTGACCACGGAAAAATTTCAAAGATAATAGTTTTTTGTTTTATATTAATGATTTGGTATTCATTTCTTGAATTTTGAAATTCATTGAACTTAAAATTTCACTAAAAGAATTAAAAATTTGAAATTAAAATTGGAGCACTTAATAAAGAAAAAAAAAATTAAATAGAGTGAAGAGAATTTCCCAAATATTATCAATTTTTTAAAAATGAATAAAGTCTGAAATCGAAATTGAGAAACTAATAATACCATAAAAAGAGAAAAGGGGAATAAAACCCAAAATATTATTCATAAAAAATATTTTTCAGTATAGACTCAAATCGCGTTCTTATCGTATTAATTTTGAACTCTGAAAAAAGTGTTCAAAAGACAAATTCAAACCATTTTTTGTTTTGTATTAATATGCCGCACCGAAAATCGGGTGTACTTCACTTTGTAATAATAAATATTATTACAATATTTAACAGTAAATATTAAATAGTAATAGTAAATATTCACTTTGTAAATAATATTTTCACATTAGAGCAAATTCTTGTCTAAAGTCTTTTAACCATTTTTTTTTAACTTTAAACCTTCATATCTGATCAATGCTACCACTTATCAAAAATCTAATAATTTTAGCGGCTTACCTACCGCTCAAGACCTTTCTAAAAATATCATATAACAAGTGTTGCTGTAGTGTTAGTAATTAACTGGAATAAGGGGACACGCACAGAATCCGTACAAAAAATAAAATTGTTTGAAAATTCTCTCCTGAAAAGTAGTAAAATTGTATCGCTATTGCTCGCATGAGAGCAAAATTGCAAGATAAACAACAAAGCAAGAAATATTTCCAGTAAGCTTGGCTCAAAGAGCAGCAGCTTCACAGTTTCAAAACTTCTAAACATTTCCTGTTTCGGACAAATGTATATACTGAATAAATTCAGCTGAAAAAGTATTTCCAAGCTATTAAAAAAAAAAAAAAAGAAAAAAAAAAACCAAAACATTGAGTGCTGCTGTTAAACGCAGCTACCGGCTGGACTGTGTTATCAGACGGCAAAAACTCGCTTTCATCGATTAGTTGAAAATCGCGGTTCACCAGTTGTACTTCACGCTTGCGATTGAGTTACGAGCTACGGTAGCAGTTGTTATTAATCTAAAATAATTTTTTATTTAAACTAATAAATATGATTTTAATTGCTTAAAAATTCAAAGTACAACGGCTTCAAAGTACATAGTACATTCAAAATACATAGAATTCGACTTTGATACGTTTTGTTTTAGCGTTTGTGAATTATTTTTGATTATAAATGTGAAAAAAACGTGTCCTCAGGCAGCTTAACAATTTGAAATTTAAATGCCAAGCTAAGCGTTTCCTTCAACCAACAGCTGCTCATCCACGTTCAGCGCTAGCAATAAAATCAACTGCATAACAATCAGAACTACAAACTGACTATAATTTCAGCAAAAGTTGTCACCTTTAACCTCATTAATTATACAAAATTCTCCTGCCCACTGATTAGCCTTGTCGACACCAACACCTTCTTCAATATGTTGATGAATTCGCTGCCTTGGCTACTCCAGACGTTGCTGGTTGTCTTATATTTTCAGCCGGTAGGTGCAAATGTAATGCATACTTGTATACATTTTTAAATTGTGTTGAATGTTTGATTCTTTCTATTTTTAAGTCATTCATTCATTACTTGAGTTCCTTACAATTTTCTATAGTTGAATGCTTAGTTTTACATGGTAACATTCAGTCAAACCTAATAATTTGAATATTTATTCATGAAAAGTTCTTGTCGTAATGTATTTTAATGTATTTTACTTTTAATTTATTGGTTCATTTGACATAAATTCAGTTGAAATATTAGAGATAAGCAATAACAAAAATATATATATATATATATATATATATATATATATATATATATATATATTCATATATAGTATCTCATAATTAGTTTGTAGAATATAAAGCCAACAATTGTTGCTTTCGCCTGATGAGATTGAAGCTAAGGCTGTTGCTTTGACTAGCAGTTGAAAGCTTTGTGTTTGTACAAAGTCCCTTCACATGTTGAAAAATTCAAATCCTTAAAAAAAAAAGAGCAAAAACAAATCTTTCTAATCCTTTTGAATACACTTAACACTAATCTTACAAGTAAATATTAACTTTGTGTGTCCAGTGTACTGAGAATGTGATAAAAAGTCAAATATTCATATTCATGACAGATAGGTTCATTGTAGCTAATTCTCAAATTCAATAGTGAGACCACAAATAAGGTCGATATTTAGAAAGCACTTTTAGTAAGTGTGTCACTTCTATTTTTTTAAACAATCTCTGTCAGATACTTTTCAATTCTAATTGCAAATATCACTAAATTTCCTGGAATAACTCCTTCTCAATTAACTTTAAATGGAAAATATTGTGGAAATCTTAATACGAGTACCTATGTACTCGTTTTAGAGCCTTCGCCACTCGACTCTCACTTCTGCTTCAAGAAAGCACTCCTCCGATATACGATATATGCGCACAGTGGGCACACATCTCCCACTCTATGCGTGCGGCTGCCGAAGAGATTATTGGCTATCACCGTCTTAGCCGAAGCGAGTGGCACGACCAAGAGATACGCGACGCCACTGCAGAGAAAGACACCGCCAACAAAGCCGGTCGGTTGCAATGCAACAAGAGACGTCTTTTCAGGCGGAAAAAAAGAGAGGCAGAAAAGCGCGAGAGCGAGAAGATTGAGATGTTTGTTATGGCGACAGGAATGACGCCAGAAAATTCTGCGAAAATATAAGACGCCTTGCCGATCGTTTTAAAACCGGGGCCTCTTCCTGCAAGGATGAAAACGGGAATCTTGCAACAGATATCCAGAGTACACTGACGTTATGGAGAGAACACTTCTCTAGCCTTCTGAATGACGATGATGACAACAATCCCGCCAATAGAGATGATATCCTGCAAACCCCAATTACGAATGACAGCCATAGATCGGCTTAAGAACAACAAAGCCGCGGTTGTCGATGGTCTACCCGCTGATTTGTTTAAGAACGGAGGTGAAGCTCTGTTTAAATGAATTCACGAGCTTCTATGCAGAATATGGTAGGAAGAATGCATTCCAAACGATTGGCACCTTAGTGTATTCTGCCCAATCCACTAGAAAGACGATCCCAATATTTGTATTAATTATGTAAAAGACTGAAGCTCATCGTAAACCAACTCAGTGGGCCTTATCAGTGTGGCTTCAGACCTAGAAAATCGACCACCTACCAGATATTCACGCTACGACAAATCTTTGAAAATACCCTATAGAAACAAATTGACACCCACCATCTTTTTGTCGACTACAAAGCCGCCTTCGACAGTCCCTTAAGGAATCATCTACACTCCACCTTGTCTGAATTTGGTATACTTGCAAAATTAATCCGTCTATGCAGGATGACACTGAGCAACACCAGCAGCGCAGTTCGGGAGGGACCTCTCTCCACCATTTGTTACCCAACGAGGTTTCAGACAAGGTGATTCTTAATCGTGCGACTTTTTTAATCTATTATGGAGAAGATTATTCGAGCTGCTGATCTGAGACAAAGCGGCACAATATTCTATAAGAGTGTTATGCTGCTAGCGTATGCCGATGATATTGATATCATTGGCCATAACACATTCGAAGTCAGTGCAGCGTTCTCCAAATTAGAAAAAAAGTCGAGTCGCAGGGGTCTTGCAATAAACGCAGATAAGACGAAATGTCTGGTGTCAACAAACAAACTCTCCCAACGTATTGGCACCCACGTCACTGTTGATAACACCTCCTTCAAGGTTGTGAAGGACTTCGTCTACCTGGGATCCAGCATTAACTCCACCAACGATATCGGTAGAGAGATAAAACGAAGGATAACCCTTGCCAACTTTGGGCACAGTAGGCAATTGAGAAGCAGAGCCCTCTATCGACGAACAAAAGTCACACTCTATAAGTCACTAATCATGCCCGTCCTGTTATATGCAGCACAAACCTGGACGTTGAGCAGCTCTGATGAAAAGACTTTAGGAGCTTTCGAGAGAAAGATTCTTCGCAAGATCTGAGGACCAATCTGCGTCAATAGCGAGTACCGAATGCGATGGATTGACGAGCTGTATGAGCTATATGAGCTATACGCAGACATCGACATAGTAAAGCGCATAAAAATCGAGCGGCTTCGCTGGCTAGGTCATGTTGAGCGAATGGAAGACGACGCTTCAGCGAAGAAAACATTCTATTCGGTACCCAGCGGCGTACAACGCAGAAGAGGTCGACCGCATCTCCGTTGGAAGGACAACTTGACGAATCTTGGAGCCTCCAACTGGCGCCAGCAAGCGCAAAATAGAAATGGCTGGCGCAAATTCTTACAACAGGCTGAAACCAACTTACGGTTGTAAGTGCCATCTAAGTACGTAAGGAAATAAGAAAGTTTTTATGTATAAATAACATTCTAGCAACTAAATTTGTATAACATATTTTTATGCATATTTTCTTTCAATAAAAGTAAAACTTCTTATTATAGGCCTGACAGGCATGACGAAGGCTTGAGCTTTGCTTGAAAACAGCCCTGATTTTTTTATACAAGTATCCCCCTCTTCTGCCCCGAAATTTGGTATTACTTTTTTTAAATGTTCGTCTATGATTTCTGGTCTCAATATCAATTTTTATTTCAAATTCAGATATGAAATCTGGTCTAAAATTAAAGAGGACGGATTTTTTGTTTAATTTCAGGTTAGAATACAGGTCTGTAAAACGAAAGCCTGAATTATATTTTATTTTTAAGCCTTGAAATCGGAACTGAATAATGGAGGCATGATTATGTGAAGAAATTCAATCCTGAATTCCAGTCTGACTATTAGAGGCCTGAGCAAGTTTTCTGCTGGGATATTACTAGCTTCTTTAGTTTATCACTGCTTGTGGAAATAAAATTTTAATTATAATTTTTATTTTTGATGCTTATATATTATTGGTGTTTTAACAGCGATGAATGGAATTATTTGCAATTAAATTTAAATGCAGCACGCCGACAAAAGTTGCAATTGTTGTACCGGTTTTAAAACAATATATAAAATGAATTAATTAATCATCGATGCAATTTATCGAAGTCACATTATCACATTAATCAGACATCCAGCGGCGTAGCTAGAAGTTTGCCGCCCCTCTTTGTGAAAAATGTATTGCAAATAAAAATTAAATGCATATACAGAATGTCGAAAACAGGACCGAAGATTTTGCGAACAACTTTTCTCTCGAACATCACCCCCAGAGCGGCTGCGTCAGTTTGCGAAACTACCCATGCCTCAGCACCATAAAGCAGCACAGGTAGAACGAGTGTCTTGTAAAGTGTTAGTTTTGTTGATCGAGAGAGGGCTCTGGAACTTAGTTGCTTACTGAGCGCCCGTATTAAACATCAACTTAAAGTTATCAAAATATAAGAAAACTTTTTTGAAGCAAACATATTTTTTTATTCACTAAAAAAAGTTATAGCGAATGTAAATGCTCTTAATTGAAATTTTTTCGCCTCTTTTTTGTTAACAAATAAGAAAAGATACTGTCTTCACAAAAATTGCCTTCTTTTTTATGGATTTAATTGGGTTCAAAATAAATGTTGAAGTTTTGGGGATCTGCTGCTAAAACAAACTAAAAAATCTTAAAAGATATCGAAGAGAATCTCGGAGAACAATGACACTTGAGAACATTCATTCTTCAACATTCATCTTTTCAACCATGTACTTCAAACCAGATCTTGATAATCTTTTACCATGTAACAAAAGATTGACGAAAAAACTATTTCGGTGGTTTTTGCTGATTTTCAAAATAAAAAATATTTATGGGCCGATAAGATCTCAATGTAAGATTTCAAATAGAGGGTGGATTTTCTAATTTTTTTTAATTATTTTTTTTTGCATGTAGACTAATTTTTCCTAAAGCATTATTTATTTATCCTTATTTTGTTTGCTTTTTTTCCAACAACGTTAATTCATTGTCGAAATCCATTTGATCGCTTTATTGCTGCGCTGTGTTAATATGTCAGGACAACGTAGATTCAACTACTCATTGTAGATCTTTTAAGTGCTTAGGAATTTTAACTTAGAAACGATTCTTTCACAAATAGCGACATTTGCTGCAATATTAAGAAAAATTAGCAAATGGATTACCATTCGGGACCTTTACAACATGCCTTTGAATCATTGTGCCCAGAAGCAACTGAAACAAACTCTGAAGTCTTTCGTTAATGATAATAAAGATCATGATTTAATGAAACATTTTTTTTTTATTTTTTTTTTTATATTACATAATCAAATTTTTTTTGTAACTTTTTCTTTTTGCTTGCATAACTGTAGCTTGCGTGGCCGTATCGACCTTATAGGAACCAACAGCTAGAATCTTAAAATTCATTTGGTTAAAACTCTTGCATAATTTTTAGCTTGCAAAGTTAATGAACTGTTATTTACTCAAATTTGCTTGTCATTGAGTTAATATTGAGTGAATTGGTCGTTTTTTATCGTTTGCAAATCTTAGTTTATAAAAAAATTCGTTCAATCGAATAAAACCGAATTTTATGAACACTTTGCACAAGTACGGAACTCTAATCAGCTGTTCGAGTCAGTCCAAATCAACTGATCCAACACTAGTTGCTCGACCATTTTTAAAAAGTTGATATTTTTATACCCCAACGCGTACAACGTAAGGGGTATATTAACTTTGTCATTCCGTTTGTAACGCCAAGAAGGAGGCGTGGCAGGTATAGAAAAATATATATATTTATGATCAGCATCATCTCCTTAGTCGATTTCCGTGTGTCCGTCTGTCTGTCCGTCTGTCGACACGATTACAGCCGCAATTTTAAAGCTATCGCGATGAAATTCAAAATATAAGTTTATTTTTAAAAAAGGAAGATCAAGTTCGAGAATGGGCCAAATAGGATGAAACCCACGCCTACCTCACATACAAATTGGCGTTATTTTAAACGTAAAATCTCTTCAAAATCTGCACAAATTAAAGAAATGCTTCAAAATTTTGCACATAAGCATTGATATTTCATATAAACTATCTGCATGATATATGGCAAAATCAGATGAAAGCCACGCCCACTTCCCATACAAAGTGGCTTTATTTTAAACGTAAAATCTCTTAAAAATCCACAAAAATTAATGAAATGTCTTGAAATTCTGCACATTATTTACTTACTTAGTTGGTCGTAACAACCCGTGTCTGGGTTTCGGCCGACCTCATCAGCTCTCGCCAGGCGCCTCTGCTTTGCGCGCGCCTTCTCCAATCGGATACACCAAGTGCGGTTAGGGCTTCCTCAGCCTGGTCCATCCATCGGAGGCATGGTCTCCCTCGTCGTCGTTGACCAGCGACCCTCGCCTCGAGCACCTTTTTCGCTGAAGCTTCGTCGTCCATACGATGGATATAACAATGCCAGAGTAGTCGCTGCACAGTTATACGCCGAACTACGTCAATGTCATCGTAGAGCTCATACAGCTCGTGGTTCATTCGGATGCGATAGTCATCGCCGACTCGAACAGGACCGAAGATTTTGCGAAGAACTTTTCTCTCGAACACCCCCAGAGCGGCTGCGTCAGTTTGCGAAACTACCCATGCCTCAGCGCCATAAAGCAGCACAGGTAGAACGAGCGTCTTGTAGAGTGTTAGTTTTGTCGATCGAGAGAGGGCTCTGGAACTTAGTTGCTTACTGAGCCCGTAGTAGCACCTATTAGCAATTATTGTTCTTCGCTTTATCTCCAGGCTGACTTCGTTTTTGGTATTAATGGCGGTGCCAAGGTACACGAACTCCTTGACTACTTCAAAGTTATAGCTACCGGATGAAACGTGGGAGTCTAAACGCCGCGCTCTCTTGTTTGTAGACGGCATATACTTTGTTTTACCCTCAATTATCGTCAAACCCACTTTGGCTGATTCCATTTTGATAGCGGCGAAAGCAGCGGTAACATCTCTCTTGGTACTGCCGACAATATCAATATCATCAGCGAACGCAAGTAGCTGGAGGCCTTTGTAGAAAATGGTGCCATTACGATGCACACCGGCTTTTCGTACGATCCCCTCCATGACGACGTTAAAGAGATCGCAAGACAGTGGATCGCCTTGCCTGAAACCTCTTTTGGTATTGAAGGTTTCGTCTCCGAAACGCCGTCATTTCCTACCTTGACGGAGCTGCGTGTGTTGCTCAACGTCATTTTGCAAAGTCTAATCAACTTTGCAGGTATACCGCACTCAGACATTGTTGCGTATAGGCAATCCCTTCTCGGGCTATCGAACGCAGCTTTAAAATCGACAAAGAGATGGTGTGTGTCAATTTGATTTTCGTGGGTTTTCTCCAGGAATTGTCGTAGCGTGAAAATCTGGTCTATGGTGGACTTACCAGGTCGAAAGCCACACTGATAAGGTCCAATCAGTGTTTTTGTAATCGGCTTTAATCTTTCACACAGCACGCTCGAGATAACCTTATATGCGATGGAAAAAAGACTGATACCTCTATAACTAGCACAGATTGTTGGGTCTCCTTTCTTAAGTATAGGGCACAGTACGCTGAGGTGCCAATCGTCGGGCATGCTTTCTTCTAGCCATATTTTGCTGATGAGCTGATGCATGCGCCTTATCAATTCATCGCCGCCGGTTTTAAACAATTCAGCTGACAGGCCGTCAGCACCCGCTGCTATATTGTTTTTGAGTCGTTGGATAGCAACTCAAACCTCTCCATGGCTAGGTGATGGTACTTCCACTTCGTCATCGTTGATTGGTGGCTCTGAACTGCGCTCTCCATGGGCGGCATTGGTGGAATCGTCGCCAGTAAGTAAATTGGAGAAGTGCCGTCTCCACAATCTCAGCACACACTGTGTATCCGTATTCAGATCTCCATTTTCGTCTCTACAAGTGGATGCTCCGGGCTTGAAACCTTGGGTTAGACGCTTAACCTGTTGATAGAATTATCGTGCATCCTTCTTGCCCTGGTATGCCTCTAGTTCCTCACGCTCACGCTTTTCCTGCTCTTTTTTCTTGCGTCTGAAAAGGCGCCTCCCTTCCTTCCTCTTTTCGCGGTAGTTTTCTCGCACGGCTCGCGTTGCAGCTGACTGCAGCGTTTTTCTATAAGCAGCGTTTTTTACTGCAGTCGCGATGCGACACTCCTGATCATACCATTGGTTCCGAGGTTGCGAGCGCCGGAAACCAATGACTCTTCAGCGGCAGCGTGCATGGAGTGGGATATATGCGCCAAAGTCCGCCGGCGTCGTCGGGTCCAGAGGTTGGTTGGTTGAGCTTAACCGAGAGTTGAGCGGAGTAGGCTTCGGCAGTCCG
The DNA here is from genome assembly GCA_914767935.1 of Coremacera marginata. Taxonomy (NCBI): domain Eukaryota; kingdom Metazoa; phylum Arthropoda; class Insecta; order Diptera; family Sciomyzidae; genus Coremacera; species Coremacera marginata. Next base: position 230,770,783 of record OU612043.1, on the reverse strand, counting down.
TTGTAATTGCAGCTTAGCGACATCTAGCTTTCGTTGCATTCCTGTGCGTATGTTCTTCGCATTGCATAATCGCATGCGGATCTTGGCTGCAACAAGATAATGGTCGGAGTCAATTATGACCCCCCGAAATGTACGCACATCTAGAACACTAGAGGCATGCCTTCCGTCGATTACGGACGGACGTCTTTGACGGCTTCGTCCTTTTCCTCCGTCGGGGCGTGCGCGCAAATAAGACTGACGGAGAAAAATTTTGCCTTGATGCGGATCGTGGCCAATCTTTCGTTCACAGGTGTGAACCGGGAAACAAGGTGGCGTAGTTTCCGGCTAACAACGAATCCACATCCAAATTCGCGCCTCTCCGCATGGCAGCTGTAGTAGATATCACAGTGTGCTTGTTTAGAGCAGCCTTGCCCTTTCCATCGCATTTCCTGGATGGCGGTGATGTCAGCCTTTATTGTTTTGAGGGCTTCCGCCAGTTAGATAAGGGCACCTTCCCTATAAAGGGTTCGGACATTCCAGGTGCATATCCGTAAATCATTGTCCGTTTTTCGTTTGCGGTGGTCGTCAACGTAATTGGGGTTCTTATCCGAGGCTGGTTTAGTTTTCATTGGGCAGTAGTAATGTGGCGAGACCCAAACCCTGCGCACATTCCATGTTTAGGGTATATGGAGCGACCCGCCGCTCAAATTAGCCGTCAAACTGACGGATGCCAGTTTGCCGTTGCCCAGGGAATACCACGTGGAGGTTTGAGTCGACTTGAGACGATTTCGACATGGATAATGCTGGCCTCGCCAGGTTGAGGCGGTCAGACACGTTGCCATGTGAAGGTTCGCCCCCTGTTCCCCATCCCCTGTTAATTTTGCACATTGGCTTTGATATATAATATCAACCATCCCTATGATATATAGCAAAATTGGATCAAAATCTCGCCTGAATCCCATACAAAGTGACGTCATCAAAATTGGAAAACTTTCGAATATATAAAACTGAATATCATCGAGTATGTCGTAGCTAAAGACTTCGAATATACTTCCATTTTGGGCCGCGGGGGGGTATTTTAGCTTCGGTACCCTGCCGAAGCTCCATTCCTCTCTAGTTATTTAAAGTTTTCCAATGAATTTGGTTTTGAATATTTTCTTTGCTACCTATGGTTATAGTTATAGTTATAGTTATATTTATAGTTATAGTTATAGTTATAGTTATAGTTATAGTTATAGTTATAGTTATAGTTATAGTTATAGTTATAGTTATAGTTATAGTTATAGTTATAGTTATAGTTATAGTTATAGTTATAGTTATAGTTATAGTTATAGTTATAGTTATAGTTATAGTTATAGTTATAGTTATAGTTATAGTTATAGTTATAGTTATAGTTATAGTTATAGTTATAGTTATAGTTATAGTTATAGTTATAGTTATAGTTATAGTTATAGTTATAGTTATAGTTATAGTTATAGTTATAGTTATAGTTATAGTTATAGTTATAGTTATAGTTATAGTTATAGTTATAGTTATAGTTATAGTTATAGTTATAGTTATAGTTAAAGTTATAGTTATAGTTATAGTTATAGTTATAGTTATAGTTATAGTTATAGTTATATTTATAGTTATAGTTATAGTTATAGTTATAGTTATAGTTATAGTTATAGTTATAGTTATAGTTATAGTTATAGTTATAGTTATAGTTATAGTTATAGTTATAGTTATAGTTATAGTTATAGTTATAGTTATAGTTATAGTTATAGTTATAGTTACAGTTATAGTTATAGTTATAGTTATAGTTATAGTTATAGTTATAGTTATAGTTATAGTTATAGTTATAGTTATAGTTATAGTTATAGTTATAGTTATAGTTATAGTTATAGTTATAGTTATAGTTATAGTTATAGTTATAGTTATAGTTATAGTTATAGTTATAGTTATAGTTATAGTTATAGTTATAGTTATAGTTATAGTTATAGTTATAGTTATAGTTATAGTTATAGTTATAGTTATAGTTATAGTTATAGTTATAGTTATAGTTATAGTTATAGTTATAGTTATATTTATAGTTATAGTTATAGTTATAGTTATAGTTATAGTTATAGTTATAGTTATAGTTATAGTTATAGTTATAGTTATAGTTATAGTTATAGTTATAGTTATAGTTATAGTTATAGTTGTAGTTATATTTATATTTATAGTTATAGTTATAGTTATAGTTATAGTTTTAGTTATAGTTATAGTTATATTTATAGTTATAGTCATATAGTCATAGTTATAGTTATATTTATAGTTATAGTTATTGTGGAACTCATAATTAACGCATAAATGGTTTCTTAAGAAAGAATGTTTGAGCATATTTAGGCAACTTGTAGAATTGATTTATCAATTTGAAGTCATGAAACCATGCAAAAATATTAGGCAAACAGCAGAAAAGTGGAATGAAATCTGCCTTTGAAAGAGGTAAAGATGCATCCATGGCAAATTAAAATTTCATAGAAAAATTTGGTATAATTATAGTTTTATAGCGTAAACATCAACAAACAAATCCAGAAGAGTAAAAGCGGAGGAGAAAGATAATTGAATCAGGTTTCCAGGTGCATAGTTTGAATTCCAAGTTTTATTCTTAAAACTATTTAAAACTCAAAAATTAGAATTTAAAAAATCCTTAAAGTTTAAAATATGCCTACCAAAGACAGATATGATTCTGTATGCATACTTATCTAAAGATAAATCTTAGGGGATCATTAAATAGAGAGCTTATACATTAAATCATTCTCTGTGATATTCGATTTAGACGTGGTAATAAATGAGCTATGAACTTGAGTTTATAAACAAATTTTTTTGCTTTTCAAGTTTCTTCTTAGCATATTCTAATATTTTCCCATTTTCTATGCAATTTTTTCAGATGGTATGTCCTAGTAGTGAAATGATCACTTCCAATAGACGTGGTCAATCTTCGAGGCTACAATCTTTTGTCAAAAGTGAACCTTTGAGAGAAAAAACTGATATCTTATGTGATATTTTTATTTGTGATATTCCTAATAGAACGGGCATAATATTGTTCAATGTAAGTCAACACATACTCGTATGTGGCACACATTATGAACGCGAACTGTTAACAATCTTTAGCTCTTTCAACTACCCGCAGAATACAATCAAATATCCAGAGCCAGAGATTTACGTACCAAAAATACCATTCAATATATTCAAGGTGCAAAGATGGAAAATTGAATCATAAATTATTCGACAAATAAAGATGATTCATAAATGATTTTATATTTTTTGTAGAAACCAACAGAGGCTCAGCCATTGCCGGTAAGAGAGATTGGAGGTAATTTGTGAGCATTACATACAATTTTTCAATATTATATTTATTCTTTTTCACGAAAAATGAAAAGATTTGATATGTCTTGATAATCATGGTCAAGAGAGGCAGAAATCATACTGCAATAAAGTTGCCAACTATCCTACACACAGTATGCTGGAGTCAATGATCAAGCGTAAGTTCACCAATTTTGAAAAGCTTCTTACCCAGGACTTGGTTTTGCCAGTGGAAATTACACAGCGCGCGAATCATGAGACAGAGAAGGTTGAGCAACTACTGTGTGATACCGTTCAGAGCACCATTTTTCCTGAGGGCGGAAAAACAAAGAATAATGTCTGGATGTTGATAGTAAACGATAAAGAAAATTATAAGCAAGGCGTGAGAACAGAGGAGTGCTTGTAAGTGTGAGTTTTTACAAGAATCTCAACTATGCATCGTAAGGTGGATTGAAACCTATGTTGCCTGGGTTATTTTTGGTTCGGACATTAAAAGTAATTCAGCATAAAAATTAAAAAAAGGGGGTGGTGGTGCTTTTTCCTTAGAACTTTTTTGAGATAAATTTTTGTATAAGAACGTTAAAATGTTAAACCGTTTTTAGAGTGAATATTACACCGTAATTCCATTTTTGGCATCAGTTTTGCTCCATCAGCATTCCAAATGGCCGAAAAAGTGGGTTTACCCATTTCCACATGCTCTAGAGCAAAACGGATGCTCAAAAATGGAACCCTCCGCACCCGATTTACTATAGAATGACATGAACGACTAAAACTTTAATCAAAGAAAGATTTGAAATAAATTCAGATTATTCATCAATATAAATAGAATAGAATATGAAAATGCTCAGATCTAATAATTTTAAGCATGGAGTCATAATTTGATACATTATAAAAAATTCTCTTGTTTAGCTAACCTTCAATAAGAATATTTTTTGATTTTTTATAAACCTGCTCACTTTTAATCTGCTGGTTAAAATGTTTAAGCTATGAATTTTTTTCAGAACTTTTTGCAGGGAAAATATCTTTAAATATAAACCAAGTAGGCACAAATTCTGTTCTTTTTGTCTGATTCTGAAGTAGATCGGGTGCGAGGTTTTCATTCCTGGCATCAGTTTTGCTCTTGCTGTGCACATTTGGAAGCTATCTGTGAGAATGGAATTTCTTCGACAAATTTTTTCGACTAGTTTTGACTGTACAACCTATAAAACTCCGCCAGGTTAGCAAATTAGTTGAGCCTGCCTGCCCCAAGCCAGGTTAAGGAGGAGGGTTGGTAATGGGATACGTCCCATACCGTAAAAGGTTAGAGCCAACCAAGAGCTCGGGGTGGCGCCCATCTTGGTAGCAGGTCACTATGTAAAATATTGTGAAAAAAGCCTGCGATGGAATAGCAATGGTCCATATAACTTGTTAGCACGGGGATAGTCAAACCCGTCGAATGAGGTGACCTTATCTATCCACCAAGGAAAAAATGGTGTCTTAGGGCACAGGAAAGGTTGTTGACCTCGTGAGGTTTTGGGCACGGGTCAAAAAAAAATCGTAGGCACTTCGTTTAAGGTATGTTAAGGGATCCATGCCTTAAATTGAAGTGTCAGCCAGATACGAAATAGTGCTATGTGCACAGTCAAAAACAAAAATTCTATATATATGGATATATGAATTTTTTGTCTCTTTGCTGGGATGTTGTAGACCCCCATTTCGACGGGACCGAGTTGCCCAGGTGACTATCATGGGTTGGCCCTTCGGAGAGACTCGTGCTGGATGTGGTTTGTGCACATCGCTTGCACAGGTCTAGACGGGGTCGCGCAGTAGCCAAACTGGTACTATTAAGGGCAGTATGGAATTCTTATTGCATACTGCTTTTACTAAATAGGGCACACGGTAATGCTTTTGTGTTTATGAATGTGACATCTAGTACGTGGTTGCTTTTCTAGTGTCACTTGTATAATACAGGTCTGTGAAGAGTATTTCAGGTGCACATCCTTTTTGTATGTGCATTTTTTAATACTATATGTTCATTCATGAACTATAACTCCAACGTCTGTGGACACAGAGGAATTAAGCCTTAACGGTAGGGGTCCTCTATAAACACATAGCGGATTTCTGTACAACCTAAAAATATTCGACCGGATCTATGGTAAATTGGATGCGAAGATTCTATTTTTGGCATCCGTTTTGATTAAGACCATCTCGCCATGAGTAAAACCAACCTTTTCGACTGTTTGGAGTACTTTTGAGCAAAACTGATGCCAAAAATGGGATCCTCATATTCGATTGATCCTAAAAATGGTCTCATATTAACACGTTTTTGTGGTCGTTTTGTGGATAATTGATCCTGAAAATGGTCTCATATTTGTCGTAAAAAAATTGCTAAAAAATAAAATGCACAAAATGAAAGCAGCGACAGAGTCGAGTGCACAACCATTCCAATTTTAATTTGCATTCTTAATAACTTTTCATCCCCGAATCAAAGATCGCCCAGGCAACATAGGTTTTTAGAACGCGATATAAATCGACCCGACATATACGGCACAAATGCATCTAAAAATGTTAGCATATAAGTAAACACGTTTAATTTCTTTTAGAAATGCGGGAAAACCTTGCAAATTTATTGACAAACCTAGTGATTATTCGGTGACCTGCAAGCAAAATTACAGGCTTCATAAACTGTGGGCCATTAAGGATAATATAACCATTGCCAGGGAAGAGTTCCCAATTCCATGTTGTTGTCAATGCGTGTGGAAGTCAGCGATAAGCTTTTTAAATAGTGTGTATTTCGCATAGAATTATATGACTATTAAATAAATTTTCTTTATTATTTCAGTAACTGTAACAGTAGGCTAAGAAGGAAGGTCAAGGACAGGATGGCAGGCCAAACTGTAGTAAAGATATACAAATATATATGAGAAATGTTATGAGAAATGTTTTGTATCCTTAAAACTATAAAATTACTTTTGTAGAAAATTAAACACTTTCTTCATTATTGTTTTCTATTTTACAGCACCTGAAAAAAAGACAAGAGAAAGAGGAATAGAATTAAAAAAAAAAAAAATCTTCTAAAGAGCTGGATAAAGGGACTTGCTAATTACATATTTTATTCCATTTACTATTCACATGGTTTTTGTTTTTTATTATTTTCATCCGCTATGAGTTTTATTAATGTTTCTTATAAATGCTCAAAAATATTACAAATTCCGTATAGGCAGTCATATAACTTATTTATCCGAAGCTTCAAGTCGATTTGATCACAATCGCTTTGAGTCAGAAAAATTTTATGCCGTGTGTTTTAGAAGCTAGAAGAAAACGGTAATCGAAGCGTTTTGAAAATTTGAATTTTTTTTCTTAAATAACAATGGAAAACTATAATAGTTTCAAATTATTTCTTTCTTTATTAATCAATTCTATTAAAACAAGAAGAATTTTGTATATACAACAGCTGTAAACTGCTTAACCAAAGCCAAGGCATATGATTTCCCAAACGTTTTAAAAGAACAGCCTGTCTATGCGCTATTTTAAACCGTCTTAAAAATAAGAACCCAATCGCAATGAGGCTTTATTCAATCGGCTTGAAATTCGATTTCGAAACGGTTTGAAATTCGATTTATGCAAAGGTTTTAACCAAAACGATTTGAGTCGAACCGATTTAAAGCGTCGGATAAACAAGGCAATAGAAAAGAAGTCGCAGTAGTAGGGTATTCCCAATGTGCGTTGCTTCGATAGATGAGTGGGCTAAACGGTTGTTGTTTAAGAGAAAAGGTTGATGAATCGATTTGTGGTAGAGATAAAAAAAAATTTTTTTTTTGTTTTTCTATCAAAAATAAAAAATTTATGATGATATATCTTATTTATCTATTATATAAAAATGAAACTTGAAAAATTGGCATTTTTACGTTGATGCAAGTAAGCTCAAGAACTACTGCACAGATTAAAGTGAAATTTTCACTATTCTTACAATAATTCATTGTAGAGTGCCACTGTAAGCTCAGAATTTTTAAATATTAAATATCCGAGAATTTTTTTTACCAATAATCTGGTATAAATGGAAATTTTTATCAAATTTTGATCTTTTTTGCCATATCCTGCCTTAACAATATAATATATATATGTGAATATAATGTATTGAGAAATGATAGATCTTTACAATTCCAACAAAAAAGACCACGGTGACATATATCTATGATCAATAATTTTGTCGCAAACGTTACATTTAAGTGAAAAATTTTATCAATTTCTTGCAATCAGCCATTCGTTGGTTGCCTTCGATGCCATCAATGCTTGCAGCTAGCAGAACGTTGTTTTGGTTTCGCCACAAAATGCTGCTCAGTGCTCAGAAAAGAGACTCTCTCATGGAAACAGAGAAAGCTTTTTACTCGTTAACAGCAGAATGTTCGACAATTAAAATTTAAAGCATATTCTCTAAGCGCCTCGTGTTGTTGCTGCTACTCCAATGTTTCGATGTTGACAGCCACGTAGAAGATGGTTAACAAAAATAGAAGTTTAGCATGAAATTCATGATAAAAATTTAAGCTAAACCCTTACTTTGGCACTATTTACATATGTATGTAAATATTTTAACATGTAAGTAGCTATAACTTTTTATTAGTGCAAAAGTGAGGGTAAAATTGAAACTCCGTGCGCTGAAAATTACATCGCTTTGAATAGAAGGATTTTTTAGCATGTTCTTACGATCTATATAGTTTGAACATAATATTGAGTTGGAAAAGTAGAAAAATCTTACATTATTTCGAAAAGTGGCATATAAAAACAGTTTTGAAAAAGTCGTCTCTGAGGGGCAGGCCATCCGAAAAATGGTAATTATGCCCCTTAAGTCCACCAACGGTCACACTGGCACTTCATAGCGTTAGTGTTAAATTCCGTTCACTGAAATAAGATCTATGCAAATATTATTAAATAAGACCTATTTGATTTTATTTATTGAGTGGTAAGAAAATATTTTTAAGTCCATTCCAACCATATCTACACTATTATCTATATCTATACTATTTTATAAAACTAAATTACAAAGTCTTATTTGCAGTTTAACTTCAAAAGGCCTGCACGCAAAAAAAAAAAAAAAGTTTATCGCCAGTTTGCCGCAAACGAACTTCGTTTATCGTGCTTAAAAACGTTTTTTGTAATAGTTTCAACAGTTACGAGAAACGGAAAGAGTTGGGAGAAACGGGTTAGCTATTTGCTGGAAATTAATTTTGTTTGTCATAAGCACATGCGATTTTCAATTGCGGCAAATTAGAATTTATTTTTTGTAACTTAAAACTTCTTTTGTGGGAAACTACTTCTTTTCTCATAAACGACAATTTAAAAAAAATTATAAATGACGCAACCAGGAACTGGCCAAATCCCAGTTGAATTCCTTGTCCATAGAAACCTTCACTTCTGTCCTAGGAACCCACAGAACTCAAAAAAGTCCAAATGACGCACCCAGGAACTGGCCAAATCCCAGTTGAATTCCTTGTCCATAGAAACCTTCATTTCTGTCCTAGGATCCCACAAAACCCTAAAAAGTCCAATTGACGCACCCAGGAATTGGCCAAATCCCAGTTGAATCCCTTGTCCACGGAAACCCTCATTCCTGTTTTAGGAACCCACAGAAATTTTAAAAATTTAATTGACGCATCCAGGAACTATCCAAATGCCAGTTGAGTCCCTTGTCCACAGGAACCTTCGTTCTGTCCTAGGAACCCACGGAACCCTGTAAAGTTCAAGTGGCGCACCCAGAAAGTGGTCAAATCCTGTACTTAGAATCCACAGAAGCCATAAAAATCATAGAGATGCAGCTAGAAGTCTTTTAAATAACATATTCATTTTTTGTTCTCAGATACACAAAAGAATTTTTGAAATTTCGGCTCATGCCTAAAACACGTGAATACTATTCACGTGAATGCAAAAATCTCGTGAATACGAACTACACGTGTAGTTCGTGAATAAAATACACGTGTAGTTCAGGTTCGTGTTTTCACGTCAATTTTTTTAAAAGACACGTGTTCACGTGAAACTGGAAGCTCTAGTCTTTATTGATAAAAGAAAACGTCCGTGGCGAAGCCGCAGACCACTGGGTCCTGCTAGTCCATGTATATTAATAATAATCATTTTCTGTTTGTTTGACTTTTATACAAATCTAAAGGGCTGAACGGATTTGCTCAAATTTAAAACGTGTATTACTTCCTTCCTAGATTAGGTTATTGAATACTTACTTTTATCCACACCACCTTTTACTGCCCACAAATCACTAAAAATGCAATATTCCCGACTGTTTCGATTGTATGATACTTAAATTTGGTAACTTAGTTTGTACTTTCGGCAATTGTACCAAAATAGGGCTTCTACGCCCTCTTTTACCGCTCCCAAATCAATGAAAATGCTATATTTCAGACGGTTTTGGTCGTATAAGACTGAAATTTGGTAGTTAAGTTTGTATGCTTATCGTCGGGAACTGTACTAAAAAATTGTTGCGGTACACTATAATTACACCCACTTGTAATAAATCATTAAGACTCCAAAATTTCTATGCCGATTTCGCTGATTGGCAGTAGATTGTTTCCGAGCCCGAGATAGTGTACCGAAAAAAATGTTTGCCACTCCTCCTTTCCCCGCCCACAAGTATAAAAAGTATGGTTGCTGGACTAGCGGACAACTGGGTCCTGCTAGTAGGTATATAAAATACTCCCCGTTATCAAAAACTTTTTCTCCATCTTCACTTAACCTCTGCCTATATTTAAGTCTCTTAAATGAATTCTGTCATAAAATCATCTAGAAATACTGAGCAATTTAACTTTACACAAACTAACCATTATCAACTTTAAATCATGACTATTTTCGTACTCTCTTGGAACCGTCTGTAATTTCTTTACTTGTTATAATTTAAAACTGTTGACAGTCGTCTAACAAATGTTTTTGACATATTGACATACTTGCAAACAAATTTATGCATAGTCCACCACCATAGTCAATCATACATTGCTTTTGACAGGACAAGACTTTCAACTGAACTTAACGCAACGCAACACTCAACCAACCGCAACACTCATTCCATCCGGCTTCGTTGCACTTCACATGGTTTCAATTTATTTCAATTCAATGTAATTCGCGTCATCCAATAAAAATATTGTTTACATTTTTGTTGTTGCCTATGCTGTAAGGCAATGCCACCCCCTCCACGCTCTACACCCCATTGCAGCCATAATTTGTCACGTGCAGTTACTTTGGAAAATCAATAAAATAAATCGATTTCCTCTTTGCTGTTTTTGTTTTCATTTTAATTCATTCCATCCATCCATCGTTACGTTTTTGATGTAAGTGCACGTATTTTTCGTAATTTTTTTTGGTTTTTTTTTATATATCCTTTTTTATTTTTGTTGTTTATCTTTTGGTGGTTTTTGTATCCTTTTTTTTTTGGTTTATGCAAGTGTAGTATCTTTATTCATTGCTTGTGTTTGCATTGATGCCCTATACGAACAAACTAACTTGTTTTTAAGAACCACTAATTAAAAAACTAATTTAAAATAAACTAGTATATGAACTACTTTGAATTATATTAAGGGGGCATCCACTTCAATTCTAAATAGTTTTTATTGCATTATATATGGAGTAATATAAATACTACTTTATAACAAGTGGTTGAAAAACTACTTTGAATTATATTGAGGTGGCAACTACTCTAATTTTTACATGTTTTAATTGCAAATTTTTATTGGACTACATGCTTGTATACGTTACGTTACGTTTTTGATGTAAGTGCACGTATTTTTCGTAATTTTTTTTGGTTTTTTTTTATATATCCTTTTTAATTTTTGTTGTTTATCTTTTGGTGGTTTTTGTATCCTTTTTTTTTTTGGTTTATGCAAGTGTAGTATCTTTATTCATTGCTTGTGTTTGCATTGATGCCCTATACGAACAAACTAACTTGTTTTTAAGAACCACTAATTAAAAAACTAATTTAAAATAAACTAGTATATGAACTACTTTGAATTATATTAAGGGGGCATCCACTTCAATTCTAAATAGTTTTTATTGCATTATATATGGAGTAATATAAATACTACTTTATAACAAGTGGTTGAAAAACTACTTTGAATTATATTGAGGTGGCAACTACTCTAATTTTTACATGTTTTAATTGCAAATTTTTATTGGACTACATGCTTGTATATATTTAAGCATGTTATTTCATCAAATATTATTAACTTTAGGCTTCACTAACATTTTGTTTCAAAAAGACATATTTTTTTTATTTACTACATTGAGCTGCAAGACAGACGTGGTAAACACACTTTAAAACTGATAGACTGCCTCAAAACCCTGTGAAACGATTAAAAATTCTTTATTATTTAAGATTTTCAAATTACAAACTGGTAGTGCTTAGCAAACATTGGACAATTTGGACTCTGTGCGGAAATTGATGCATTGCTTTACCATTCAGCAAACACCTCATCACTTCAGTAGTAAAGACGCACTCCTTTCTCTACGTAGCGTCGAGTCTGTTCCATCACTTCATTGCGATTGACACTTAAAATAAGCACTTAGCAAAATGTCGGTGTGTCCATCGACCAAGATAGATGGTTGCAAAGCGTGGAAAATCCCGCTGACACGCTTGTTTAGCTCATATTTTGAAATGAAGCATCAAAAAGCTGGCTCGTGTTAAATAACAGGCGCAGTATCCACACAATACCGATCAATTGGATCGGCACCTTCGCTCATGTACCCAGGCGGTAGCGTGCCCGTTTTTGGAAACTGCTTCCGTAAACTGCATTCACGTAATAAATTTATGTATATATTTTTAATATATACACAGCCAAATAAGTGATCTCTTTGATGTATTTTTATGCTTTTATATTCGTCTTCAGTAAGTGGAATATTAACTAGTTTCAATTGATTTATTTTAAAGTTGTTAAAAAATAATTAAAATTTAACTAATTTTACAAGTAGTTGAAAATATATGCAGACAAAAGTCAATTGACTTATTTAGCGGACATCACCTTACAAAATATGTTAGTTCGTTCTATGGAAGAAAGTCAGAATTTCAACTAGTTGTGGTTGACAAAAAACTACTTTTTCAACTAATTTTAAATTAGTTGATTTTCTTACAGGGTGTTTTTGTTTTTCTTTTTTTATACATGTTGTTCATTTGGTATTTATTATTTTGGGCTGTAGTAATGTAGTTTTTGGTGCTTCCATTTGTTTGTGTATGTGTGCTTGCATAGAAAAGTCTAAAGCGTAAAAAATTTTCATAAAGAGTATATTAACAAGAACAGCGAACTATTAACTGATACAATAATAGCCCCAAATTGTTGTCAATAATAATAATACTCGTATATAAAGATTTTTTGAATTGAAACTGCTATAGCCGCGTATACAACAATACGCCCAGCTATTGGGTTGGCAACTAAGTAATTGCGGATTTCACTCATAGATGGCTTTAGTTGAATTTTTAGGTTTGCTGATGTAGTCGAAATGTCAAACACATTTTGTTATTTGATAGTTGGTACTTCAACTGCCAATCAGTAAAACAATTTTTTTGATCGGTTGTGTAGTTTTTGTTTGGCGTCTGTTGAAGAATGGAAAATCAAAATGACCATTTTCGTCATATTTTGCTTTTTTATTTCCGGAAAGGAAAAAACGCTTCGCAAGCTCACAAAAAGATATGTGCTGTTTATGGTGACGAAGCTTTAAAAGAACGGCACTGTCAAAATTGTTTTGCCAAATTTTGTTCTGGTGATTTTTCACTCAAAGATGAAAAACGCTCTGGTCGTCCAGTTGAAGTTGATGACGACCAAATCAAAGCAATAATCGATTCGGATCATCACAGTACAACACGTGAGATTTTAGAGAAGCTTCATGTATCACATACATGCATTGAAAATCCCTTAAAACAACTTTGCTATGTACGAAAACTCGATATATGGGTTCCTCATGAACTGAAAGAAAATCATTTAACACAACGCATTAACTCTGCGATTTGTTAAAGAAACGTAATGAAAATGATCTATTTTTAAAATTATTGATAACTGGTAATGAAAAATGGGTTGTTTACAATAATGCCAATCGGAAAAGATCGTGGAGCAAGCCAGATGAACCAGCTCAAACAACATCAAAAGCTGATATTCATCAAAAGAAAGTTATGTTATCAGTTTGGTGGGATTACAAAGGAATTGTCTACTTTGAACTTTTACCACCCAACCCAACGATCGAGTTAGATGTCTACATTGAACAACGAACAAAATTGTACAATGCAGTTGAAGAAAAGCGGCCCGAATTGACAAACCGAAAAGATGTTGTTTTCCACCATGACAATGCAAGGACATGCACATCTTTGGTCACTCGGCAAAAATTATTGGAGCTTGTTTGGGATGTTTTTCCACATCCACCATATAGTCCTGACCTTGCACCATCTAATTACTTTTTATTTCGATCTTTGCAAAACTCCTTGAATGGTAAAAATTTCAATAATAATGATGATGTCAAATCGTACCTGGTTCAGTTTTTTGCTGATAAAAACCAGAAGTTTTATGAACGTGGAACTATGATGCTGCCTGAAAGATGGCAAAAGGTCATGGCTCAAAATGGGCAATACATTACAGAATAAAGTTATTTCGTTCCATGAAAAAATTGTCTTTTATTTTCTAAAATTATTATAAATAAGTTATTATAAATAAGTTTTATGTAAGCTAGTTTTTCTGCTAGAAACAATAACGTGAATCAAAGTCGTGAAATATTATTTAACCGTGTAGCTCCTAAGAGTGTGAAAATAGACCCCCCTCCGATACAATTTTTTGTTCAGCTCGACATAACTTTCCAACTACGTAAATAGCTGCACTCAATTGCGGGACACCCTGTATATATAAACAATTTTAAATCAATATTTTTAACTGTTATTTCATAGTCCTCTCATAAACACTCCTTAATATGTCACAAAAAATGGAATAAATTATTCATTCGGTTTCTATTCTTATTAACTATATCAAATACTTAGGGGCCTCCTGGAGTTCTTCGAAGACAAAAGACAAATGTTGTAAAATTTTTTTTTTTTAAGCTGTATTTTATTTTAGACCAACATTTTTTTAACATTTTTTTAACAAGTATAACTATTTAAGACTTATCCCTGAAATTTTGGTCAAAAAATATTCGTCGATAAGGTAGAAATGAGCAATGCCGCAAAAACTGAAAATTTTCTTTCTACGCCCGACATTTTGTCAAAAACTAATATTTTTCGAAAAGACGCGATTAAACTCCCAAGAAACATACGTCCTCTTACCCCAAGAAAAAAATTTTTTTTAGGTCAACCAGTCTCTAGATATTTTGCTTATCGCAAAATTTAAGGTCTTAATAGAATAATAAGACGTAATAGAAATTCCGGTCTAAAATAAAATACAGCTTAAAAAAAAAAGAGTTTTAAAACAGGTGTCTTTTTATCTTCGGAAAACTCTCGGAGGCCCTTAAATGCCACGGTCTTGAAAATTTCACTTTCTTGCACTGAAAAGCTACATCACATACACCAGGCCCGTAGACAGGATTTACCTTATGGGGGGAGGGGGGGGGGGGGGTTCAGTATTAACTGATAGAAAGGATATGCAAATTTTTAATCAAATCCGTTTTCTTTTAAGACTATTTGTGAATATGCCTGTTTTTAAATGACCATAAGAGAGACGAGAAGAGTTTATTTCATTTTATTTTTTTCAAATCAATTTGGAGTACAAAGTTTTTTGATTTTTGCCTATGGTTTGTTAAAAAATGGTCCAAATTGAGAATTTTTAATTTCTTTTAAGAAGTATTATTCCGAAAATAGGACAAAAAGTAAAAATGTCTGTGACAAAATTTTACTAATTCAACAACATTAATGTGAACGGTAAAAATAGGTAAGATTTCTTGCAGTTTATTCAAATCAAAATTAAAATCAGCTATTAAAAATGTGGCGGCCGTTGCGTAGTGGGTAGAGTGTGTGACTCTTACGCCAGAGAACCCAGGTTCGAATCCTCCATCCGACACAGAAAGTTTTTTCAATTGAATTAATTTTTCTGTTCGGCCGTCACCTCTCTGCAGACAATGGCAAACCTCAGAGAGTAAAAACTGCCATGAAAAGCTTCTTGAGAACATAAGCCGTTCGGAGTCGGCGTAAAACATTGTAGGTCCTGTTCTCGATCATTTGTGTGTAAACATTTCACATCACACACAACACAATTGGTCATAAGAAGCTCGGTCAAAGTCCTTTCAAGGGCTGAGATGGCCATTTCTTTTTTTTTTTTTTATTAAAAATGCAAACGTTTTTTAATAAGTTCAGCTGGGGAAGTAAAAGTTGTGAATAACTTTTATTTACATTTCATTTAAACGGGGAAAAAAATGTAGTCTTTAGGATTGGTTTCTTTTTGGCTATCTTACGCTTTTGTTGATCCCCTGCTTGTGTACAACTATTTGAACCTGTGTGAACCCTAGTTCGAGTTATCGTTAAGGGCTGAAATATTACTGTTCTCGAAAACTATTTCGACAATTTAAATAAATTCAAAAGAAAATATTTTAAGATCTGAGAAAAATGAAACAGTTTCAGTTTCTCATGATTCAATTCCAATAACATTTACTACATATAAATATTTTCTTTTTAATAAAATTTTTTGAGCAGAGGAATCGACTCCGATAAAGTCATATTTAAACTTCAGACTACTTTTCAAAAACCGTAATTCGAAAACTGGTTTTTGCACAGCACCAGTATCTTATACCCAATTTATTATTTAAGATATCTCATGAAAATAAGTTCATATTAATGTTAAAATAATTACTCAGCTGGTTAAATTTTTATAAAAAGAATGAAACAGTAAGTTTTTTTGGATATTTAAGAATTTAATTGGTCGTGGATTTATATTTAAATTATTTGCAAATTAAAAACACTAAAAACAAAATTCTTTGAACTTCCAAATTGTTTTTTAATTTTTTAATATAATAAAAATAATTTTAAAAGTAATATTTTTTATTTTTTTTATTTATTTTTTATTTAAGAACAAAAAAATACTGGCAAATAAGACTGTTAACATCTTTTAAGAGCCCAAAGGATGAGAGAATACATAACAACTGCCAATAAATATACAAACAGAAAAAATAAAAATTGATATGAACTATAGTTAAAATTAACATATTGAAAACTTAATTTTTAAAAATTTAAATTTAATTTGACTTCCAAGAAATACAAAATATAAAATTAGGATTAGAATTAGGTAATTGAAAGATAGAAAGATAAATAAAAGAAAGAGTTGCTAGTTAGGAAAAGAATTTGAAAATTAAATGCTTAAACGTTGTATTGTTTGAAATATTTTTTATATTAAATGGAAGTAAATTCCAAAGTCTGATCGCGCTGACGAAAAACAGTCTGCTAGAGTTTGTATAATTAAAGTTTGGAATCATTATATTCTTATTTCTACTAGATCTACAGAACTGAATCTTTTCATACAAATATCGTGGAGAACGCGTGTACATTACTTTATGTAGAAAGATGCAGTTTCTTACTTCGAGATATCTAAGTAAACCGGTACCTAGAATTTGGTTGCAATATAATGAAATATGTTCAAATCTTTTTACATTGTAAACATAGCGAGCAGCGTTGTTAAATGCAACTTACAGCTTGTGGGAAGATCTGGAGTCGAGTTTGCTATAGACGACTTCCGAGTATGTAATTATTGGTAGCAGCAGTTGCAGTACCAGTTTTCTCTTAGTGCCAATGGGAACAAAAGAGGAAGTCATGCGAAGATTTCGTAATACATAATATATTTTACTTACACAGGAATTGATGTGATCCTCACAAGAAAATGTTGAATTTATAATAAAACCGAGATTGGTAACTTTGTTGACGACTTTCAACTCAACGTTGTTTAAAAGCACGGGCCGTAAATTATTAGTTTGAAAGGAAGCCTTCGAGATTGGCAGTACATAAGACTTAAGCGGGTTTAACTTGAGCATATTTCGAGTGGCCCATTCAGCAACTGTATCAAGATCTTCATTCATTTTAGAAAATAAATCATCAACGAGGATAGTAGGCCTAGATAGGTACAATTGCAGGTCATCAGCATAAGCATGCATGGTGACGTGTTGGCATCTTCTGAATATGTCATTAACGAACATAGTGAACAGGAGTGGACCGAGAACAGAACCTTGGGGTACTCCACACGTGGTTATTCTGAACGAAGAAAAACTGTTTCCCACCTTGACCCTTTGGGACCTTCCAACTAAATAACTTTGAACAAACCGGACCGCAGATTCAGAAAAACCAAAATATAACTTAAGTTTATTACATAGCAATAAGTGGTTCACCGTGTCGAAAGCCTTAGAAAAGTCTAATAAGCACAGCAGAGTCAAATGTCCCATATCAAAGGGCACTCTTATATCATCCAAAATTTTAACAACTGCAGTGGAACAGCTGTGCCCAGGACGAAATCCAGACTGATAGTCCGACATTAGGTTGAAAGATTTTATATGGTCATTTATCTGCTCGGCTATCAGACACTCACATACCTTTGACACAGAGGACAACAAACTAATTGGTCGAAAATCACAAGATTCAGTGGCATGCTTTTTTTTAGCTATCGGAATGATAGTAGCAACTTTCCAGATTTTTGGATAACTAGCGGATGTGAAACAATGATTTATTATATGCGTAAGTGTGCTGATCACATGTGGCAAGATAAGTTTAAAAAATCGTAAACATATACCGTCTTTCCCAATGGCATTCGATCTGATTTTATTTATGCATCGTGCTACATCTAATTCGCTGACTGCTTGGAAATAGAATTCGTTCGTCAAACCCGGATGGTTCCCTTCAGAATCGCTTTGAGCAAGTTCATCAGATACAGAGCTAGAAATAAAATATTCATTGAGGGAATTTGCATCGATCGGACAAGCATCAGACTCATTCTTGCATACTCCAATGCCTTTAAGGTTATGCCAAAGCTGTTTCGATGGCAAAGAAGGACTAAGTTTGGACATAAAATTTTGCTTTTTGGAGAGCCTGACAGCACGAGTAGCATCATTTCTGGCTTTTTTATGCTCCTCCCAATTGAGTGAAGTTGGGAAGCGTTTCCATTTGCTATAAGTTTTGTTACGTTTTTTAAGAGCCATTTGCACAGAAGTCGTAAACCAAGGGACAGCACTGTTAGAGATCCGGCGTGTACACAGCGGAACATGTGTGTTATAAAGACTACATATGTTACTTGTGAAGAAATCTAACTTTTCATCGACAGAAGACAAGTACCAACAATCGTTCCAATTAATCAGGGACAAATCATTGACCAGACAAACGTAATCTATGGATTCAAAGTTACGGTATGTGAAAGACGTTTGAGAGGGAGCTGGTGATAGATTAATGTTCACTGTGCAAAAAATGAGATCACGATCAGATAAAAAAGATATTTGGTCAAAAAGCAATACAGATGAAGCATCGGAAATAGAAAATAAATCTAACAAGCTAGGGCTGGCATTGTTTGAAAACCTCGTTGGCATAGTTGTATTTACAATATGAAGTCCTACCCCAGTTAAACTGTCTATAAAATTTCGTGAAAGGCTATCATTATTTAATAGATTAATGTTGAAATCACCGCATAAAATAAAATGTTGGAATTCAATAGCATTATTTGTTATTGAATTGAAAAGAGGTTCCAAACTGCAATTGCGGTTGGGATTATAAATACAGGAAATGAAAACTTTGGTTAAGTTATTGTAAATTTCGATGTTCAAGAATTCGACCTCAGATCCATTTGATTTACTTAGAAACCTGACATTAAGATTTTTCTTGCAATATATCGCGACACCTCCACCTCTTTTATTCGGTCTGTCATTTCGGTAAAGATTATAATTCGGTAAGTAGAAAAAGGAATCAATAACGTCCTCATTAAACCAGGTTTCTGAGATGCATATGACATCAATGGAAGAATCAGCAAACACAAATTTAACACAATCAAACTTAAAATCGTTGAGGCTTCTTGCATTGAAATGGACGATATTGAGACCTGAGTGTTGCTTACTTAAGACTTCAATAACAGTTTTGTGATTTTCGTAATATAAAAGTAATATAAAAATAATTTTTAGTTGTGAATTTTTTTTTATGAGAATTTAGTAACATGATTAAAAAATCATCAAAATACTATAAAAATGGACTGTATACAATGTTTAACAAAAAATTTTTCTATCGAGAACTCTTTTTCGAAAAGAAGCATATTTAGATTTAAGGTGATTTTCCGAAACCTGTTATTTGGAAAAGGCTTTGCACAGGGCTAAATTTTTGTGCAAAGTTGAAAATTTTAGATGTCTTATACACCAAGAAAATAACAAAATAAAAAAGACAAACTTCTTGTATTCGGTTATGTATTTTTGTATATAAATTTCGGTTCATGTGTTTTTTACACTTTTAAAATTGAAAAAAAAAAACCAATCAAATGAATGCTTTTTCACAAGTTTTGGGTCTAATAAGCTTAACCAACAAACCTTAGTTGACGACTTTGTCGAAATTCCGACGAATTCATAGCTATTTCTAGCTGTCTTAAAGAAATCGTTACAGTTTCGTTACGCAAATATGAGAACAGTTTCACTCTTTATTCGAATTTATAAAGAGTTTCTTTATGCGACTGTTTGTAAAACATATTGAAATGCAAACAGAGTAAACTTTTCTTTCTTTCGAACTGTCTGAACAAAATCGTAACTTCTTGGTAACATTTTCATTAAGACTCGTTATGAAATCGTTACGACATTTCGTTACGAAGTCGTGTCAACCGCTTCATACGATATTCTTAGCGATTTCATAACGAAATCGGATTCCGAAATCGAAAAGATTGCGTAATGTTTGTTACGATTTCGTTAAGAATATCGTATGAAGCGAAAAGATTGCGAAATGTTTGTTACGATTTCGTTAAGAATATTTCGAAATCCGATTTCGTTGCAAAATCGTAACGTAATGACAAAATAATGTCATTTTTGGTTTCTTACAGGATTCCACTATTCCGACGAATCAAAAATATATTGATATTTTTTCACTTTTCGATGAATTAGTGATAAACTGTTAAAAGGCGTTTAACTCAGAATTTTAAAATATGTAGATACGGCCTTCTTGCTTATGACGTTAGTGTAGTGCGTTTAATTTCCAAAATGAATAAATAAATTTTATTTACACACTTATATTTCCAAGAATGTAAAAGGACATATTTCTTTCATATCAATAACAAAAATTTTTACCCTCAAATGCGTCCCTGTTAGCGAAGCACATGTTTTACCGGCATTTTTAAACAAAACACGAAAAACTGTGCCTGCACCCGTTCGCCCTCCCATCATCTTGCATAACAATAACAAAGAATATTATTGAGTGCTACCAACATTGGTAATAGTAGCGGCAGCAGGAGCAGGAGCGACAGCAAAACAGACAAAACAATCAGATACCCCAACTGCAGGACGAAGCAAAGCAATTACGTTGGAGCAGCATTGGAATGGATTGATTTGATGATGGTTGGTAAAATGGTGGAGTTTAGTTCTTGGTCGTTTGTAGTTAGCGGCTTATGGGTAATGGATGTTGGCAGTACATTAGCATACCTTGGCTGCGCTGTTCTACGCTGCTAATAGTGTTGGTTGAATGTCGAATTGAATGCAACCTTGTGTAGTTTATAAAAAGCGTCAACTTTGCAGGTTAAACGCTTTATTCTGCCGTCATTCAAAGGACGAACGTGTTGTGAAAAAGCTAGTCCGTTTCTTACAATGTACTACCAAAAATAAAACTTAAAAACTTGTACTGCTAAAATAAAAAAAAAAAAAACAGAAGGAGTATTTATTAAATATATAAAAATTATAAATAATAATTTTAACATTTTGCTTCTTACCTTCGCAAGAGTAGCAAAAATATAAGAAAACAGGCCAATGTTGTGGTTATTTTCTTTTGCTCAGTCATTTAAACAAGGCAAAGGTTCCTACTATGTTTAAGAAGTAAAGTGTGTGCGTGTGCATGGCATTGTGTTAGCGGTGTGCAAACATGTGACGTCAAAATGTCAAAACAAACATTTAGTGCCTTGGTTTAGTTGCTGTGTTTTTGAATGACTGCTGGGAGCTGAGCTAAACAAATTAACCTAAATCATGGACAACTCTTACTCAAGGAATCGTGTATGGACTACAAATAATGGTTTCTTTGTCGAACAGCCGCCACCTCAGACACCGGGTAAGCACTAAGGTTTTAAATTTAGAATAATATATGATATGAAATTAAGTTCAAGTTAAATTTGTTATTCAAATATTAATTTGAAGCAAAGCGTTTGAAAGAATGTTTATTTTTTAATTATTAAAACATATGGTAGAGTTAAAACAGAGTTTGTAAACCGGTTGTTGTTTCTAAAATATGACGTTTAGGTTTTTTATTAATTTAAAATAACTTCTTTCTTATTGACATAAATTTCGACTGATAGCACTTAGAGACAGGCCCGTAGCCAAGGGGGAAGTTTTAGGTATTCCAACCCCCTCCTACCTCCCGCCCCCCTTAGGGTCTAAAAAGTATGAAAAAATAACACAAATGAGACTTTAAAATTAAAAATGTAATTTTTTTTAAGATAAACTGAGATAATAATGTTAATTTACTTGGAGATGCAAAAGTTTAAACATTTTCAAAGCCAATTTAAAAAACTTTGTTTAATTAATGAAAGTTTTGTCTGGCCAAATGAAAAATTAACTT
Organism: Coremacera marginata; assembly: GCA_914767935.1. NCBI lineage: Eukaryota > Metazoa > Arthropoda > Insecta > Diptera > Sciomyzidae > Coremacera > Coremacera marginata. Next base: position 230,748,789 of record OU612043.1, on the reverse strand, counting down.
TGCTTTTAAAGGCATAATCATTATATTGGAATTTAGCTGCAAGGAGCTTGTGTATTAAAGAACCGTTTTCAAATGTAGATTTTGATGCTCAAAAAGATCCTGATAACAGGAAAATTGTATATAATATTTGAAATATGAAATAAGTGAATATAATATCACAAATTAAAAACACATTGACACTTGACACTTTTTGTGCAATATCTAAGCTTATTGGACTCAAAACCTTTGAAAAAGCATTTGTGTGAATGGATTTCTTTAAAAATTTTTAAAAGCTATGTAATGCAAAAAAATGAACCACGAAATTTAACACATTATGTGCTATTCCACGTAAAGCGGATGACTAAAAAGTTTGCCCATTCTATTTTGTTGTTTTCTTGGTATATAAGACACCAAAAATCTCAAACTTGGCACAAAAATTTAGTTTCGAAAAATCAACTAAAATCTAAATATTCTTTTTTTCGAAAAAATTCACGATAAAAAAATTTTTTTTAAACATTTCATACCGTGATTTGAAGCGGATTTGATGATTTTTTAAGCATGTTATCAAATTCTCATAAGAATAATGAACAATTACGGTTTTTTAAACTTCGGCATTTGTAAAATAATTTTTTATTATGTTAAAAAATTATAAAACAATTTGTAAGTTAAAAAAATGTATTATTAATTTTTGAATTTGATAAAATTCTTATATATTAAGAAATAGTAATTGTTTAATAAAAATTTAAGCAGTTTTCAAAGAGAGATTTATTTTGATGCGATAACCTTAATAAAATATTGGGTATAAGATTTTGGTGCTGTGCAAAAACCAGTTTTTGAATTACGACTTTTGAAAAATAATCTGAGATTTAAATATGACTTTTATCGGAGTCAATTTCTCTGCTCAAACATTTTAATAACAAAGAAAATATATAGTAATTGTTATTGGAATTGAATGATTTTGTCAGTCATGATATCAATTTTTTATGAGGAAATGGAACGGATCAATTTCTAAGGATTTAAAAATATTTTATTATGAATATAATTTCAATTGTCGAAATCGTTTTCGAGAGCAGTAATATTTTGGCCTTTAATGATAACTCTAACTAGGGCTTACACAGGTCCAAATACTTGTACACAAGCTGGGATTAATAAAAGCGTAAGATAGCCAAAAAGAAATCAAATCTAAAGACTAACATTTTTTTGTACTCCCGTTTATTTAAAATGTCCCGTAAAAGTTGCGAATTAAGCTTGAACAGGTGAACTTATTAAAAAAAAGTTTTAATTTTTCATAGCTAATTTAAATTTTAATTTTAATAAACTGGAAGAAATCTTATCTATTTTTATCTTTCAATCTAATATTGTTGTATAAGTAAAATTTTGTCACAGAAATTTTTTCCTTTTTGTGCTTATTTTCGGAATTATTCTTGTTAAAAAGCAATTACAAATTCTCAATTTGGACTATTTTTCAAAAAATCCATAAGCAAAAATCAAAAACTTAGTACTAAATATTAATTTGATAAAAAATTTAATAAACTTTTGTCAACTCTCTAATGGTCATTTAAAAACGGGCATATTCACGAGTAGTCTTAAGAGAAAATGGATTTGTTAAGAAAAATTTCCATATATATTTTATTTATCAAAACCCCCCCAAGATAAATCCTGGCTACGGGCCTGCTTAGAGAACCACATATTATCTTGAAAATGCAGTAAAATTGTGAGATTGGAATACGTGAAGTAAATACGGAAGTTAGGAGTACTGGTCCTAGGCATATGATAATGATTCATATCACAATTTACCGAAAACAAACCAATCAAAAAGTATGAAAATTGGAATTAATTACATAGCAAAACCATGTCAAAAATTATACAAATCTTAAAATATAACCAACGCTATTTCTATCTTCATTTTTATCTTTATCGGATAAAGTTAATTTAAGTTGAATTGAATTTATAGCAAAGAAGAAAATACTACTTCTGAAAAAAGAACTTTCTTCTTAAATAAATGGATACGTTTTCTTCTTTCCTAACTGGACAAATTAAATTAAGTATTGCTTGAAAACGGCGACCGTGGCATACTGGTTAAGGTGCGTGTCTTGTATGCGATAGAAGCTAGGTTCAAAACCCATCTGACACAGAATGGTTTTTCAATTGAATCCATTTTTCTGTTCGGCCGTCACCTTTCTGCAGACAATGACAAGCCTCAGAGAGTAAAAACTGCCATGAAAAGCTTCTTGAGAACATAAGCCGTTTGGAGTCGGCATACAGCTTGTACACCGATAAAAAAGCTTATGTGAAATTAAAAAAAAACTTAATATAATTTATAAGATGGTTTTGGCAGTTTCAGCGTCCCAAGTAATTCATCAAAAAGCCTAAGTTTTACATGTTGACTTGACAATTTTTATTTGGGTGATAAATTAATCAAGTATTTGGTAATTTTTTATACACTACTTTTAAAAAAAAAATTGAATTTCAAAAATATAACTTTTTACGGGTTTTGATTTTTTTTATTTTAATTTTTTTTAAGCTGCCGCCTCTCGTTCTGTGATTTGCTTGACTGAAATCGGCAAAAACACATATTTTTCTTTTATCACAACACCGTTTTTTTCTCAGAAATTAATGACTTCTCGGCTTTTCTTGCTGCTTGACGTCTATTATAGCAAGAACATTAAATTAAATTAAATTAAATTAAATTAAATTAAATTAAATTAAATTAAATTAAATTAAATTAAATTAAATTAAATTAAATTAAATTAAATTAAATTAAATTAAATTAAATTAAATTAAATTAAATTAAATTAAATTAAATTAAATTAAATTAAATTAAATTAAATTAAATTAAATTAAATTAAATTAAATTAAATTAAATTAAATTAAATTAAATTAAATTAAATTAAATTAAATTAAATTAAATTAAATTAAATTAAATTAAATTAAATTAAATTAAATTAAATTAAATTAAATTAAATTAAATTAAATTAAATTAAATTAAATTAAATTAAATTAAATTAAATTAAATTAAATTAAATTAAATTAAATTAAATTAAATTAAATTAAATTAAATTAAATTAAATTAAATTAAATTAAATTAAATTAAATTAAATTAAATTAAATTAAATTAAATTAAATTAAATTAAATTAAATTAAATTAAATTAAATTAAATTAAATTAAATTAAATTAAATTAAATTAAATTAAATTAAATTAAATTAAATTAAATTAAATTAAATTAAATAAAATTAAATTAAATTAAATTAAATTAAATTAAATTAAATTAAATTAAATAAAATTAAATTAAATATCAAATACAAGAATTTTACCATTGCATGCCGTTGAGATTCGAACCCACAACCACAACCAAACGATACCACTGTGTGTGAAGTCACTACACTACGCATTGAGCCAAACTTCTCCGTTACGCGGAGTGATTTTTTCAATATTAATTACAACTGAAGCTATGCTGCAGCATAACACAATAATCTATTAAAAGATTTTTGTTGTATGGCTATCAATAGAATACTGCGACATACTGCATCTGTTAATAAAGCATCTGTTATGATGCTATGTTAGCTGCAGTTATGTCTGCAAGTAGTAGCAAGGCTGCTTGGATCAGTGGGTAGAGCGATGGACTGGCACCAAAAGTTTCAGGTTCGATTCCGCACGGCAGGCAAATACATTTTTTTTTTCTTTTCTTTTTGTTGATGAAATGTAATAAAATTTGCTGGGGTGAATATTAACGTGTGTTTTTTAATTTACTTTATGTTATTTTTGAATTTAAATGTGATTTTTATTACAAAAAAAAAAAAATCATTAAATTATCAAAACTATCCTTCTTTCGTTTATCTAATGACGCAGCTGTGTTTGTTTTTTGCAGAAAATAGCTCAAAACTATGCTTAAGTCATCCATGCTTGTTTTTTTTAAATTTTGTATTTTTGGATTTCGGGCTTAGGTGAATCTTATATATTTTTTTTTGCAAGGTATCGAAGTATGTGCTTTCAAAGCAATGTATTAAACAATAAATTGCTTATGTGAATAAACATAAGTTTATAATTCCCATAAATTTCTGTTTACCCAAGCCGACTTATGTGATTTACCTATTGCTTTTTTCCTCGGTGTAGGTCCAGTTCTCTCTCGATCATTTGTGTTCAAACATATCACAACACGCACGACACAATGATCATAAGAAGCTCGGTCTGAGCCCTTTCAAGGGCTAAAATGGCAATTTTCGTTCGTTGCTTGAAAACAAAATTTACCGGGTCTTGGACTGTCTGAATAACTTACTAATTTTACCATAACTATGTTATCCAAGTAAGAAATGAATTTAGTTTTTTTTTTTTTAAGTTTTCATAAAAGCTTTTTATTAAAAATGAAAAGATATAATTCTAAACTTACCAGAAGGCTTACATATTACAAGCACAGAATAAAAACAGTTAGGCTATTCACAGTTAAAATACAGCATAAAAATACGAGACACAAAAAACAAGTCCAAGGGCTACTTTTATTTACGCGTGTTTGCGTATTTGCGTATTTGCGTTTGCATGCAAAACAACAACAAAGAAAAATACGCTTTCGTAAGTTGGCGTAAAAATAACAAATAGTAAATTATACAGGCCTGCGTACTTAAACTGTGAACAGCCTAATTGTGTAATATTTCACAGAAGAAAAACACTTACGAAATTTTGCCAGCGTAAAAAATTCTGCAGCGTGCGTGTAAATTTTGCGAGTATTTTGCTAGTAATCGGTTTTATTTTATTATTTCTTGCATCGGCTTTGGTCGACAAGAAACCAGTGTTACCGTTTTGGCTGTTCTTAGCCAAAATTGGCTATTTTCTTTTCCGCGGTCAGTTTTTGGCTATATGACGATTTTATTTATCATTTAGCTATTTTTTTATTTGGTTATTTTTATACCCCAACGCGAACTACATAAGGGGTATATTAACTTCGTCATTCCGTTTGTAACGCCAAGAAAGAGGCGTGGCAGGTATAGAAAAATATATATATTTATGATCAGCATCACCTCCTGAGTCAATTTCCGTATGTCCGTCTGTCGGTCCGTCTGTCGACACGATTACAGCCGTAATTTTAAAGCTATCGTGATTAAATTAAAAATATATAAGTACATTCTTAGAAAAAGAAGATCAAGTTCGAAAATGGGCCAAATCGGATAAAAACCACGCCTACCTCCCATACAAAGAGACTTTATTTTAACAGTAAAATCTCTTCAAAATCCACAAAAACTAAAGAAATGCGTTGAAATTTGGCACGTATGCTTTGATCTTCAATCTTAATCATAGCAATGAAATTTGGAAAAATCGGAAGAAAACCACGCCTACCTCCCATACAAAGTGACTTTATTTTAACGGTAACATCCCTTCAAAATCCACTAACATTAATGCAATGCCTTGAAATTTAGCATATAAGCTTTGGTCTTCAATATAAATTCTGACAATGAAATTTGGAAAGAAGCGGATAGAAACCACGCCTACCTCCCATACAAAGTAGCTTTATATTAACCGTAAAATCCCTTAAAAATCTGCTCAAATTGCAGAAATGTCTTGGAATTTTGCACATAGGCTTTTATATATAATATAGACTATCACTATGCTTTTTGGCCGAATCGAATGAAAACCACGCCTACCTCCCATACAAAGTTGCTTTATTGAAAACGTTAAATCGCTTAAAAATCTGCAAAACTTCGAGAAATGTCTTGCAATTTTGCATAAAAAGTTTGATATTTAACATAAGCCACTCTTTGACATTTGGCAAAATCGGCTGAAAACCACGCCTACCTTCAATACAAAGTGACGTCATCGAAATTGAAAAACTTTCGTAAATATATAAAACTGAATGACATCGTGTCTGTACGTACCCAAGTTCCGCCCACGTCGTTTATCCAACCCACACATATATTCTACTGTAAAATGTGAATTCTTTGGAAAAGTGGATGCGGCATTTTTCTTTGTTTACAAATTACTCTATGTGGCAGCTAAGGGTAAAATTAAATTAAGCGTATGACACAAATATTTTTGCAGATTATACATACAAATTTTATAGACGTCTAAAGACTTCGGATATACTTCAGTACGTCCGCGGGGGTATTTTAGCTTGGGTATCCTGCCGAAGCACCCATTCCTTACTAGTTTTATTTTATTTTGACGAAAATTAATTTTTTGTTCTAACCTAAATAATTTTTTTTTGTGAAAGTGAATTTTGCCTTCATGTGAACACGACATACCGATAATGTCAATTGGGCAGCAGAACACACTAAGGCTGTGTTCAAAATCTAGCAACTAGTTCAGAAACAATGCACATAAAGAGCTGGCTACACTTACCCCACTAAGCCAACTTTCTTTGACATTTGTAGTAAGGCCAGTGTGAACAGCTCTTTTTGCGAGTTGTTGCTGAATTAGTTGCAGTTTTGAACATAGCCGAATATACAATAATTTGACATGTGGCAAGTCAAATCACTTGTCACTAAAGATTACATTCAGAATGGCAATATGAGAAAAGAAGGCATCACATTTATAGAAAAATGATATTGACTTTGCTCCAGAGAATTCTTTTCTCTAAATCTGATCCCAAAAATTCCCTATAAATAGTAAAAGCACTCATGAAAAAAAAAGGATATATTTTCTCATCAATAAGGAGAGCTCCTCTTTAACAGAAAAATATTGCTTTGTATCAGGTTCAACCGTTTTCTTTATTGTGTCAATTTTTCTCAAAAACAGAGAAATATTTGTTGAGCTTAAATAAATTTTCTTTATATTGCGTTCATAGTTTCTCCAAAAAAAAAAAAAAAAACACTTTTTTTCAAAATAGAGATATATTTTCTTAATATTGGTGCAACATATTTCCTTATTGCGTTTTCATATTCCAGAAATATCTTCCGAAAAACGATTTAATAAACGCATCCATAGAACCAGTGGCAATAAACAAAATCGTTTTGTGTAGCTATGTGGCGGCCGTGGCGTGGTGGGTAGAGTGTGTGACTCTTACGCCAGAGAACCCAGGTTCGAATCCTCCATCCGACACAGAAAGTTTTTTCGATTGAATTAATTTTTCTGTTCGGCAGTCACCTCTCTGGAGACAATGGCAAACCTCAGAGAGTAAAAACTGCCATGAAAAGCTTCTTGAGAGCATAAGCCGTTCGGAGTCGGCGTAAAACATGTAGGTCCAGTTCTCGATTGATCATAAGAAGCTCTGTCAAAGTTCTTTCAAGGGCTAAGATGGCCATTTCGTACTTTTTTTTTTTTTTTTTTTTTTTGTGTAGCTATGTTAAATACAAAAATCTCTTTGAAGGAACAACCGTATACAGTACACGCAATGTACAGAATATGCAACACTTGCTTTTCACTAGCATCATTCACTCGCTCTCACTCTTTCAACTTCTTTTTTTCGTACCTAATTCAATATAAGAAAAATATACTTTTTAGAGATGAAGACTTTTTTATTTTTGCGAAAGAATATGTTTTGGACCGACTTCAAAAAGGAGGAGGTTTTCAAGTTCGTCGGTTCCTCTGTTTTTTTTTTTTTTTTTTTTTTTAAATGTATGTACATCGATAACTCCTAAACCATATGCCTGATTGCCATAATTTTTGGGGAACAGATAGATATCATAAGCATGGAGGTGCCCGTAAAAAGTGGGCGGTATTCGACAATTTGGCGAGAAAAAATGAGAAAAGGTTTTTAAATTTGATTACTTTGAAAATAATCTCATACTATTTCAAATCCTTCTAAAAAAAGTTTTATACAAAAACTCTTGCCTATTTACAGAATTTTACTAATTTTGTGATCCAAGTCAAAAACCATTCGTAACGTCACGTAACGTATCATTTTTGGTGGCTTCTATCTAAGAGCCGAACTTTTGACAACTCGTAGGTTTTACACCGTATATAGTGTGCTTAGTAAGCTATTGGAAAACCAAAATAAGGATCTTGTAAGTTAAATTTTTCATTCTTTTTTCACTCATTAAAGTCGTACGATCGTCACTTGCGCCACCACGGAAATGTCCATATTATACATATATTATAGATTTTAAAATGAGTTATTTTGATACATATAACTTCAATACGAAAAAAAAGCATTTAATATGTTTGTGTTGTTTATAAGGTAGGCGTGGTTATGATAAATTACGCCCATTTGTGCTCTCTAGAAGGTTTATCATATATATACACCATGTACAAAATTTCATCCGTCTATTGTTATGTTTAGCAGAGATATTGACTTTTAGCCACAAGACAGGACTGGCTGGCCCACTGTGCGATAATTGAACATATAACATTTCTGCAAATGATATACCTTTTACATTATCCCTAGAATACTATTCTTAACCTATGAGGCACAGAATATTCGTTTATTCCCCACTGCACACAAAAATGTGTACCTTTCCTATAAAAGAATATATTTTTTAAAAATTTAAAATATAAATAAATTCTGCTGTTTTTTTAATAATTAACATTTCAATAAAACGTTTTAATTTTTTGTTTTAGCAAATAAAATTTTTAAAAAGAAACAAATATGTATTTTTTTTTTCTTAATATAAGCAGCCTCGCAAAGATAGTATTTAAGGATAAAATTTTATGTTAAGTATTATAGGGTTGAATAAAAAAATCTTACTATTTTTCTTAATAGAATTAAGTTGTAGACAGATCTGTTCCAAAAAGTCTTATAGTGAAGTTTTCTATGGAACATATATAAAGAATATTTTAACCCTCTACGACTACATTTAATAAGGATCCTTTTTTTTTTTGTAAAACTTTTTTTGAAAAAGCTCAAAAACGCCAAAAACTATGCTAGAGGATCAGGATGTCCTACAAAATTATTTCTAGTAACATTTAACTTTAGGTCTGTGAACACAACAACTAGTATGACAATGCTATATTTGGAGAAGTTTCTTCGCTCTTTTGTTAGTAGATATGTTAGTAGATAGCTAAATATATTATAAATTTTCAAAACATATTTGCCCTTAGTAATAAACAAATTATATGTCGAATCTATCTTAAACTCAACTTTTAGCCAGCCTATCATTGATTGAAAGCTGAAGTTTAGTATATGAAAGATTCGACTTAGAATTTCTTTATTACTTACGGCCATTAACTTTAAAGAAGCCAATGCACGTGTAAACTTTTTTGTCTGCTCTTCTAGAATCCGTTGTCCGAAATCTGAAATTTAAAAAAAAAAATTTAATATTGTCGTACAGCATTATTTATTTTTTGATTTTATGATATAAAGTGGATAAACAATTTTCATTTTCCTGTTATTGAAGTAGTGTTCCGGAAAATAAACAGTCTGACCCAGTATAAGTGACAGTAAAATAAAACGCAATAAGTATGGAATAAACATGCGCTGAAAAAAAGAGAGGATCGGTGGTTTTTTTTTATTCATTTACAATTTAGTTATAATATATATGCAGTACTTTTAATGGCTTTTAAGGAGCATGCTGTACAACACGAATATTGTTTTAGATTTGTTTGTTGAGGCGGAAGAACTCCTAAAGCACAGTTCTATTCACAGATGTATAGAAAAGAGCAATATCATCCGCGAATAAAAAAAATTTCCCGTTAAGCGATATGTTTTGTATATCGTTAATAAATATAAAAAAAGAGGATTGGACCCACCACACTCCCTTGCGGACAACATAAAATGCTTTCTCAAATCCGTTTCTCACTTTCCCGTTGAACACAATTTGATATCTGTCTTCAAGGTAACTGCTTAGCATATCCAAAGATTTGCTATAAAACCCACATATTCCAACTTTTCCAAGAGAGTTTCGTGATTTACACATTCAAATGCTTTTTGAAGGTCGATAAACATACCACCCATCCCACAGCAGATTTAACGCCTCGCAAATATTATCAATCACTTGCACTAATGCTGGTTGAGTGCCAGCACCAGTTCGAAATCCGTACTGAAAGTTGTAAGTAATCTTCAAAGCTTCGAAGTGTTCACTGATCTGATTTTTTATTAACTTCTCGACCACATTGTTTATAATAGGCAGAATTGCAATAGGCCTGTAATTTTGGGTATTTTTTTGTTGCCGCCTTTAAAAAGAGGCAGTATCTTTTGAATTTTTAGCTTTCCTGGATATATACCGATCTTCAATAACGCAGAGAAAAGTTTGCTCAATACTTTGGAAATTGAAAATACGAGTTTTTAATAATTTCAAATTTGAATTTTTTTTTAACACTAGGGTGGAACCTGAAATGTTTTTGTTTACTAAATTTTACGCATGTGAATTTAAGTTAAGGTAAGTTTAAGTTAGACCAAACTAAACAATTTTGGAAAGTTTCATCTTTCTAGCTCAACGGGAACATGGGTCTGTCCATAATGGGTCAAAAGAGAGAACTCTTAAGGCTCTATCGTAGTCTTGAGTTTATTTTTAGGCATAATCGATGAAGCAGACTGTGATGAAGCAACTAATCCAAATTCATCCATTCTATCATTAATTCTGTTGAGTTCTATCTACACTGTGATTTACGGCTTTTTTGATTATTTCGAATTATTTATTTGGCATTATTGGTGAGGGAAAATTGGTTTTCCATCTTATGCGATGTTATTTAACTTTTTTCTTGTTGTTGCAAAATTCCATATTCCAAAATTTGAAGGTCTCCATTTGATCACGCATCATTACTTCTGACATTATCATTTATTTCTGACATTGTTAAGCGAAACTACTCGAAAGAATAATCCTAAGACTATTTAACTATGGTTATATCGAACCGGTTCTTCAATACTGAAGATTTTACTTGGCCACTTTCTACCACTAAAGGCCATATTCCTGTCAAAGAGGACCTTTTTTTTCGTATGAATTTTGAACCTTTTATAGCCCATATTATCCCTTGCTATGAGCCTGATACTACGTTTAGATTGAAAGAAAGCTAAATGTGCATTTACGAAATGGAATATACGCAATATACATACGGCCAAGTATTCTAAATTGCTAATGCGCATTTAGTTAAATCGTATTATTTTAATTGGGCTTTTTCGTTTTTTCGCGATTAAATTTGAACAAGCATGGCGTACTTAAAAATCTTTTAAATTGAATTGCTAAGAGATGGGAGCAAAGCAAAAAGCAGTGACAGTTATTCTGGATCACACTTATATATTTTCGGAAGTCTTCTTATAGTTATGTCTTATATGTAAATATGTAAATTAATTTTTTTTAGAATAAAAATGCCTACTATGCAAATATTCGGTAAAAATATACCAAAAGACAAATATTCATTAATACTAGTATCGCCTGTGGCCGAAATTCAGCCATATCAAAATCGGTTTGTCTTTTTGCTGAATGCACCAACTCATAGCCTGAACAGAAGTATTGAACAAAATAAACAATTATAAATGTGTGTGCATGTGTTATATGAAGCAAGCTGCAGCTTAACAGTTTTTTTGACGCTGACGCGTTGGCAAATTTATTTTGTTAAGAGAGAAATTAAGAGAAAGCCACTACAACAATTATGACACACATCTCTTTTGAAGTGTCTGCAACTCTCTCGCATTCTACTCCTGCTCGTGTATGCTACAGCAACGATGTTTAATAGAACTGTGCCGCTATGTATTTTGTTGTTGCTTTCTCATTGTCCCATTGGGAAACAGGGTTTTTACATTTGCTTAGTTTTACCTATCTTTATGAAAATATATTCGAACAAAAATTATATTGTGCACATTTACTCAAACATACATTCCATCGATATAAGTTTTATGTGAATATGTTGAAGTAAAAACGGATCACAAACTTTTTTGTTTGCGTATTAATATATGGATTATTTTTTGTTATACAGTGTAAATATATCTTATCTGTTGCTCCAATCGTTGTGATGAGTTAAACACATTTTTAATTTAATGACAAGTATAAAACATGTCAGCATATATCCGGTATGTAAAAATATGACAAAAAAAAAAAAATTTATATAAAAACCATTTCCAGCAGGGATCAACGTTTTATAATTAGAGTAATTTTAAAAATAAAAAATGGAAGTAAAAACTACCGCCACACGCGACACAATTTGCAGTCCAATGAACTGTAAAATGACTGCAGAGATCGACGTTAAATTAAAAATATGCATAGCTGTAGTTGTTCTCACTGCTGTCATAATTAAAAAAAAAAAAAAAAAATTGCATTTAAAAAGTATGCCTAGGTACTGACAGTGCTGATAGCAAAACAAAAAAAAAAAAAAAAAAGAGACAAATTAGTGACAGGACATCCAGGCTTATCTATATCTTTATTACAAATATACAAACATACACAAACCACACTTAGGCACGCACAACGCTCGTATATGTGCTGCATATGTTGCTGTTGTCGCGCACATTTCTCAAACCGGACACCGCCCCCACCATTTTTTCTTATTAGTATTATACGCGACCATTGCGTGATTTCATATTTCCATATATTATTATATCGCGGCGATTGTTGATTTGCTTCGCAATAGTTTTTTATTTTTGTATTACTCTCCTTTTTTTTACAAATATTGAAGACATTAATTGTCGAAGGCCGTTAAATCAATTCTAGGAAATCTCAGCATTCGCACAACGGATTCCGGTCAAATAAGGGCATCTACCAGAGCGGAGATTGTCGACAGTAATGGCAACGGAAATGACGCCAAGCATAGGAATCATTTTTTGAATCCAACTTATATCGGTGTTCAATCAAGGTACGTTTACGTATAATGCAGATTTTGGGTTTTTATTTTTTGTTCACTTTTCTTCTGTTTCTTTTACCAGCTAATTTTCTTTTTTTTTACTTTTTGTACTAAACTAATGCTTATCTTATTTTTAGATTTCGTCGTAAATACTATGACAAATTATTGCTAATTCTCCTCATTTTGCTGATAATAATTCTACTTGGAGTATTAATAGGCTTTATTGTTAAATGTAAGTTTTGTAAATCATATAGCTAATACAACATATAGTGAGCAATGATGCTATAAGAGATTTTCAAAGTGTACCTTTTTATTTGAGTAAAACGTACCTTTTTAGCCAAAAACGTACTTTTTGAAATTTATTACGAAAAAAGCTAAAAATATGCCATATCAGCTTAAAGTTTAAAAACTTATATTTTTTAATTTACTAATAATTTAAATAATAATAGTAATAATTAAAATATTTATTTTTTAAATACTTTTATTAAATAAATTGTTATTATATGTTGATATATAACATAAATCATACTATAATTTGTACTGAAATATGAGTATTTAAAGGGAACATTTAGTTAATCAGGTACTGCGCAAGGCTGTTACTCTTCGTAAGCTTCATAAATATTGAAGTCCTCAGATTTCCTTAGCATAAGCTATTTTTGGGGTCCTTCTTAAAATATCACGTCTAGGCTCCCATCCAGCGCAATTTTTATTAAATAACAACTCCTTACACAAGAGAAGTGCGCTGCAAGTTTTAACGACTAGCTTGTTTCGGAGATTTGTTTTAATGAGCTTAAATTAAGAGAAGACCCGCTCTGCTGCTGCACTTCAATGTGCAAGTCATACCATAGCCTTAAGAAAATAATGAATTCTTGGAAACATTTTTTTCATTAAGTAAATTCGTTATTCTACGAAGACTGTTTTCTCTTTGTTTTCTCTTTCCCCTTAATATTTTTTTTTTACGAAATACCTGTCAAATTGCGGAACATGCGTTCCCAAATTAATCAGCAACACAAAAACTTGATGAAAAATTAAAAATGAAAAGTGACGAAAATTTAGAAACCGGCAGCTAGAGACGAGCAGATAAATATGCGTAGCCAATTAGTAACTAGATATTAGATAGCGATTCTTACTTGGCAATACTTTTTAGTCAAGGGCACATTTTACACTAAATAGAGACTTTAGTGTCACACATGATAAAAATTCACATATAATGAAAAAACCCAAAAAATTTATAGAAAATGAAAAATTTCCAAATCCAAAAATGTACCTTTTGAAAAAAAGGCGTACTTTCATACTAACGGTACTGAAAGTGTACCCCAAAAGGTACAATTGTACTCATTACTAATAGTGAGTAGGAAATTAAAATATCTTCTTCAAAAAATGAATTTGAAAAATATATAAGAAACTTCTTAAGCTCAAAAGGCTCATTGATGAACAACAAATACATTTTTGAGCAGTACAATCAAAAAGGATTTAAGTTACAAAGATAAAATAAATGTTTTATTTTTTATTTGAATTGTGAGAAATCAATAGATTAAGAGAGCGTGACCAAAAAATTTAGCCAAATATGGCCTATTTAGTGTAACTTAAGTTTTAAATAAAATGTGTAAAATACTACAATAGCGCACTCAGAGAAGCTTCAAGTTAAGGTGCTGACGCAATCTTGAGAAATTAATGATAATTGTTGACTTAATGGAATTCAGTTGAATATTAGTTTTGACTTCCAAAATCTAATATCTCAATTATTAATAGTAAGTAAATAACGTCTCCTTTCAAAGCTTAGGACAAGTACACTCAAAGCAAAAACCTTGACAGAAACTTTTGTTGGCTCTACACTTGACTGGTCGTTAAAAATAAATTTGAGCCCCCGGGCGGATAAAGTTTCCTTTTAACCTAAAAATATTGAAAATAAAATTTGGTGGCGATCGGATAAGATTTGATGGGCGCGCACTATGCTCAAAGTTTGAGAAAACACGGGATATATGGGTAAAATTTTTTTCTTATTCTGAAACATATTCGCCATATTTTTAAATTTATTAGATTGACAGATTCATATTAAAATTTCCTTTTTAAAATGCTATCAAGGTACAAAATCAGTTGAAAACTAACGATTTACAACGTTCAGTAGCGCATTAATATGAGATATCTCTTACGTGCCTTAGTGAAAGGCTAAAAAGTAACCAAACCTAAATCACCTGTTATGACAAAACAAAAAATGCTTTTTACAGCGTATGAAAAAAGTATATGTTTGCAAAATAAAATAATAACGTAAACAAAATAAATTGATATTTAATAAAAACAAGTGGTATCTAAATAAAATTAAGCTTCTAGAAAAAATCTTCCATATTTAACTTTTTGTGTTTGTCTTCTTTGCTCGAAAAACAGAGTATTCTTGCAAAAATATTTAGACCGGAAATTGATACAACTCCCATGTCACCACCACATCTATGAAATTGTATTGAAAAGTGTATTTGAGATAAAACACTCTGGAACCAGTGGACCCGAGGTACCCATTTTAAATCGTTTTGCGGCTGTTTGGGTCCAACTTGATCACCAACTATTTAAAAGCGGTCTAGAGGACGGTATTGTCTGTTCAAAAATAGACGATAAAGAATGTGAAGCAATCAAAACTTTTTGCCATCAACAATTAGCAAAAGATCACAGTCACGCAGACTACAAAGAGCTTCTTCATCTGACACTCACGTTCCTGGGACAAGAAGTTGTTAATTTTCGGTCGTGCAGCTCAACATCCCATGCAAGATTTATGGGTAAAGCAATTTATAGTCTGAAGATATTTATTTTTCGAGAGCAATTTAAACTAACAAATAGAGAATTAAATTCACTGAGAGATGTTTGCATTTTTCTAGTCAAAATATATGCTAAAATCTGGTTTGGAACCAGGACTTGGAATTTCTAAGACTCTATTGCTTACGCAAAAACCGATATAGAGATTTTCGACAAAATTTTGTCGAAGATGAAAAATAATTTTTAGTACTTAACACCTGAGATCATAGCTTTGGCTTTTTTTGATGCTTGTGTTTCCCTTGAAGAAATGCGAAAAATGGTTAAATGCCTTCAATCAATCGAACGAAATGTTGAATTATTGGAGGGTAGAAGACTTTTAAACCCCAAAGTATTACACGCTAGCTCTTTGAAGAATTTTGTGTCGTATAAAACAAACAATTTCTTCGCTGTGTTCGGTTTGTCTGCTTCTTTTTTGCAATATGATCCGTTAACATGGGAACAAAAGGACCATTATCAAGATGCTCATACTTTTTGTCGAGACTTGTTTGTCACCAACGATACCGCTGAGCGAGATGTAAAATTTATGAAGGATTACAATCGCATTCTAACAAAAGATGAAGATCAAAAACAATTGGTGTTTCAGTTTGTTGAAGCTTATCGAAAAAAATTTTCATCACATAAAAAATCTTCTCTCATTTCAAATAAATTCTAAGTACATACTATATATTATACATACTATGCATTACTAATATACAATTTTTTTCCAATTACATCCTATAGAGGGATATACTTTTTTCAATTTAATTTAATTTTGGTTTATTGGAAATACCTATATGTTGAAATACAAAATAAAATAAAAACTGATTCCAACTGTTTCCTTTCGTATACAATATGGACTTACCAACACATAACTTTCTCTAACTTAGCCAACTTTCATCCGATTTTGGACCTTGATAGCATTTTAAAAAGGAAATTTTAATATGTATCTGTCAATCTAATAAATTAAAAAAAAAAAATGGCGAATATGTTTCAGAATAAAAAAAAATTTTTACCCATATATCCCGTGTTTTCTCAAACTTTGGGCCTAGTGCGCGCCCATCAAATCTTATCCGATCGCCACCAAATTTTATTTTCAATATTTTTAGGTTAACACATTGAGTGCCAAGGGGTTTTGACGAAAACCTTCCCCGGGTGCCAAGCACATTTTTTGCTTTAAACTGGTGTAAAAGTAGAAAATATTCAGTTCTGCGCCAATCCCGGATAATTTTGTGGTTTATTTTGGATTTTATAACGGTTTTTTTATGTCGCACGTTTCTGTACGACGTGGCACTGCACGACGGAATTGCAATCGTAAAAATCACTGTCGTACGAAAATGTGCGACGCGTTTTTTTTGCTATTTCTTAATTTTTTTTTCTTTTTACGCATTATTCTTTACATTTATTTAAATTTTTTATTATATCTGTTTTTATTTTTATTTTGTGCTATTTTTTATTTTTATTTGTCTTCTTTTTTTGTTTTCTTTATATTTATTTTTCTTTATTTTCTTTGTTTTTTATTTTTATTTTTCTTTATTTTGTTTTATTTTTGTAGATTTGAATTAGAAAAATGCCGAAGCGAAACCTTACAGATCGTGAAATACGTGAAGCGTTGGAGAAAGTGATGATGGTGATTTTTCATGCGATGAGTTGATTGATGAGAACTGGCTACCAGATGACTCGGACACTGACTCTGATAATAACAATGATACTAATAACATTGATAACATTTATAACAGCGATACTGAAGACGACTGGGACATGGATGAGGACATGGATGAGGACGAGCCAACAGCATTGTCAAACGTAGTCGGTTCTTCCGAAACAAACATTTGGACTGAATTTAGTTCTCGTCAGAAAACTTTTACATTCACTGGGCGATCAGGCTTGCAACAGTCTATTAGAACAAATATTTCCTGTTTGGATGCATTTCTCCTATTTGTTGACAAGGACGTTATTGAATTAATTGTATCAGAAACAAATAAGTATGCGGAGGAATATGTAAATAAAGGTGCTGTTACCAGATTTTCTCGAAAAAAAAATTGGATACCAACAACAGATTTTGAAATGAAGAAGTTCCTTGGCCTTCTTTTGTGGATGGGTTTGGTGAAGGTCGGGTGTTTAAAAGACTATTGGTCCAAAGATTCGCTCTACAACTTTTCAATTCCGGGGAAACTAATGTCACGCAATCGCTTTCAACTATTGCATAGTTTCATGCACTTCTCAGACAATAACTCAATTGTACCAGGTGATAGGCTTGCTAAAATAAAACCACTATTGGACATGTTACAAACGAGATACCAAAGCATTTACGTACCAGGTGAAAACATAGTAATTGATGAGACCCTTATTCCATGGCGTGGCAGACTATTATTCCGACAATATATACCAAATAAAGCTCATCCTTATGGTATAAAGCTTTTTAAGCTCTGCTCTACCGAAGGATTCACCTGGTCATTGCAAATATACTCCGGAAAGTCATCAAGTGGACTGAAAGAAGTCGGTTTGGCAAAAAGAGTTTGCGAGGATCTGATCATTGATTTGAAAGGTCAAGGTCGAACTTTATATGTAGACAACTTTTACACAAGCTATGAATTGGCTCGTTCAATGCTAGATCAAAAAACACATGTTGTCGGTACACTCCGTGCCAACAAGAAACATTTGCCAAAAGAAGTTATGGTTGCTCCTATAAAGAAAGGCGAAGTAGTGGCTAGAGAAGATCCCAATGGTATAGTTGTTCTGAAGTGGAAAGATAAACGCGACGTCAGAATGCTATCTACGAAACATGCCCCGATAATGGTATCCACAACAGATGGAGCACGTAATCCTGAAGAGCCTTCAACTAGTCGAGGAGCGAGACGTAACAGACGAGAAACAGAAAAGCCATTGGCTGTGCTAGAATATAATAAGGGGAAAGCAGGCATTGATCTTTCCGACCAAATGGCTTCTTACTCAAATACCCTTCGCAAAGGGTTAAAATGGTATCGAAAGCTGGGAATTGAACTTTTACTCGGACTTTCCGTGGTAAATGCCTTTACTGTGTATAAAGCAGCTACGAATAAAAACATTAATATACGAACATTCCGTGAACGCATTGCTAAGGACCTGCTAAATCTCACATCCCCTCAGCCTGTATCGCAATCAAAACATATTATCAGAAAAAGAGTAGATGAAAATAATAAAACCATCCGACGTGCTTGCGCTTTATGCTACGCTGAAGCAAAAAGAAAATTTAGTCGAAAGGAAGCAAGAAAGAATATCAAAAGGACAACTACGTACTGTCCGCAATGCCCCAACACTCCCCAATTGTGCATTGATTGCTTTCCGAAATATGCACATCTAAAGAATTAATGTAAATTGAAATTATCATGTCCTAATTTTAATATTTTTGTATCTTTTTTATACTTTTTTTTCCGAAATATCGAATGAATTCCAATAAATTTTCAAAATTAAAAAGAACCTCCGAGTTTTTATCATAAAACCGCAAAAAATTAAGATATCTCTATGAAACTTGAACAAAAATTTAGGGCAAACATTAGGGTACTAGAAACACATTAAAAAAAGCCTGTAGAGTCACACAGAAACGCACGACAATATATAAGGCCAGACAATGCCTGTCGTACGAAAACGTGCGACGTGGCACCCCAGGAAGTATTAGGTGTCGCACGAAAACGTGTAGCCATGGCACTCAATGTGTTAAAAGGAAACTTTATCTGCCCGGCGGTTTCAAATCGGGGTAAAAAAGTTAAAACAACGACCAGTCTACTCTACACTGACAAAAAAAATTCATCATCTTAACTTTGAAATTTGTGAATACGAGCTATGTTTTTCGTATTGACGAATTTCTAGGTTGAGCTGATAAATTTTTTGTCAGTACAGAGTCAACAAAAGTTTTTGTCAAAGTGTTTTCTTTGTGTGTAATATACAAAAAAACGTACGAGTAGCATAAAATATGCGTAAACATTGTAAATTACCTCTCAGAGAGTTGTAAACTAACGCCCAACCGCGAAAAATGGTTATAAATTAGAAAAAAAAAAACCGAAATAGATTCTGTTCATCAATTTTATACAAATAAGAAGCAGCTTCCATTCATTTTCTTTTTATGTTTTTTGCATCATATAAAAGGCATCATCCGGTGAAAAGAGTATAAACATGAGAACCAATAAAAATACACACACGGTTAAAAATCTTGGTGTAATTTTTAAACCAATGGTTGTATATACTTTTTGAAATACTAAACACTTTTTTTTAGTCAAAGCTGTACGTAAATTGAATAAGTTAGTATCCACGGCTTAAAATTTAATACAAAATAACTAAAAAGTAATAAAATTGGTTTCAAAAACTAGTAGAATTGGAATAGATTTTGAATTAAGATAGCCATGATATAAGGTTTATATACCACATGTGTTACATTTTAAGCCATGCTGTATTATATTTCAATACTTTCCGTCTTAATTTTCAGATTGTTAAGATACAAAAGTCATGATTCAGAGTTACTTTTTCGGTTAACAAAGCTTTTTAATACAATTTATGTGAAACATTTTTTATTTGAATTTGGCGCACAAGCAACGTTTACTACTTTCATTTCAATGATGATGTGAGTTCAAAACCTGCAATAGGATAAAAAGTGAAAAAAAAAGAAATAAATTATTGTGTAAACAAAACCAGTTTCGTTCTTAGTACGCTATAGTTTAAAATTGAATACAACTTGTAATAAGGTTTTTAATCCACATCGGGTATTGCAAAGTAAGCGCATTCGGGAATAAAACTTAGTTTTAGTATTTGGCGTGGTTTAAATATTAAAACAATTTCGGTGTCGTCATATATACAGTACAGGATTTACCAAAATTTAGTCCAAGATTTTTAACCGTGCAGCTAGGGGATGAAACTATCCTCTTTAAGGGGGTATTTATATTGAATCTCATGATAATAAACTTTTCACGTTTTGTGTAAATTATATGATGCGAAAATAAATGTTTCAAGTGAAACTTCTTTAGCCATTTATAAGCACAACAAATTAAATGGGCAGTAAATCCGATGTAACGAAAGATTTCAATAACAACAAACAACAACTAAAATTCGTCGCACTCAGTACTAAATTTAAGAACATACTTTTTGGCAGTTTCATAAAGCGTTCGCAAATTGTATAAATACATTACTTCTATATTCTATTGTGTTGTTTGAAATGAAACGAAATGTATTTTACTTTCAGCTATTTAGATATATTCAAAAAATATTTCATACCAAGTGAAATTAAGCATTTAAATAGTTTGAATGCATTTTATTGAGAGCTAAGGATTTTATATGGCGGCCGTGGCGTAGTGGGTAGTGTGTGTGACTCTTACGCCAGAGAACCCAGGTTCGAATCCTCCATCCGACACAGAAAGTTTTTCAATTGAATTAATTTTTCTGTTCGGCCGTCACCTCTCTGCAGACAATGGCAAACCTCAGAGAGTAAAAACTGCCATGAAAACCTTCTTGAGAACATAAGCCGTTCGGAGTCGGCGTAAAACATGTAGGTCCAGTTCTCGATCATTTGTGTGCAAACATTTCACATCACACACAACACAATTGATCATAAGAAGCTCGGTCAAAGTCCTTTCAAGGGCTGAAATGGCCATTTCGTTTTTTTTTTTTTTTTTTAAGGATTTTATAACTCTTTTTATTTAGCGTTTGAAATGGAAGTAAAGAAGATTTTATAATATATACTGTGGAATTTTGGAATAGAGTTGTTTTGAATGTGAGCACATGGAATGAAGTCGTTTTGATAATTGAATTTTGTATTAAAATAAATAATTATAAAAGAAGATTGAATATTTGAGCTTCTTAATGTATTTATAGCAATTTATAGATATTATTACGAGTATTTACTTTAGGCATAGTTTTAAATAAAACCAAAATAGATTTTATAATTTTTAGCTCTTTAACTTTGGGATGAAATTGCCTTGAATGTAAAAACTTTGAATGCAGTGGTTTCGATAAAGAACTTTATTAAATACAAAACTACCCAGGAGATAATTTGTATAGGCAAACTTTGGATATATATGAATAAAATATTTTTTAAGTGAAACTTTTATAGCCGCGTACACAACAATACGGCGAGCTAGATGTGGGGTAAAACCAATGTACCGAAATGGTTCTTATGAAAACAACAACACAGCAAGTTGTCGCACTGTTTGTATAAAAACGAAAAAAATGGCTATTTAAAAAATCTTAATATGTTTACTTTCACCGAGGATTAGAACTCACTTCGCTTGGATCCAGATTCGGATGTTATATCCCCAAACAACCCGTTAAAATATCTTAAAAACTTTAATTAATAAAAATTTATAATCGTTTTTAATTAAGATGTTTGGAAATTTTGAATAAATTACAATAATCATCTTAAAATTATCAAAACAAGACAACCATTTATTGTCGGTTTAATTTGTTTTCGATACCGAAAAATTTTTTCCTATGTCAGCACAAACAAGAGCGCATATTTAAAAGATGAAATATGGCTTAAATCCGAATTTCATTTAAGTTCATATCTCCATTTTTTTCCATTCAATATTTAACCTTCACACATTCACCTTCAGCTTTGCCAAGTTTCTATGGCTCGTGGTACAGATTGAAATTAACAATTAACAATTTTAAAGTTTTAAAAATTATAGAATAGACTATAGAGGTAGATTGTATAAGTAGAGGGAAATTGCATAAGCAACAAGATATTATAGGTCTTATAGATCAAGATCAAGCCTACCTCTCATACAAAGTGACTTTATAAAAACTGTGAACGCTCTTAAAACTTCACAGAAATTATTATTATGACTTGATATTTTGCATATATAATGAAAAATCGAATGAAAAATCCGACCAACTCAATGACGTGCTGTCATGCAAAGGAAGGTCATCAAAAAAGTTAAACCTTCATACATTCAACAAAAATTTTTTTTTGTTAACTTAATTTTTACGAAGATACATTTGTTTTTCGAAGCTAAATTCTTACCCAAGCAAAAATAATATTCGGTCGAACAGCGGCCAAACGCATATGATCTTAAAGAATGCAAGAAGCTTACGCTGGCATTTGCAGGACATTCCGCAGGACAACGGTCGTAACGGTCGTTTCTCGCAACAACGGTCGTACAAAAAAAGCCATTTCAGCCCTTGCGAGGATTTTGACAGAGCTTCTTATGATCAATTGTGTTGTACGTGTTTTTAAACGTTTGTACACAAAGTATTGAGAATTGGAGCTACAAGTTTTTTGCCGACTCCAAACGGCGAATGTTCACATTCATTCACATGAATGAACACAAAAACAAGAACATCTAAGGTTTGCCATTATCTGCAATGAGAGAACGGCCGACAATAGGATACTGGTTTGACAAGTACGCCTGCCGCAAGGCTTAAGTACTTGGGTCTTCCAGACCTAGGGTAATAGTTCATGAAACAGACAACCAGAACTTATGTGTTGTACCACAACACGGATCCGTTTATGTTTTAACTAGTAAAACATACGGGGCATCCGGTGTGGCAACACGAACATAGAAGCTCTTTCACAAACACAAAGCATCACCCAGTGCCCTGCTGATTAGGAGCATTATGTTATAAATTATATACTGCCCGTAATAGCAGTACCAGTTTAGACTTCAGTAGTGACGTACTTACAATCCATCTACTGGTGAAGACGAGACCTACCCAATCTCTTGCATATTAAGACATATATGCCAGCCCGGTCGTACCACTGCGCGACCCCGGCTAATCTAGACCTGTGTAGCATTCACACAACCACAACCAGTACGAGACTCCCCGAAGGGCCAGCCCACGACAGTCATCTGGGCAACTCGATCCCGTCAATTGAGGATCCACCACATCCCCGCAAAAAGACCAAGAACACACAAATGCAATTATGAAAAAATGCATTCTTATGCATAACCGTGCTCAATGAGCACTTAAAGGGCTAGGTTAATAATTTCCAGCTGCCGGCTCAACTGCAAACTATTGCGCATGTCTGGTACCTACTCTGGAGAATCTTTGCAATTGCCACTCTTACTCTGGCCGTCCGGATTTCAACATCCAGACATAGAGTATAGGCCACTGTTCTCAGGGACTGCCGTGCTCAGTATGAGAACCCTTAGTTTTTCAACCATTACAACACTTCCTTCAGTGACTGCCGTGCCTGTTTGAGGGTGCGAGTCAAACACGTCGACAAGCAAACCACTTTGGAAAGCTAGAGCGTCGACACTTTTACGCACTCATGGCAAAACACTGCACATCAGTTTATACCATCCGAATTAAGGTATCAGTGCGGTAGATAGATAGGGTCTACCCCATTTGACGGGTTAAGACTGTCCCTGTACTAACATGTTTTAAGGTCAATTGTTATAACTTCGCAGGCTTGTTTCATATCGATATGCCAAATATGACCTGCTACCAAGATGGGCGCCACCCCGAGCTCTTGGTTGGCCCTATCAGTTTTTACGTTTGCAGGACGTATCCTACAAACAACCATCCTCCTTTATTCTGACTGTGGACAGGCAGGCGCAACTAAGTTGCTAACGTGGCGGAGTTAGAACGGCCGACAGAAATATTAGTTTCAATTAAAAAAAAAAAATTCTGTGTTAGCTGGGATTGAGCCTGGGTTTTTATGGCTCATGGGGGCGCACTAAGCCAGTAGGTCAAGGCCACCAAAACGGGTGTATAGCAAAAGTATTATTTTCATTCGAGCTGCTAGTTTAACATAATTAATTCGTTTCATTTAGAGATAGTATAAAAAAGCATGTATTTGGATAGATTTATTCTAACTACAACCTATTCATTTGTTATAAATGAAGTTTTAATAATTTGTGTATCTATTTTTATAAATTTATCTTGTAGATAATAACACTATCGAAATTTGCCATACCAATGAGTGCCTTCGGACAGCGGCTAGTCTTATCTATTCGATGGACTCTCATGTTGATCCATGCGAGGATTTCTATCAATTTTCTTGCGGCAACTGGGCAAATGAGCATCCACGACCTGATTCAGTTACTTCGAACGATTGGTTTCGTGAGCGTCAGTCGCAGGTAATGCGTCAAGTTCGCCAATTCTTGCAACAGAATATTACCGACAAGCAACCGGAAGCAGTTGCGAAAGCGAAACGAATGTATCGCTCCTGCATGGATATAGATCTGCTCGACAAGCGACAGCTAGATCCTCTGTTGTATTTTCTCAGGGAATTCAAACTGCCGCTAATACCAAGTGGACTAAATGTAACGCTGCCAGAAGGTAGTGAGGCAAAATCCGCCAATACCACGGAGTTTAAGTGGCTGCAATCGTTGGTGTTGATCAAAAAAACTCTGGGCATGGATTTGATAATCGGATTCGATATATTTCCGGATCCTTTTAATAGGACAATCAATCGTATAGCATTGGGAACACCAGAAACAGACTCAGCACTACCATTGTAAGTATAATCAACGGCTGGGTGGGGAGGAAAATGTTTTTATTTTGGTATTCTTTTTGTGAGCATAGCAATAACGATGATCTGCATCGGCTACTGCGAAAGATGCATAAGAAACTTATTTTAAGTCAAGACGAAGACAATGATGATAACGACCTTGAGGATCGTGAGGACCAGGAAGAAGAGTTTGCCAAACATTCCACTTCGGGATCAAAGGCCTACATAGCGTATGTTAAGAAAATCGTTGGTCTCTATTTAGATTACCTAAATCCTGATGCAGATGAAAGTCATTTGGAAGAGTTAGGAACCAGTGCCGGCAAGTTGGCACAACAAGCCATCAAAGTTGCCAGGCGAGTCTACAAGGTGCATTGAAAACTTTGTTCCATAACTGTTTTAAACATTTTATTGTACCTTCTCTGTTCACAGCTCAAAGATGATGCCGAAAACTCCACCAAGCCTGCAAAAAATCCTATGGATGACATTGTCTATATCTCACTCCTTGAGTTGCAAAACCAAACGGACAAGCTTATTGCCCCCAAAACGCTGCCCATCTGGCAGGACTACATCAGCCTCATGATGGCCGGAGCTAATCATACAAAACCCTTTGCCATGCAGGACCTGAAGATCATCACTAGCATGGCAGATATTCTGTATCTACAAACTGTTGTTGAATATTTGTCCCAAGTTCCGCCCGGCCATATTGAGTTCTATATTTGGCTCAGTGCCGTGGAGGAGCTCATTTTGCACACCACCAGCGAAATGCGTCTGTTGCATTCGGAATATATGCGCCTGGTTATTGGCACAGAGGGTAGCACTCCACGCTCCATCTACTGTGCCCACGGCATCGACAGTCTCATGGGCATGGCCGTTAGTTACACGCTGGCCGATAGTGAATTCAGCACTAAGAAGTTGCCTATGGTACACCGTATGCTTGACCACATTCGGCAGTCATTTAACCAACTGGTCCTAAGTACTTCGTGGATGGATGCTACAACGAAGCATGCAACCTTGCAAAAATCTGCACAGATGAAAAGCTATATTGGCTATCCGGAATGGATTACGAATGCATCAGAGCTGAATGCGCATTACGCTGCGGTCAAGGTCAATGAAAGCACCCATCTGGAGAATATGGTCGGAGTGCTGCGCTGGCAAATGCAGGAGAAATTAGATAATCTAGATGAGCCCGAACCATTCGGCTGGGCTACCTCGCCTTCGAATGTTAATGCTTTCCATACGTTCCAATCGAATGCTATAAGTGAGTCTATGAAATATATCGATTTTCCAAAAAATTATATTTTTATTCTCTTTTGCTCATTAATAGCAATTCCGATAGCAATTCTACGTTACCCATTTTATGATTTGGGATTGGAGTGAGTGATATATCCGCTTTAATTGTTATTGTGACCGCTTCGTCACCAATTTATAGTGCTGCACATAAATTTGCACGAAAATTTTTTGCTTTGTTACTTTTACCCAGGTAAATATAGGAAGATATTAAGACTATGAAGTTGCAATCTTGAGCATATTTTTGGTCATATTTGGGATGAACTAAACAAAACCCGAAAATTTTTTTGATGTATATGGGGCACTCAATGCCAAACTAGCGAGTTTTTGAACCTACCTTCTTCAATTTCGCTCATTTTTTGATTTGACATTTGAGTAAGCGATTTTTAAGTTTTTAAACAAGAAAAATTTAATTAATGAGAGACTAGTAATTAATGTTGATATCAATAAAAAATAGAGTATCGTTTTATAATATATAAATATAGACTATAGAATAAATATAGAATATAGAATAAATAATAGACGTTTCCAAAAAGTTCAACACCTTCGATTTTTTTTTAAATTTTTCCCAAAATTCTACTCTGTATTACGCAAATTTTAAAGCACAATTCAAGATGTGATAGAATTTTTTTTATTTGTTTCGAATATTGAAATGTTTTTGTATGATTGAACTATCTATAATTCAACTTTTTAAAGTATCTTCTAAAATATCTTCATGAATAATGTTGGTGTATTTATTTCATATATACGTACATGTTATAGTTTGACTACTTAAGTATATTTGGAAAAAAAAAAATTAAAAATTATCGATAAATAAATCCGTGGCAGCGATTCTCCGGAGGCGCCTCGAAAGAAAGTTGTTTTGCGAACACGATTAGAGGTTAGCGGGTCATCTGGAAAAATCTTCTCGAGGCAATATCAAAGAGTTTTTTTTTAATATTTTTTTTTTGTAGCGTTTTGAAGTCAAAAACGCGATTTTCGCTGAAAAATTGAGGTTATTTTATTTTTTTAAAATAGGAGAAAAAAAAAATAAAAACGCTTCGGCATTACCTGTTGATTTATCTATAGAAATAGTGTAAAAAATTTCAAAACGTTCGGTCAATTAGATTTTGCTGCATGATGTTCACCGACTTCAAGAATGTTGTTTTCCAGAAAATCGATTTAAAGTCACGATTTTAAGTGAGGTCCGCTCACTTGAAACGCTGTATCTTCGTTAGTTTTAGCACGATTTACTTCAAATTTTTACAAAATACTCTTGAAATGTTGTACATTCATAAAACAGTATAAAAAAATGTTCCAAAACACTGACTATTTTTCTGAAGAAAAAGATGGCGAACCCAATAAGAGTTTTGAAAATGTTGACAATTTTTACAACGGACCCATTGATGTTCACGAATTTTGAAAATGTTGACAATTTTTACAACGGACCCATTGATGTTCAGAATTTCAAGATACTAATGCGACAGGTACTTCTTCCATATTTTACTAGTTTCAGTACATAACTTCATTGTTTCTCCAGAACCAACATCAAGTATTAATATAATATTAATATAATATAATATAATATATATATTAATTAGATATAAGTATTAATATACTTAACCCTAGGACTTATACCCGAGTACAGGTGTGGCCAGTATCCCCTTTAAAGTGGTGTATCTCCTGAACCACTTAAGATATCAACCTAAAACTCCGGGTCTAGGAAAACGAAGTCATTACACGTCGATTGATACCTTAGTTATTAAAGGCATTGGTCAAGGCATTGAAAAGATATAAGCTTTTAAAGTCGACACCTGCGCGGTCTTATACCCGGGTACAGGTGTAGCCATCAGCTGGTTTTTGCTGTTGTCTTCATATTTTCAATGAAACAATTTGAATTTGTTATTAAATTCAAATAATTTTTGTTTATTTATTATTTCTTATAACTAAATATATTATTTATAAGTAATTAATTTAATTATCATCCCTATTATTGCAAATGTAACACATAAAAGAATTTCTAGAATGTTGTAGACATATCGGTTTGCGGCATACTGAGCACAAATTACGGGTTCGTCTTCTGTGTTGATCCTGAATGTAGCATAAATAGCAGCTTCCAACCTGTGGTTTCGTTGCTCCCACACCAGCAGCTGCAGAGGTTGATGGTTGAACTTCAAGTCTTTCTTGTAAGGCCGAACTTATGAAACTGGCTATGGCAATTTTTGTATTGAAGTTGCGCATTATCTGCTGATTTACCGACCGCTCTTCAATGATTGGCATGCAAAGTTCTTTGGCGAGTTGGCGAAGAAAGCGTTTACGCCTTGAATTATTGGATGATATGTTCGGATTATTCTCATAGTAAATGATCTAAGTTGCCAATGCCGTTAGATCTATCATATTGAAAAAAAGAGACAATGGCCAACGCTTTGTCGACCTTTGGCAAGTATATTCGCCGAGCATTTGGTCCATCACGTCCACTCCTCCTTTAGTTTGGTTGTAAAATGCAATCATTTCTGGTTTGCCGCTTTCGGCGATGGAATTATCGTCATGTAAAGATGACAGTAAAATTACTGCTTTCTTCTTCTTCGGCACATATGAGCACATGGCTATGTTTGCCGTAAAACCAAATGTGCTTGATCCTTCTGGACGATCTTTGTAAGCCAACATTTCTCTCGGTATGTACGTTTTATTTTTTCTCAGTGTTCCAACCGCCGTCAAATTCATGGATGACAAGTTCTCCAGCAAATTTAGCGTAGTAAAAAAATTGTCCATAGTGATGTTTCGGCCGCTTCCATGAAAGCGGCTTACTAAATCTTTCACCACGCTCTCACCCTGGTTGGTTTCCCGTACCGTAGTTGCTTGGCCTGTATAACTTTGTCCATACAGTGGGTACGAGTTTTTGCTGTCATATACTCACCACACTTTGATCCCATATTTTGCTGAGTTTGATGGGATGTACTGCGTGAAGCGTGTCCGGCCACAATATGGGGAAAGCTGTTCGTCCACGGGTATATTTTCGCTGGATTTATATGTCTGCTCAAAGTTATATATATATATGCCTTGTATTGGAATTATCAAATCTGATGAACCGCAGTATGGCCTGAAAACGGTTAATGCCCATTGCAGCACGATACAATGGACAATTTTCCTCCGACCACAAGTCCGTGGTGCATTCGCCGTTGCTGCGGTTGCTGCCAGTCAACGTTACCGCCTTCCATGTTTTTGGTTGCGCCTCGGGATGTTTTTCGTTATATTCATTGTATGTCGCTTCCGCTTTTCTGTTGGTGTGGAGTACTATTATTTCAACCATTTCCGGGGTCATAAAACATTTGAAGGTATTTAAAATTGACATAGTAGCAGTTGATCTTGTGGGCCCACTTCGCTGTCGTAATATATTGTGCTGCCTCGTTTGGCGTGCACGTCTTTGTTCTGAGCTCAATGTGGTGCCATCACGAGCAAGTTTTATCTAAATCCCGCAAGGGGGGGGGCGGGGAAAGGGGGGATAAGGGTTTCAGCGTAAAAAACACTTTTTTTGTAAAATTTTTTTTAAGAGTATGGATTGAGCAAATTTATTCAAACCTTTTGCACATTACTAAGTATACTTTTAACAATATTGTGAAATTTTTTTCTTCGGCAATATTGAAAAACAAGCTGGTGACAGAGCTTGCCCCCGAACGTCTTAGAAAAATATCTGAAATCCAAAACCATTAAAATTTAGTTAAGGTATCATCAAATCCGCCCCCCAACGTTCTATGATTATTTTGTTTTTCATTTAAAAATTTTTGGTGGCCATCTAAAGTGTAAACTGCTATTTTTCACGAAAAATTCCGCCATTTTGTGGGTGGGAAACACCCTTAATGCTGAAAAATAATTTTAATTAAACGTTGGGTGGAGGTATTTAATATGTCGAATATGTGTAGTGAACACGGACTTTGAAAAAATAGTTTTAAGAAAAACGCGTTTAAAAGCTTATGTGCTAAAAAAATTAAGAAAAAAAAATTTTTTTTCAACTTACACAGAATTATCGATTCCAGCTCCATAGAGTAGATAGACTCCCTGTAGCAGCTTCGATGTATTCAGCCTCTTTTTCTCAAGCCTTTGTTTTATCCTGGCTTCTTTGCTCTGCTACTTAGCTTGGATCTAGGCCCTGTCAATGCGATTGCTGTCCTCCAATCTTGCGTATTCATGAGCGCTTAGGACGACGGTGACGTTCATATCCGACAGAAAGGTGAGAAAAGCACCAGCACGTTCATTGAAAGTGCATGCATCTACATAGGATGTAAATTCAACAATTTGTTTGCTGCCAAATAATTTTTTCGGTGCAATTCTCCAAATTAGCTAGTTCAAACTTTCGTTGGCATTTTGTGTTGACCAAATAAAATATTCTCGTAACAGAAACGAATGTACAAAAGGCCAGGCATCGCCTTTTATATACGTAGGAAGATCGCTCAACAAAGAAAGGAATTTGAGGACCACAAAAGAGCACGATCTGCGTCGCGCATCGACGGATCGACTTCAAATTTGGAAACAATATTCTTGAGATGTTGTGAATTCATAAAAAAAAAAATAAATATAAATGGTAAAAATAAAAGTTAAAAAATCTTACCCCACCCTTAAATCAAATAAACAATTTTCAAGATAAGTGTGCACCGGAGGTCACTTCAGCAAACATTTTTAGATTTGTGCAAAATCTTGCTTGGAGGTGCTTAATATTTTCGCACTCAGTTTTAAGCGCATTAATACATTAACAAAAGAAGAGGTCAATGCTTTCCAAACAAGATAAAATTAAAAAGAAAAAATATAATAAGAACTTTGCCTTTTAGTGCGTTTTAAAAAAAAGGTGCTTTTTAAAAATGTCCAAAAATTTCAATCTCCGAGGTCAACAAGAGTAAAAACAATAGCAAACTGTATGTTTTTCTTTATGCTAAAATATTTATTTATTATGTAAAAATTAAAAAAAAAAAAAAACAACCGACTACAAAATCACTACAAATTAAAAAATAATTTTAAAAATACTTTTCCTTTTAATTTCTTGGTCATATTTGATAATTTATTTAAACATATTATTATATATGAAATCTTATTATCTTAATTTTTTTCTTATTTGTTTTATTATTTGTCAAATAACGCTCATTTTGTTGACGGCAATTTGTAATAACTGTGCCTACCACTACACTAAATTTCAGTACCCTAGTGTCCATATTATTCGAGATACAGTGTTTTTATAATATTGCCACGACCATTTATCGAATAACGCCCATTTTCGTGCCCGTAATTTGTAATAATTGTGCCTACCCCTACACTAAATTGCAGTACCCTAGTGTCAATATTATTCGAGATACAGTAGTATCTAGTATTGCGAGATCTATTATTGCCACGCCCAGTTCTCGAATTCCGCCCACTTTTGTACGGGCACCTCCATGCTTATGATATCTATCTGTTCCCCAAAAATTATGGCAATCAGGCATATGGTTAAGGAGTTATCGATGTACATACATTTAAAAAAAAAAAAAAAAAAAAAATAAAAAAAAAAAAAAAAAAAAACAGAGCAACCGACGAACTTGAGAACCTCCTCCTTTTTGAAGTCGGTTAAAAAAAAAAAAAAACAAAAAAAAGTGTTACCTGTAAAATCATTTTTTTTTTTTTATCAAAAATTATCTTCAGAAGAATTAAAACCACTAAAATGAATTTACAACTATGTAATTGAAAGAAAAAAAAAAACAATGTTTAGAAATCGTTTTTGGGAGTTCTTCTAGTTTCTGAGACCCCGAGCAATTGACTTTTTTATCTCCATACAATTTGTTTCAGTCTAATAACCGTATCTCTAAATATTCCTGTATGTTTTGAACTTGTGCCTTTAAAATTTTATTAATTCTTATTATTTATTCAATTGGCCTCAGAATTCCGAGTGAATTTCTATTTATCTTGTTTTTGAATTAAAATGCTAGTAAATTTCGAAAAATATTCGCATATTTTTATTGCTGCCTTTAAGGTTTGTAAAACAACAAAAAAACCCAATTTAATTGTTACTTAATTGCCATTCACTAGAAAGAATTCAGAATAATTATTAAAAGTTTCATTTTTTGCTTAAATCTCTTATTTAACTAAAGCTTTATTTTATTTGTTGATCAGCTTTTTATCTTAACCTAGGCACATTAAGCACATTAAGATTACAACAAAAATATTCATCACAGCTACAACTGCAATATTTTTTTAATACCAGCATAAAATAATTAAAAATATATCACCAATAAACACTTTGCTGCAATGTGTTTTCACTTAATAAAATTCAATTTGATTCTTGTCAACAATTCGCCCAATTTTTGGTATTGCAGGGCACTCAATTACGGTTCAATTGGCACCATACTGGGTCATGAGCTGACGCACGGCTTTGATGACAGCGGACGCATGTTTGACAAAAACGGCAACATGCTTCAGTGGTGGTCCAACGAGACTATCACCGAGTATGTGAATCGTACCGAGTGCTTTGTGGACCAGTACAATCATTATTACTTGTCAGATATTGGTGAATATGTGAGTCAAACTGACAGCAAGTTATCAGCTAACAGTCAACAGCCAACAACCAATCAAGCAGTTATAATGATGTAATTGCATTTTACAGATTGACGGTGAACTCACACTGGGCGAAAATATTGCCGACAATGGCGGCATGCGTGAGGCCTTCCATGCCTATCGGCTGTTTGTCAAGCATTTCGGGCAAGAGAAACATCGACTGCCTGGTCTAGAAAAATATACACATGAGCAACTCTTCTTCATATCGTTTGGAAATCTCTGGTGTGAGACATATACACCAGCTGCTTCGAGGTATGCTTTGGAGGATTCACATTGCCCGGGAAAAATACGACTGAAGGGTGTGCTCTCAAATTCACATGAGTTTGCCGATGCATTTCATTGCCGCCGTGGTTCGAGCATGAATCCTGCTAACAAAAAATGTCGCATATGGTAGGGAACTGGGAGGTGCACAGGATAGGTTGTGTTTGTTAAAATTTAACTGAAAGTGATTCTCAAAAAAAAGTGATGTAGTGTTCTTTTTAGGAATTTAAGTGTCATATTTTTAGTAGTTAATAGTTAGTAAAAAAATAAAGTATTAAACTTGCACTGAGCTACTGCTCAATTTTTATAGTTATTTATAAAATATTCTTATATACATGTAATGAAAATGAAAAATAAAATTAAATGTAAATGAAAAATATCTACGTACTTTAGTGCAAAAAGCATGATATCTATTTTTTACCTTGTATACCTTCTACTACTACAGAATTTTAAATTGTATACGAACTGCATATGTATGTACACACTGAATAACTGTCGACGAAAAAAAAATAGCTAGTAATTCTTGTATTTCTTGTATATTAAACAATAAAGATTTTGTAAAACAGCACAAACATTTATTATTAATAAATACAATTTACAATATTTTGCTAAAACTTCTGAAAAATAACTGATAACTAACAAAAGATATTTAAAGTTCAATGAAGATTATTGAATAAATGTTAAAGTTGACTTCTGACAGACGAGTAATGCTGCTGCTGCTACATTATCGGCTTGCATCGAGGTTCACCCACACTTTTATGTGGGTTGATATGTGTTGGAAATCTTGTCTCTAAACTCACCCTGTAGGAAAATCAACTAATTTAAAAGTAGTTGATAAAGTAGTTGTTTGTCAACCACAACTAGTTGAAATTCTGACTTTTTTCCATAGAACGAACTAACATATTTTTTATGGTGATGTCCGCTAAATAGGTCAATTGACTTTCGTCTGCATATATTTTCAACTACTTGTTAAGTTAGTTAAGTTTAAATTATTTTTTTTACTACTTTAAAATAAACCACTTGAAAACCGCAAATATTTTCAACTACTTGTTAAATTAGTTATATTTAAATTAGTTTTTTAATTACTTCAAAATAACTAATTGAAAACTATTACTGATGGCCTAAAGTTAATAATATTTGATGAAATAACATGGTTAAATATATATAAACTTGTAATCTAATAAAAATTTGCAATTAAAAGATGTCAAAATCAGAGTAGTAGCCGCCTTAATATAATTCACAGTAGTTTATCAATCACTTGTTTTAAGTAGTATTTCAGTTACTTCATATAATGCAATAAAAACTATTTAGAATTGAAGTGGATGCCGCCTTAATATAATTCAAAGTAGTTCATATACTGGTTTATTTTAAATTAGTTTTTTAATTAGTTGTTTTTAAAAACAAGTTAGTACCTACAGGGCAGTTATTTTCGATGCTGCACTATTAGAATTCGTCCAAAAGTAACCCACTTATGCACAGTGGTTCTTTTCATATGACAGAAATCGTATTACCAAAGACAACATTTTTTAGAAATTTTATTTTTTATTTAGTTTTTACTCTCCAATAACACAGCATTCAAGAACAATATGTTCGCCCTTGGTCTGACCACAAAATGTTGTCAACATTTTTTTTTTATATTTAAAACTGAAGTGTTTGAATTTTGTTGTGCCGACATTTATCGAATTTTTATGGCCATTTGCCTTGTTGGAAATGAAAAAAAAAATCCACTTCTTTTCAGTAGAATTTTCACGTAAAATAAGGCTATTTAAAAAGAAATTCGACAAAATGGAAAATGAAGCGCGTTATTTATTATTTTATAAGAAACACATTTATTATTTGCTAAAAAGGTTTGTGAAAATGTGTGAAAGGTTTATGAATTCAATTTTAAAAAAGCTGACTTTTTGAACTTGAATCGTTTAATTCAAAGTAAGCTTAATATAATATGCATCTTAACAAAATTATTATTACAATAAGATATTTTAAACAGTGTATTTAAAAATTTTAAGTTTAAGGATAATCTCGCCTTGGGGGGAGCAAAATATATTTCTTGCCCAGGGTGCCAGAAAATCTAGCTACGCCACTGCTAACGACATGCATGCTAAAACATAAATTATTGCATGGATTATATTGAATTTGTCCCTGAAGTGCAGACTACTACGTCGTGGCATCGATAACATCATCAGTTAGCCTTTGGGCCATACAAGGATTGATCACTAAAATCTCTCATGCCTCGGGCCATGGTAGAATGTGTGGCACGTAATACGGTGTTTAGTGTCCCGAACCTAGCTTGTTTGGTTTTATAAATTTAAATACTTTTGACAAATATTTATGTTTGTGTTAATGTTGTTGTTGTTGTTGCCCTAGGTGCCTGCAGCATAACTGGAAAAGGCCATTAGGTTGCATTACAAATGTGCTGGTGTTATTGTAGTTGCATTTAGCTTGTTTGACGAAGTGGTGTAAGTAATGTAAATTAAGACAATATATATAAAGGCATGGAGAGTGTAGCAGGCAGTGGCGTAGATAACTTTTGGCTCTGGGGGGTAGGGATGTGATCCGTAAAATAATAATAGCCTTAAAAAAATTTTCTTTGAATACCTCGTTACCTGAGTATTTTGTGACGCCGAATGTCATGTTTCACAGCCACACTTTGTTTGAACGTCGAAAAACAATCAAAAAAGGTGCAATGGCATATCAAATATCGTTCCTTAGCTAACAGCACAGCTCAAGTCGAAAATTGGCGAAAATTGGTTTTCATTGCGCATCTAACCATTGGTCACATAATATATACTGTCTTTACATGCAGCAGAGTTAACTCGGGGCTTACTCGTAGTTAACCCTGCATGCAAACGAGAGTTTAGTTGAGTTTCGTTAAGTCCAAGTAAACTCCACGAAACTTGCTGGATCTACCTGAGTTCTATCTGTCAAAATGCATTATGGCATTTATTATTAAAAACCTTGCTTTCTATAGAAATATATGTGCCCTGTTCTAAATTCTGAGTCAGAATAGCTTAAAATTCTGAGTTCAAATCCTATCGGCTTTCAAATGGTGGTCTGCATTCCGATCGGAAATGGGATGCTCGAAACAAAATGAAAATTAATTCGAATATGTCAAAATCAGCAGTTTTATTGGAGTGTGAGAACCACGCGTACAAAAATGTAAAACAGAGGACCACTGCGCGACCACAGCGGATAGTGGTCCAATATCCACCTTTGGATATTTCTAATTCGGCGTATGTAGCAACTTGTAAAGTTTATTTAAGAACATTTGACGATGTTTCTTTAAAATATATTGCACAATATCGTCTAAATAAGGGGGCATTTAATTTGGTTTTAAATAAAGTTAAATCTTTTGCTCTGCGATCTTCGGTTCCCACAATTATTCAACTGACCACAACTTTACGGTTCCTTGCTGAAGAAGGCTATCAGCGTTTAGTGGAAAATGATGCAAACATAGCTTTAATAAGAATACAGTGTCGAAAGTGGTCCCGAACATATTAAACTATATGGAACGCCTGCTATGCCCAAAATCGATTAAGCTTACCATTTCTGAATGCTCCTACATAAACAAAAGCAGCGCGGAGTTTTGGGCAGTATTCTTGTGTTGTTCCCGATTCCGATCAAAATCGGATTTTAGAACAGGGCTGATAGACACTCGTAGCTAGTACCCGGACGCTGTGCTACGTCTTGATAGCAATTTGCTTTTGTTGTGTGCCTGTGTGCTCGTTTTTTGTGTATTACGTTTTTTTGAAGATATTTGTACTTCAGCGTCCTCTGATTCTATTATAACATTTCTAAATACAAATTTGCACACATATCGAATGAGCGGCTTAGGAGTTGTTCACAATTTTTTTAAAAGATTTGTAGTACATCTATCTCTGCAGTTCGAGATAGAGGAAAATAGATAAGTCCAAAATACTCACCGTACCTGAGAACCGCCATTTACAGATTAGCACAAAACTTGAATTAGCGGCTTAGGAGTTTTTCGCAATTTTTTTAAGATTTGTTCTACAGCGCTCTCTGGAGTTCGAGATAGAGGAAAATAAATTATGCCAAAATACGCACCGTACCCGAAAATCTCTATTTACAAATCTTCATGTAACCTATGACCTTCATGTTAGTGCATGCAATAAATTTACAACATTTTATAGCAATCGGGTGGACAGTATTGAAGCGCATAAATATATTCAACACTCTTATTTGAATCTTTGTTTGACACCACGCTCATTGTCCAATGCCCGTCCCAGTTTTCCGAAAGCAAGATATCACTAAATAGTAACTCCATTTTGAGTTCCAATGTTCTGTGATTTTTACTTCCAAAGGCATTTGATGTCAAAAATTTGGTTTACATGGGCGGAGCCACACCACTTTGTTCAATGCCCTTCCAAGGTTTCTATTAGAAAAACATCACCAAGTGACAACTCCATCCTGAGTTTCAATGTGGCTTTTACTCCCACGATATACTGATTTTTAGCGATTTTATATAAGAAATTGTATGGTCGAAAGAGGATCCAATATTTTTGCAATATCTCGAGAACTGCTCATCCGATGTTGTACAAATAAATACTAAAACCCGTGCCAAGACTGGCCAAACACACCCTCAAAATTAGAACAACACCATTGGAACGGTTCAGATGTGATGGAGTAACCATCATATTTTTATATACTTATATACATAAATTAACATTTTATGAATTCAATTTAAGTAATCAGATATTTTTTAAATTCCTTTGGACAGTTTTATATAAAAAATATCGAAACTTTTATTTCTTGCATACGAATTTTTTTTTAGTTATAAAAAGATTGTTTTTTTCTGTTTCATATCCGGGATTCCTAATTATCAATCCCGAAATTGCTTTTAAGTCCCGAAATTGGAAGCCCTACAAAACACTTTAATTAATAATTAAAAATGAGATTTTTGGTATTTTTTGTACTTCTTATAGTATTTTAAAAACTTTACAAAAAAAAAACCCCCGATTAAAAAATCACTACAAAGTAAAAAATAATTTTAAAATAACTTTTCCTTTTAATTTCTTGTACATTTTTGATAATTCATTTAAGCATATTATTATATTGGAAATCTTATTTTTTAAATTTTTTTCTTATTTGTTTTATATTATTAAATATATCAATTTCTCTATGAATACAAAAGCTTTTAAGATCGGCGCTAATATAATCAGACTTTTAGACAGAAGCGCGAACTTCAAAGCTTTGGTATTCATAAGGAAATTTATATATTTATGATAATAAAACAAATTAGAAAAAAATTAAAATAATTCGATTTCCAATGTAATGATATGTTAAAAAAATATATAAAAAACAGTATACAAAGTACTATCGATGTGCAAAGTACCAAATTTTTACAATAATATGGGTTTCGAAACGATTTGACATAGAATCATCGATATAGATTTTGATGATGTCCCAATGCATGAAAACAAAACAGAAAGCATTCCGGTACCACTGTGAATGATTGAAAATCATTTAGAGTCTATCTGGGAATAAAAGAATTGAATACAACCGTGTATTTCTTGGTTTTATATGTTCGATTATTTGATACTTATTATGAAAAAAGAAATATTTTTGTACAATTATATTGAAAAAAGTGGCCTGATTTTCCTTCTCATTTAGAATGGAATGGAGAGTCCGATCATTCGTCACACTCGGGGGGATCATTTCACAGCGTCACGATGCATCATTTTGTGCATTTCCAGCGTCACTAGAATAACGGACGGCCCCTTAAAACTTTTGTTTAAAACATTTTCATATACTTTCAAGCAATTCGTTCGCTCTTAAATAATTTATTATATAAAAAAAGCCACTATTGTCGCTATGAAAAGTCGCAAAAAAAAAAAAATAATAAAATAATAAATAAAAATCCCCCAATAAAAATGACCCAAAAATTATAAGAAAAAGGCATAAAAATTTTTAGAAAAATGGCCTAAAAAAAAATGAAAATTGCCCATTGTTCCCAGGGGAACACGTTTGCCTTGTAGGAAATGAGCAGAGTTTTCAATGGCCAAATACAAATACAAAAGAAAAGCTTTTACTCTGAATACCGTCATCTCTTGGAACTGATTCACGTTTTTTGAAAAAATTGAAAACGAAAAATCACAAAAAAAAAAAAAAAAAATGAAAAATTACCCAAAAATAACAAAAGCAATTTCGCCCAAAATATTTTAGGAGTTTTTCATATGCAAAAACAAAAACGAAATTCCACCCAACAAATATGCTCAATTCTTTTTGGCTGTTTTTTTCATATGAAAAATCACCCAAATTTGTATGAAAAATGATTAGGTGATTTTTAATTTTTTTTTTTTTTTTTTTTTGGTGGCGATTTTTCTTTTGGACAATTTTTCATAGCACCGCCACTATTATTTTTTTGTATACAGAAATTTTTCCAGTTTAGTTTTATTAATTTTATTTTTAAACCATATAGTACATACATACATATATTTCGTTTCATATCCATAAAATGTTTGATGACATTTATTTGCAATATTTAAATACAATTAAAATTTTTCTTTCATCTGAAAGCATTAAAACATATTACATTTATTTAAATATATATGTATCCATAAAATATCCACATTTTTGCTTTCCTTTATTATTCTAAAACTACTTCAAAATTCACATAACAGTTACTTATGTACCTAGAAATATCTATCATATTATAAGCTCTCAAATACAGTCCAGTTGCTTATGTAGTACATACACCAAAAATATATATATTTAGTTTATTTTTTTTTTTAAGAATTTTGCATCTTACTGCGGTTGTTGACTTAAATTTGTTTATATCTTACGTAATTTAATTTATTTAGTTACTTCACTAAAAGTTTGTTGGGAATGCGCATCTGCTGTTGGCACTATCTCAACACTGTGGTTTCTGCACATGAAAATTGACTCTATGGTAAAAGATGGATAAAGAAAGAGAAAAATAAAGACATATTTTAGAGCCATAAAGTTAACATTTTAAAATAATAAAAATATATGAATCTCTGGAAATTATAAGCAACATTTGAATATAATGGTTCTTGCTTAATTGCATACAATTGTGCTGCATACATTTAGGCATTATTGGGCTTAATGCCCCATGTGGAAAAATTGCAGCGAGTGTGTTGATCTTATTAATTTTTTATAGCTTTGAGTTCTTACAAAGAATCTGTTCAATCAAGTATTTGTAAATTATGGAAAAATATGATACTCGTATCTATATCTGAGAGAATCGAAACTATTTATTTGTATAACGAAAAGGAACGTCAACGATGAGCAAGACACAAGAAGCAATAATATCTATCATACAAAAATCTATTGCTTCTTGTGCCTTGTTTACTTTAGAATGCTTTATCGCGATAGACAACAGATTTCAAGAGATGAACTTAAAGCCATTTGGTCTTAAAGTTAATTTTTTACATATAATAATTCCCTAACTATTTATAAATTAAATTTTAATTAATACATTTTTTTGGACTCATATTAAAATTTATGCATAAGTTTGAATATTTTCACTTACCACTTGCATAGAGTTCGCTCGTAGCTTTCGACGTGTGCTGATGTATGTGGTGCATGTGTTTACTCTCTGCAGGTGGAATGCATCGTCTGTCCCTAAGTATGTATATATTTAAGAGATATATGTTTTTATTTATCTGTGTTTATGTCATGATAATATTTTTTTTAATAATTTGTATGTCAACGATAACGTTCATAAGTTCAAACAAGAATATTTAAAGCAAATTGTGGTTTTGAGAAGTCAAAAACTTATAACACCATACTATTATTCAAAAAAGTCAAAAGGGTCACACATAAACAATCTTTTAATATGAACATTGAGATGAAACAATTTAAATGAAACATAAAAAAGAACATATAAAACACAGATATTTCATTCGTAAGTTATTCGAAACTAGTTGGTTCTAAAAAGTAAAACATTTGTTAGAAAATAAGCTGCTGGAACTTTCAAAACATTTTTGAAAATAACTTTCCAATGATGTTTGATGGCAAAATTTTTTTTTTTTTTTAAAAATTAAATGAATTTACATTTTTTCAAAAATTACTATGGAATTTTTGAATCTACTATCAGTTTTTTTTGAAATATGTTAGAAATTTTATTGCAAAAAATTATTTTATCAGAAATCGAAAATCTCAAAACTCTGCCTTATATTTTTGTTAAAGTAATTTTTTTAAGTTATAGTTTGAGGGTGACAAAATAAAATTTTATATATAAAAAAATGTTATTTTCCGCAATTTCAAGTACTATTACTAAGTAAGACAGCCACATTAGAGTTGAAAAAATTAGAGTTGAAAGAATAACAAATTCTTGAAAAGTATGTGAAAGTGTTATATATCTTATTTAAGCAGTTTTATGTTAAAACCAATATATATGATTACATGTGGATATAGTAATAAAATCCTTAAATAAAGCTTTTTATTGTCTGAGATTGAATACAAATATAAAAACTTGGATGTTCATTTCAAAAAGTTTATTCATGAATTTTAAAACGCTCAATTTTTTGTAAAATGTTGCATTTAAAGTGTGTAAGTTTGAATTTGAAGTTAAATGCTTGTGTTGGAGATGCGTTGGTTAGGATAGACTCCTTGGATGGGTATAATGCATTGAATTATTAGCGCATTAAAAATATCATTACCACTATTCAACTAGTGATTAATATGTAATTGAAAATGGAGGAAAAACTGCATTACCATTATTATGTAATGGTAAAGGAAAAACATTGCATTACCATTAACATGTAAAGGTAATGGAAGAAAAAATTGCATTGCCACTAAAATTTAGTGGCAATGCAATCGGTATGGTAATGCAATTTTTTCTTCCATTACCATTACATATTGTTGGTAATGCAATTTTTTTTCCATTACTAAAAAAAAAACGAAATGGCCATTTCAGCCCTTGAAAGGACTTTGACGGAGCTTCTTATGATCAATTGTGTTGTGTGTGTTGTGAAATGTTTGACACAAATGATCGAGAACTGGACCTACATGTTTTACGCCGACTTCGAACGGCTTATGTTCTCAAGAAGCTTTTCATGGCAGTTTTTATTCTCTGAATTTTGCCATTGTCTGCAGAGAGGTGACGGCCGAACAGAAAAATTAATTCAATTGAAAAAATTTTCTGTGTCAGATGGAGGATTCGAACCTGGGTTCTCTGGCGTAAGAGTTACACACTCTATCCACAACGCCACGGCCGCCACTTTTCTATTACTATTATATATTAATGGTTTAAAAATGCCTTAGGCTTATGTCGTATCATGTATTATCGATAGCCTATGTTTACATTGATATAAAAAAAACTATTTAAAAAGCGAAGGGATTCTTTTTTCGTCGAAATTAGACTGACCTTCAAAGTTGAATGTTGGAACACCACGGTGCTTCTAGATTTTGAAATCGCATTTCATCTCAAAAAAAATAAAAAATTGTTTTTATTTTTGTAATAGATAGGGGCGTCATTTCTCTACTAACCACTGGAACCTACCCGGTAGGAAATTTGTATCCTTATACTAGCAACTAAATAGTACCAAACTTTTAAATAAAACTTATAGATATTTCAGAGTGCACCAATAAAAAAAGATATATTTGGCCTCAATTTAGATTTCTTCAACCATTTTTTTCTTAAAACTTAAAACAGTTTAAATAGATATTTTTGGCCTCAATTTAGATTTCTTCAACAGTTTTATTCTTAAAAAAACTCAATAAAAAATTAAATTTTTTTTTTTACAATATTCTACATATTTCTATCAAATTGTAACTTTTAGTGGAAATCTTTGGATAAACACATAAAAATATTATATTTTTATAATCAAATACAAGAATTCAAATTATCTATATGGTTACTTAGACGAAACAAGTTCTTAAAAATGTGCATAATTTTCGTCGTTTTTATTTTTTTTTTTTTCAAATTTGCATTCCCCTTACTAGTCTTGCCAAATGTTCAGTATTTAAATGAACATCCCGTATTTTTTACTAATATTTAAATGCCTGCTGAGAAAGACTTTTCGCGTATTTAATGGAGAACTTTGATGAGCATATACGCAATATTTTGCTCTTTTTTTTTCAAAATAGACAAAAAAGCAAAAAAAGCCAGGTAAAAATTAGTGGAAATTTATGGCACATATGCGATTAAAGAAGACAACGTCAGAAGTGGTTTGCCTCCCGCGTTTCCGTGATGTTAATTTTTCAATCATGGATGCTCCTCGTTCTGGTAGGCCCTCGGTGGTTGACGGCAATCAAACCCAGACGCGTGTTGGAGACAAACAAGAATTCGACAGTAAGAAAAATTACGAGTGCTCTTAATTTGTCCGTTGAAAGCGTTCACGGTTATTTTAAGTCCACTGGTTTCATCAGAAAATTGGATATATGGGCCCTCATGAATTGAAAAAAATTCATAAACCGATCGGCTAATGAAACGGGGAAAAACGACCCATTTCTCAAACGTCTGATTACGTGTTATGAATGGTGAATTGTCTGCAACAAAATAAAAAAACCAAATAAAGCTGGACCAAGAAAGAGAAAGCGCCAGAGAGGAAAGCAATAGCAGACATTCACCAGAATTAGGTTATGCTCTTAATCTGATGGGATTAGAAGGGAACTGTTTACTACGAGCTACTTCTGCAGAAATTTAGTGATGCCATCCATTATTTGCGCTTACAGTATACCCCTGCCGTTAAGGCTTAGTTCTAATTGGACCCATGACTAAGGGGT
Organism: Coremacera marginata; assembly: GCA_914767935.1. Lineage (NCBI taxonomy): Eukaryota > Metazoa > Arthropoda > Insecta > Diptera > Sciomyzidae > Coremacera > Coremacera marginata. Next base: position 230,705,160 of record OU612043.1, on the reverse strand, counting down.
CGATAGCTTATGAAACAATAAACAGTACTTTATGCAGTATGCAGACAGCGATGCCATCCAACAGAAACGTGCTGAGGCGATCAATAGGATGGAGGCAGTTTCCACCACGGCAACGCCTGGGATCATACGAGTTTGGTGACTCCCCAAAAATTGCTCCACTTCGGATGGGATGTTTTGCCCCATTCACACTATAGTCCAGATCTTGCGCCCTCAGAAAACGATATGTCTCGTTCGCTGCAAAACTCACATAATGGTTAAACCTTTGATAATGAGGGCCTTATCACACAGCACTCTGAGAGGTCTTATGCAGAGAAAAGTGGTGACTTTTATCTGCGTGAAGTAATTAAGCTACCACAGAGATGGGAAAAGGTTATCGAACAAAACGGCGAATATATCATTGAATAATGTTGATTTGATTTAAAAAATAAATGAGCCTAAACTATAAATAAAAAACCGTACAAGCTTTTTGATCTACCCAATATTAAAGTTCAATTTAAAATACTTTCATTCCTGTTAAGTTTGTTTTATCATTTTGTTTCTTTTTTTTTTTTTTTTTGTTAACATTAACGTTTTTGAATTTTCTTGTTAATTTTTTTGAATTCAGAATTTTAAAAATGGTTGAACACACTAATTTCATCCTTATAGTTAAGCAAGCTTGGACAACGCTGCAGCCACACGTGATAGTACTGGCAGGCCAGCAAAGAATATGTATTGACTACAAAAATGTTTCGAAATAATCTACAAATCTACGCTGCGGCCACACTTGATAGTAAATGTTCATTTGAAAATTGTCGTCAAAGGCAAAGGGTCGACCACTTTATTATTTCGGTTGCTTTTATTCTGTGATGCTTTATATGCCAACACAGCACGAAACTAAAATAGGATAAAAATGGGAAACTAATTATTTTGTAAAATTTGTTTATCAATATTTTCCAAAATGAAATACAACTTATTCATATGATATTTTATGTGTCAAATAAGGGCAATTAAAATAATTCCGTATATTTAACTGCGAGACATGAAAGAAAAGTGCATATTTAAACTTCGAATAGTTTAGGGAGAAAATACAACACTGTTTCCTTGCTTCGATTTCGCACTGGCTGTAGTTGTCAAAATTCACTGGCTCAGTAAAAGTTGTTGCCAATGGACTGTCAGTGATGTCAAGGTGTGAGTGTATTAGTGAAAAGTGAGAGTGTATTGCGTTTTTCGAACTGTTATTGTCTTCGAACTGGCACTTGTGGCTAGGGGGTAGGCAAAATGCCAAATAAAAATTGGCTTCTCGTTGACATCATATATAAACATTACAACATACTTTTAGGAATAAACTTTTTAACATATGCAACGAATAAGTCAACAAACATGCATTCGGCTGACATGCTGCCTAAAAAGTTCAAATTCCAAAAAAATTTCAATTAAACCAATTTTAGTTTATTATGAAGAAAAATATTATTAAAAAATAAGAGTAGTAATAAAAAGATAAGAAAACAATTAGAAATAAGTTAGTGACAAGGTTTAAAGATAAACACAAATCGAATAGGAGGAAAAGAAAAATTTGATGGCACCTAATTCTTATTTTAGGTTTCCTTAAAAGACCATCTCCACCACCACCTCCATTCATTTTAGAAGTCATCTCACCGGTTGGTTCATAGCTACGATCACGTGAGCGTAAACAGTGACGCACACAACAACAACGTCGCAATCCGGGTACACGATAAAATATTTGCAGGAATCCGCTACGGAAACGCGCGTTCATATAGCAGTAAATAATGGGATTGTAACAGCTATGCGACATGGCCAGCCAGTGGAATGCGAACCAGAAGTAGGGCAACGGTGGCCATAGTTGAAACTCTTCATCGTTGAGAAGTAGCTGTAAAATAGGATACCATTTCAATACTCTTCGAAGACAATATTTTTTTTACAACATGCAGTTAATGGTGTTATTTACAAGGCTATGTGTGATTTTTAAGGAATGTGTAAGAGTGTAATTTTTAACGAATCAAATAATTGCTTTCGTGGCATTGTCACACTAATTACTCACCACAAGTATGTTGAATGGCAGCCAACATATGGTAAAGACAATCACTACCATCACCATCATTTTGATCATCTACAAAAATTCAAAAAACAAACATAAAAATTAATTATTTTATTGAAGAATGTTTTTAAGATAAAAAATTAATAAAATGAGTTAAAATTTATTTTAAGACTGATAATTCACACTTTTGAGAAATATTTAACTTATAAATTTTTTTTCTGACCATTTTCTAAAAAAACAGGTATTTTAACAAAAATCTTTTTGTTCCAATACTTGTTTTAAAGCGGTCTTAATTAAGCTTTCGATAGAAAAAGATAATAATAAAATCTATATATTATTACCACTAAAATAAATATTTGACTGATGAAAAAAGCACCAGTTATAAAGTATTCATTTCGGGACTGGAATAGATATAGAGAATAATTGATGCTTAGAAGGACAATTGCCTTTTCTTATGACATCAACCAAGAGTAAGAGAGTAAGAGCAAAAAGTAAAATAAAATGTTACTATAGTGTGAATAATACTAACCATGGGCGTTCCTCTACGCATAGGTGACAATCTTGACGCGATGTACAGGCTCAAGTTGCAAAGACACAATGACTATTGGGCTAGGCTTTGTGGAGCAACGAACTAAAAGTAACCTCCCATTTCCAAGGTTGTAGACGCCATGTATAAGATTGCGAGTGGTGTCTACTCAGGGCAGCCCATTTCCTTTTGTATAATAGTAGGGTAGGGCGGATAATGGGGATCTCTGTCCGTTCGGTCCGATATTTCTCTCCAACTTGGGATCTTTATGGAGAACAACAAAAATAATAAAACTGTAGGGAGCTCTGAGAGGACGAGTCCCGAATCGGTGGATCCCCAAAAGAACTTAGCCTTCCACGGGTGCGGGAAGCTGCAAGGCAACCAGGAAAACCTCGTGATGTGTCAGCTCAATCTACACCATAGTAGGGCAGCATCGGCAATGATGATGCGTTGCATGGAGGAGAATAGAATTGGCATAGCAATGCTCCTAGAACCTTGGGTTCTTCACAATAGAATTAAAGGTGTCTCAGATCGGAAGACCACGCTGTACCAACCGGTAACAGATGACAGGCGGAAGACTTGTATCTTGGTGAGACATGGTATACTAGCGGTATATATGCTACACCTATGCTCCCCGGATCTCACCGTTGTGAGCATCGGGGATGGTGCAGGTGCTTGTATGGTAGTTTTAGCGTAACTTCCTTATGACTCTCCGGACCAACAACCTTCACAAGAGGTGGAGAATCCAGTAAAGTACTGTGAGGATCGGAACATTGGAGTGATTATAGGATGTGATGCCGAAGTTCACAATAGTGCGAGGGGTCGGACCAACAACAATGACAGAGGAGAGCAATTGCTCGGATTGTACATTTGTAGAGAGGTAGAATCTGTTGGAAGCAAATTGAGGAGCACAGCCGGCTTTCATTGATGCGAGGCGAGCGGAAGCCATTGATGTAACTCTCATTTGCAGAAAGATTCTGAACAGAATAGAAAACTGGTGGGTCGTGGATAAGTTAACCTTGTCCGATCACAGATCCACCCAGTTCGAGTTCAAGTACAGAATCAGACGCCAGCGGAATAGCAGGAAGGTCAGGACTCCCAAGAATACAGATTCTGTAAAATATGAGGTGAAGTTGAGGGAAGCACTGCACCAGAAAGCTATAAAAGTACCAGGGAATGCTGCGAAAGTGGAAATCCATGTTAAACATCTTAGTTCGGTAATAGTCGAAGTTTACGAGGTGGCAAGTCCTATATCTTCAGTAGACAAGGGTGATCCGACACCATGGTGGTGAACAGAACTCGAATCTCTGAAAAATAAGGTCAGGAAGGCCTTCAATCGGCACATAAGAGGGGAAACCCCAGAAGCATGGGCAGACTACAAGGCACGGAAAAGGGAACTGAAGAACTTTATACGACTCTGTAAAAGGCAGTCGTGGAGAGACTTCTGATCTGGGATGGAAACTATTTCAGAAGCATGTAGGCTTCAAAAAATGGTTTCGAAAGAGCCATTCCCCAAAGTGGGACTGATCCGAAAAACGGATGAAACCATGGAAGAGAACCTAGAGTAGTCGATGCAAGTTCTGATGGAGTTGCTTCTTCCTGGAAGTTTTAGGTCTGATGATCCGTGGACAAACTTGAAAAAGAGATGCACAGGGTTGACCGACTGAAAGCCAAAATAATGATCACTATTAATGAAGTGAGGAGTGATAAGCGCTCACTTACTCCGCACAAAACATCAGGGATGGACGGTATATTTCCGGTTATTATACAATGGGGGGGGGAGGGGGGGGGTAAGATATCATTGTACCTAGGCTGCGGGCTATATTCATTACGTGCCTAGCGACTGGGTACGTTTGAAGAGTCTGGAGATAGGCAAAAGTTGTGTTTCTTCCGAAGCCCGGAAAAAGGATTATGCGGAGGCGAAGTCGTTCAGACCGCTAAGCCTTCCGTCTTTCCTCTTGAAAACGATGGAAAGAGTGATGGTTGACTGTCTTGAGTGCACTTCGTTGATGCATAATCCTCTGAGTAGATGTCAACATGCATATAGAGCAGGCAGATCTAAGGAGAGTGCTCTTCACAAATTAGTAAGAGTGACTAAAAAGGAGTTATTTTCAGGAGGCATCGTGATGGCCACATTTATGGACAGATGACATTGCATTGGTGGTCTGTGGTAAGTTCATTGACACCATTTCTGACATCATGATGTGAGTACTCTGAATGGTAAAGGACTGGTGTCGAGAACAAGGCCTTACTGTAAACGCAGGAAAATCAGAATATATTCTCTTTACAAGAAAGAGGGTAGGCCTGACGAGAGAACCACCCAGACTTTTTGGAGCTGAAATCAACATGTCCACGAAAGTTAAATCTTAAGGGGTTACCCTTGATAGTGAACTGAACTGGAACGAGCATATAGAAGGTAGGATTCAAAAAGCCAAGAGGGTTTTGTTTCGGTGCAGACGCGTTTGTGGTCTCAAATGGGGGCTAAGCCCAGAGGCTTTGAAATAGGTCTGTACACTGTGATCTGTCATCACGTATGTTTCGGTGATTTGGTATACAAAAGTCAGTCAGAAAACCATTAAGAAAAGACTGGACAGAGTCCAACGTCTGGCGTGTGTTGGAATAACAATGAAAGTTATGTTAGGTATGCTGCCGTTGGATTTAGAAATAAAGAAAACAGCGGCACCAGCAGCCCTCAAGATGTTGCAAAATGCTACGGGGCATGAATTAACGGCCCCACATGGTCATATGCCCATCCTTGATATTGCACAGAGAGATGTCAGGGAGACATGTATGTCTGTGGACGGTAGGCAGAGAGTAAGAATAACAGAAAAATGTTATAAAACTCTTATAACATATGAAGCTGTTTGTAAAGAATTAGCTAGTAACGTTATCAGTATATTCACATACGTCTCTCTGATGAATGGCAGAGCCGAGGCACGCCTTTACTCAGAAGAGTTGAGCCTATCCTGTGTACTGAGGGTAGAGAGGTTTGTGTCTGTATACCAAGTGGAAATGCTTGGTGTAGTGCATGCGCTTTACCACCTGATAGATGGTTGGGTCAATGGCAAGAAAATTGTCATTGCCCTTGACAATCCGTCGGTGATTAGGTACATGCAATGGACAGACACCCCTTCCAGGTTGGCTATAGAATGTCTTACCAAACTCTATAGGTGCGCTCAGGTAAATGAGCTCACACTAATGTGGGTGAGAGGACAGTCTGGCATAGAACATAATGAAAATGCCGATTATTCAGCAAGAGAAGGATCAGCACAAGAATTCTGTGGACCAGAACCACGTATCGCCTTAAGCAACAATATGGTGGCAGGCCTTATTAAAGCAATGGATGGACTCGGAACACCGTACAAGGTGGAAAGAAGCTGTCAATTGCAGGCAATCAAAGGCGGCCGTGAAGCGATACAATCAAAGGACTTTAGGCTGGCTTACTGCACTGGTCACAGGGCATGGTCCCTACATGTACCATTTCAGGAAGATGACTCTGGCCGAGGACGATACGTGTAGGTTATGCCTAGAGGAGCCGTAAACAGCAGCACATATTCTGTGCCAGTGTCCGGAGTAGGCAAGCATAAGATTAACGATTCTGGGACGTCCATTTATTGGCGATGCCAAGATTGCTCAACTGACCTACAAGGATATGCTTGAGGTGACAAAGGATGTTTATACAAGGAGCATGCTCACATATGAGTGCTCCGAGTAGTATCATCCTTCGTCCAATAGGGGACGAAAAGGGACCGACTGTGGCTCGCTTCGGCTAATCCCCGATTTAATTTATATGAATTGAATGAAAATATGATTGTTTACGATTACTTGTCTATGTTTCTAAGTCCTGAGGAAACCCCAAGTCGTTTTTAGGTGCAGTTAAAGGAAGAGGTTAAAGGAAGAGAGTGTATGTGTGGTACACTCTAAGAACCAACAAACGTATTTCTTTAACTAGTTGTTTTTCTTGTGGGGACCTAGTTCACATATTTCAGAACATCCAAATTTTTAAGGAGGTAATGGCTATGCACATTCATCTTGCTCTGTGAATTACTCCTGGATATTTGAAATGTGTCTTTGCTGCAAGTGGTAGATATCCATGGGAAAATTTTTAAAAACAACAAATATATCATAGTTTTAATAAATAAATATGAGAAAAAACAAATTTGTTTTTACTATTTTTGCATGTTATGGCCCAAAAAGTGTACAATTTGTTATATCGCAAGAAAGCTTAAGCTTCACACAAGAATAAAAAATTGCAAACACAATGTCGCTCCAACAAAATAAGACAAACATTTTATGTGGTAAAACGATAATTTTGGCCTTGGTTTTAAATTACATTTTTAAAGCTCAGCCAAAAAATATCAGATGCATATTTTAAAAAGTTAAAAAAACTTAATAAAGCTTTGATTATTATAAATAACATTTCATAAAAATATATTCTAAGTGTGTTTCGGTTTGGGCAACATATTATTCAAAATGGTTTAAGTCGTAAAATGACCAAAATGACCTTAAACTGATTTGCGCAATATCTAGAGGTCAAATTTTTTTGGATCCTAAGGTATTTTTGTTTTCATTAGGAATGGAATTTTCAAGAAATTAGACTAGTTTTGAACTGGTCTAATGCACACTAACCGGCAACGAAACTGCAACGACCTTTAACGCCAACGAAAAAGCCGGTGGCTATAAAACAAAAGACACTTTCTGCGGTAAAGTGTGCAGAAACCTTAACCCTTTCAGCCCCAAGGTTGCTTGTGAGCAATTTCACTTGTTTGTTGATTTATACCTAATTCTATGAGTAACTTTTTTGTTAATGCTTAATATGTATAAACGGGTTAATGTTTTGAAAAGAGGAATCAAAACAAACCACGTAAAATTGACAGCTATTTTAGGAGTTATTTTGTTTAAAGTGCAACGACTCTGAAATCCAGGCACTAAAAATTTAAAGCTTTTTAAAAAAGTTCTAAATTAAAAATAAAAATTGAGTTTAACTATGTTTAAAGTGATTTAATAATTAGTAGCTACAAATAATAATTATTAATATTATTTGGTAAGTAAGTTTGTGTTTTGTAAAAATCAGATGCAGGTAATATTTTTTGAAATTCAGAAGTTGCTTGTAAGCAACTTTGGGCAATCATGGTATACAAAAGTTTGTCTTTTAGTTATGAGACCACTGGAAAAGGGCCTTTCTTATGAAGGCATAAAGTGTATTTTGGAGTTCGATTGGGATATTTCTGCAGATGAGGATAGTGGAGATGAAGAGGAGGATGTTTCTGCAATACGGGAGATAAATTTGCAAGCAATCGTGGATAGAGGGGGAAGTATTGAGATCGATCTTCTTGAGAATGTTTCTGCGGAGGAGGAGCAAGAGCAAGTTCTTTGCAGTTCACTTGGAAAATTCCATGAGAAAATTGGTTTTAAATTACTGAAATGAGAATCCATAACATATGAAGTTCCAGACAGTGTCTGGAAAGGCATTTCAATACAACGAGTAAATGAAGTAAAACCTCACATACAATAGTTCATGAAGATTTATGGTACTGAATCATTCGATCTTATCACAGAACAAACTAATTTGTTTGGGCTGCAAGAGCTTGGCATTGAACTAAAATTTTCTGAGGAGGAAATAAGACGCTATGTTGGAGCTCTATTATATTTAGTGGTTGTAAAGTTGCCCCAATTCAGAATGGCTTGGTCTGGAGACCTGAAACTAACTGCTATAACAGATTCATTGTCACGTAACAGATTCGATAAAATAAAAGAATGCTTACATTTTAATGACAATAGCAAACTACTCAAAAAAGGAGATTCCAACTACGATAAGCTTCATAAGATACGCCCATTGCTGAAAATTTTGAAAGAAAATTGTAATATGCCACCTCAGGAAGAAAATCAGAGCATTGATGAAGAAATTATTGCTTTCATAGGTTGGTCTCTATGTAAATTCATGTGTAAATTGTGCTGCACTTTAACGATTCTCTTTTGCAGGCCGATCAACTTTAAAACATTACAACCTAGGTAAGCCCCACAAATGGGGTTTGAAGATGCTTACGCGCGCTGGAATACCTGGAAGGCACCTGTCCATCGTATGAGCTAGGAATATCTTCAAACATTGTGCTTTATTTAGCCTCTACTCTTCCCTAGCATCAGAACTTCAAGCTTTTTTCCGATAATTGGCTTACATCTATAAGCCTACTCATATCATTGAAAGAAATAGGGATATTTGCGACCGGAACTATTCGAAAAAATCGGAAGGAAATTGTGTGCTACAATCAGATGTAGAGTTGAAAAAACGAGAAAGACGATCCTACGACATGAAATGTGAAATTAATCATAACTAATCATGTATAAGATGGCTTGATAACAAATCAGTTCAATTGGTGTCGTCAAGCGTTGGAGATCAATCTACTGGATTTTGCAAGCGATGGAGTGCTAAAGACAAACAATATCTGGATATTCCAAGGCCTGCAGTAGTCGCTTCCTACAATAAAAACATGGGAGGTGTAGATCTATCCGATATGCTTATGGAACTTTATAAAGTGACTCATCGATCAAGGAAGTGGTAAACTCGAATATTTTACTGGTACCTAGGAACAACCGTGGTAAGTGTTTGGCTTTTATATAGGAAAGAAATGAGTTTCCTCGATCCTAAAGCTACTTACTAAGTTTCAACTTGAAATTTCTGATGAACTTCTAGAGTCCTCATGTTCAACAGCTGGTCAAAGGAAATGAGGACGTCCATCAAAAGTGGCAGAGGACGAATGCCCGACTTCCTCAGAAAAGTACAAGTTTTCACCAACACCTCCTAACACAACGCGTTATGATAAAAACGGGCACTGGGTTGTATTTGGAGAAAGGGTACGTTGTTGGCTGTGCAAGATTGCAACGCCATTATCTAAATGTCTAAAATGTGACGTTCATCTTTGCTGCAACAACAACAAAAATTGCTTTTTGACCTTTCATACCTAAAACTCTGTTAACGTACATATAAATAAACATTTTCTTAACAAAAACTCATATTATGTAAATAAAATTTTTTTATACACAATTGCCCAATGTTGTCACATGCAACATTCTCTAGCCTCCAAGCAGATGAACGTGGCAACATAATTTTTTTGCAGAAATGTTGCTTGGGTAAGCATAACATTATTGAGATAAAAAAAATTTGTTTGCTCCACAGGGAAAAAGTTGGGGCTGAAAGGGTTAATACGTAAGCTAAGATGAGAATTGGCTGCCGTGGCATAGTGGGTAGAGTGTGTGACTCTTACGTCAGAGAACCCAGGTTCGAATCCTCCATCTGACACAGAAAATTTTTTCAATTGAATTAATTTTTCTGTTCGGCCGTCACCTCTCTGCAGACAATGGCAAACCTCAGAGAGTAAAAACAACCATGAAAAGCTTCTTAAGAACATAAGCCGTTTGGAGTCGGCGTTAAACATGTAGGTCCAGTTCTCCATCATTTGTATGCAACCATTTCACATCACATACAACACAATTGATCATAAGAAGGTCGGCCAAAGTCCTTTCAAGGGCTGAGATGGCCATTTCGTTTTTTTTTTTAAGATGAGAACGAGCAGCTGTATTTAAAACGCTAGTAACAAGAATATGATAATTAAAAAAAAACAATTTTTTTCGTTCTTATATGCCAAGTGCGGCGAATTTTGCTGTTGTTGCTTGTATAGGAGCCACTATTCGTTACATTACCCAATCCCCCTTCCCCCCCGCCTACCCTTTAATTCGCTGTATTGTTGTGTACGTGGCTCAAGAAGTTTCACTTCAAAAACATAAATTTTAAACGTTTGAAATTTTAAAAATTGAAAATAAAATCAAAGCTTATCAGTGGACTATTTTTTATTTTATTTCTTCCTTATTTTAAAAGAGATTTTTTCTGCTATCAACTCGATATGCAACCTAATATTCATGCATTATATTTCTAAAATATTAATGGCATATAACAAAAAAATCACTAAAATTTAAAACGATTTTATTTTTCAGCTAAATATCGATTTCAAGGCTTATAACGGTAGCTTAACTTCTAAGAAATTTCTACTCCTTTATTTAAGCACAGAATGATTTTTTTTTTTTTTCAATCGTGTAAAATGATTTTTTTGTCCACAAAAATACTTCTATCGTTTTTTCTAGCTGAATTCACCTCTTTGAGCTTAAGTTCCAATCACTTCAACTGTGAATTTATATAAATTGTATCAAGCTTATTCTAAAATCCTATTTTTTTTAAAATATTTTTTTGTGTTGTACATACAACGCGTTAAAGTTATCAACAAAGCAATTTCTATGTTGACGTTAATAAAACTGTATGAGACCGAAGAAACCAAGTTTAATACAACGAATAGCTAAGAAAATACTAACTCTTGTATATATGGCAACACTGGATAAGAATGTGTATGCAGCATTAAATGCTTTTTCATGCTTGGCGTGATTGCCTGACTTTATATACATAGATGCGTGTTGTCTTTCTTTCTTATAAAATCACGCATTAGCGTGGAAACAAAGAACAGTAGGAAGGCGATGACAAAAGAAAAAGCTTAAACTAATTAAGAATAAAATCATGAGAGTAGAAATTAAAAAGCTAAAGTAGAGAGCTAAAGCGTTTTAAAGAACTGAAAAAGACCAAAACAAAGGCTTTGCATTTTTGTTTTTTTGTGTCTACTTTTGGCGTAATAAAGAGTTTTTAACGCTTCACAAAATGTTTATGATATGCTTAGTATTTCTTTTTGTATCTATGAAGATAACAAAAACAAAAAATGAAAATAAAACATTTAAGCTGTTACGAGTTTGCATGAAAAATACATTTGTTGTTGTCCTTATTCATTGACTTGAAGTAACTTTGATGATGGTAAGCCTAAAAGTAGGCAATAAGCAGCAACGAAAACTTTAACTTTCAAGCACTTTAAGTTAGTAGAGCTATTTATAAGTTTAAAAAGTTTCAGCAAAGTTTAAGCAAATAATGTAGTCGTGATTGTGTGTATTGCCGTGCTTGTTGTTGTTGATGTTATAATTGCTGTTGTTATTGATATTGCTGCTAACACCTTTGACATTTATGCCAAGTAAGAATAAGATAAAAAATATATAATTGTATCTTAATAAATTGCTTTTTATTCTTGGCTAACAATTTGTTAACAAGGCCTTTTTGTGTATTTATTACTCAACTTATTTGCAGCATCTTTAAAAAAGCGTTTAGTAGATTTTTAATAAATTGAAATTTATTCTTGCTTGTGTTGCAAACAACAACAACAATAATATTTATGCGTCTACCTACTCCAATTGCATGAAATTGAATGTTGTTATTGTAGCTAACAGTCGATGCGCTAAAAGCAGAAGACCATGGCCAAGAAGCTGTTTAATCAACAGCAGCAGTATCTGAAAAGAAAAATACACGTTTTTATGTCGTCAATTAAATGATTTTTTATAGCACCTGTCATGTCACGAAAATTTTGCAAGTTTTTATATTTTGACTCTGTTATTGTTGTCGTTTTAGCCATTTTTTAAGCACTTTAAAAAGCATAAAAATTCACTCACGGCTTAGAGGGGGCTTTATGGCGACATACGGACCATACAACATTAATGGTTTATAGTTAACCACATGTTTATATAGATATTCATACAAATTTTTAGTATAGTTGTTTGAGTGAGAAAATCGATTTTAAATTTGCTGTTGTCAAAATTGTTATTTATTGAAATTTTATGGAAACTGCATACAGTTGCAAGTCCATAATAATTGCATATTTTTTTTAAAAATAATCAACAGAGCTCATTTTAGTTTCTTTTTCATAGATACAAGTTTTTCAAGTTTGTACATTTTTGATTTGTAGCATTCTTAGGTTGCGAACATAGTGAGTGCCGGTTCAGACAGGCAGGCGGATCAGATCAGAAAACACATTAGAACAAAAGAGATGCATGATTTGGTTTCTTTATTGCTTCAATGTGAAATCTGCCTGCCTGTCTGAACCGACGTTCACTAAGTTCGCAATCTTAGACTGCCAACACTCAAAAAATAATTTACTAATATCAAGGAAATTTTGCGCTAAGGTCATCATATCCTATATTTAAAGATGACACTTTCCTTAGTTTATACCATAAATACCAAAAAAGCCCAAAATTGAAGACAACATAAACAACTTTTGTTGGACGTTTAATTCTGAAATTAAATTAGAATTCAATTAGAAGGTGTAAAAAAACATTTTCAAGATGTTTTTCAAAACAATAAAATAAAAAAAAATTGAAACTGGTCCCTAAATGCAAACATGCTCTGAACAAATTTTTTGCATTTATTGGAACGAAGTCCTTAACGCCGCTTGTGGGTGGAGTGATTTCGTAGAAATCGTCACATAACTAAAATATGCCAATAACGAAGAAATACCGACAAAATAAAAACACACAGCAGCAATCTGAACTATTTTATGAAATTGAAGTGTACATTTTTGTATAACTCCGAAAGAACTGGGTCGATTTTTATGAAATAAGTCTTAAAATATCATATTTGTGCTACACCACAGTAAAGATGAATTTTCGTTTCGAAATTTTAATAATAAATATATTTAATAAAAATGTAAAATTTTTTACGATGCCCATGCATTGCTTGATCGGTTTCTTTTCATGCTTGCGCTCATGTTTGTGTTGCGAGAGTTTCAATAAACGCCATGTGGGTCTATTCTCTTCTCTTTTTGTGCTCAGCCACGTATAAATTTCGTTAAACTCATTTGTTACTTTTATTTGTGTTTTGTTCATCAAATCATGCGTAACCCTATAGGAACAAACTAACTTGTTTTTAAAAACAACTAATTAAAAAACTAGTTAAAAAAAAAAACACAGGTGCGTCGTTGGACACACGAGAGAAGCGAAGCTTTTTATGTTACTGTCATTGTTATTTTAACGCACTTGTGGGCAATTGTTAATTTTTTTCGCACTATGCAAAAGCAAAACAAAAGCATGTACCAACAACAGCATAAACGCATTCACATAAAAAAAAAGAAAGTACTACTTTGCCCACCGTGAGGATCGATCCCATGACCCACTGATTAATAAGTCGACACTGTTTCCACCGATCTAAACAGCTCTGTTAAATTTTGATGTTGATTTAATATTAAATATATAACTGCAGCTAAGTTAACAGTTGATGGCGCTAACAGATGGCACTAGCAAATTGAGGATGATGACCAAGTGTTGTCACTTGCAAATTTTAAATAGTGGTAGGTTGAGTGGTGAATTTTAAAAAACTTTGGAATAAATTTTTCTTCTAACAGATCGATTCTGTCGCGGTAACGTTAATCTTATTACCGAAGAAACTCACCTTTTGGTAACATTTACATCTTTTTGGTATTCTACAAGCAAGCGTTACCAGTGAATATTGTTACCATCACCTTAGGGGGTAACAAGCAAAACAGCCAGATGTAAGAAACGAAAGAAAGGTATACATAAAAAGAAATAAAAAAAATATTTTAATTTTTTAATTTTTTAAAACCCCTTCTTTAAGCCATTCAAAAAGAGTGCTAATAGCAGGCCTCTTTAAAGCAGGCCAAACATGTAAAAAAGTAAATGGGCTTGGCTGCGAGTAGGGTAGGCCTCCACTATATATACACACAAAATAATTATTGTTAACATTTTTTGGAATGTTCTCCTCCCTAAATATACTGGTTTGAGCAGATAAAATAAATGATATAATAAAATATCAGCTGTAGTAACTTCATTTTTATATTTTATCGAACTCACGCGCGGATCTCTTTTAAAGCTTATAAATTTCTTAATATTCAAGATATCCTTATAAATTAAAGGATACAAACATATTTTTAAGATGTTTTTAAGTCATTTAAAATAAAAAAAAAATCGATTATGGGATGTCTCTAAATGTATTGCCGGCTTTAATGACGTTACTATTAATGAAATTCATCAGTTTACCTTGTAATGAAACTTGCAATATATGCAATAAACATATTTTAAAATTTAAAATGTATACAATCCTTTTTTGTTTTTTTTTTTTTTGTTATTTTATGATACAGCAAAAACTGTCAGAGGTATATTACTAGCTGAAAAATTATAAAATACCTTAAGAATCGAAACAAATATACAAAAAAAAATACTATTTTTAATTAAAAATAAGAGTATTTTGCATGTAAAAATTGTGCAGGTAGTTTTTGAAAAATTCCTCAAAATTGTAAGCATTGATTCATGAAATTTTGAGAATGCGTTAAGGATGAATGCTTAAACACGACAATTTTTTCAAAACGCCAAAAAATAGTAGTGCTGACCATGAAAAATGTGAATAAAATTTTTAGTGTTAAAAAAAAATTAAAATTTTTCTTAACCGAGCTTACGGCTTTTGAATGCGTTACCGATTGTACAGAATACCGAATACTAAGACCGGTAACAAATTTCGGTAACAAGATTACTATTACTGGTAACGCGCAGAATAGATCTGTTACAGATCGTTACACTCGGTAACGCTTTCAAAAGCCGTAAGCTCGTTTAAGAACAAATAACACTCTTTTCTTGCATCTGGCTGTTTTGCTTGTTACCACCTAAGGAGATGGTAACAATATTCACTCGTAACGCTTGCTTGTAGAATACCAAAAGGATTTAAATGTTACCAAAGGGTGAGTTTCTTCGGTAATAAGATTAACGTTACCGCGACAGAATCGATCTGATAAGGAAAAATTGAAGTCCTACAGCAAAACAAATCAGAAGAAGTATACCATAAAGTAAGTTTTTTCACGCTGAATTAGTTTTATTGCAAATAATTCTCATATAATGTTCTTAAAACAGTTCTAAAATAAAATATTAAATGTAATAATAAATAAAATATATGCAATAACATTTCTAAAACTTCAATTGTAATGCAATAATTTTTATATAAATATATAGATTTTGGAAAAATGCAAATAGTGGGTGATAAAAGTGGTAGAAACTAAAAAAGTGCTAGATTTACCACAATTGTGGAAAGTGGCAATACTGATGATTCTTGTAGCAAGTGGTTTAGCAGCTACACACACCATAAAAAATCTATTAATCAACTCTTGTGGCAAGTGGCTAAGCAGCTACCCAAACCACACTACATTAATAGATTATTATATGTACTGCAACATAGCTTCAGTTGCACTTAATACTAAATCAATGCTTCGGTATCAAGAAGGTGTTTGGCTCAATGAATGGAGCATAGAACTTCCAATCAAAGGTTTACGGGTTCGAATCCCCACGGCAGGCGAAGAAATGTTTTTTTATATTTGTTATATTAAATTGTCTTGTTGTAAAAAACACAGAAACAAAGAAACCATATAAAATTCTAAGAAAAAATCTGTCGAAAATTTTTCTGATTTTACTCCAAGCAAATCACAGAACGGGGCGTAAAAAGCTTCGCTTCAATAAACCAGTATATGAACTACTTTGAATTATATTAAGGCGGCATCCACTTCAATTCTAAATAGTTTTTATTGCATTATATATGAAGTAGTTGAAATACTACTTAAAAACAAGTGATTGATAAGCTACTTTGAATTATATTAAGGCGGCAACTACTCTGATTGTGACATGTTTTAATTGCAAATTTTTATTAGATTACAAGCTTATACATATTTAACCATATTATTTCATCAAATATTATTACCTTTAGGCCACCAGTAATAGTTTTCAATTGGTTATTTTAAAGTAATTAAAAAAATAATTTAAATTTAACTGATTTAACAAGTAGTTGAAAATATATGCAGACGAAAGTCAATTGACTTATTTAGCGGACATCACCATACAAAATATGTTAGTCCGTTCTATGGAAATAAGTCAGAATTTCAACTAGTTGTGGTTGACAAAAAACTACTTTATCAACTACTTTTAAATTAGTTGATTTTCCTACAGGGAAGTTAATTATTGCTTTCTTGCAATTAAGTTTTAAGAAATGGAAACTGCAGCAAATGTGTGTAATACAGATTTTTTCTCTTGTAATACAGAAAATTATGTGATAAGTTATAAATAATAATAAAACTGTATAAATTGATACAACTTTTTACTGTTTACATTCGTTTTTTGTTCTTGTTATTTATTTAATATTTACTATTGTTAACTTTATATAAAGCTTAAATAAATTAAAACACATCAGAGTGCTTGTATAAAATTTTTATATAAACAAATATTTTCTCTTAAATTTAAATGAAACTTTATGATTTGATTCGTTCAAATAAATAAAGAACAACTGATATTTCGAATTACATTCAGGTTGAAGAAAAAGCGTAAGGAACTTCGTTCTTGACCGGGGTCCCCCGACCGCAATACTTTTTTTTTATTTTTTAATCTAACAGACAAATTAAATAAAGTAAAATATGAAACAATAATAATAAAACAATATAAGTTAAGCATCAATACAAAAAGTGATTTCTGAAGATATAAATGCACAATAAATACAAAAAATCAGATTGCACTATAAAATATGAGACAATTAAGGTATAAAGCAAGTGAATTAAAAATATTATAGCTAATTATACAAAATAAATAAATCCAGTATAAAGCGCGATAGACAAGCTAGACTATTGGAGAGACGCTTACATCGAGTTATAGGCGAATTAAGTGCATAATTAGTTCTGTGAGCGCTACCCTCGAATAATCTGTTGCGCATTAAATTTCTAGGAGGATCATACATTTGACATAACATTGATATATCGGGGCAATTAATCTTACCGGATAGCACATTAAAAACAAATATTAAGGAGCAGTAGGAGCGCCTATTTTTAGTGCTTGCAACCCTAGCAGTTTACCTTCGAGACTCGTATAAGGGGAGACCATCAGGCCATCTTAATATGTGTAGAGCATATTTTGTGAATAATTTTTGGGATTTTCTCAATACGATTAAATTGCTCATCATAAGATGGATTCCAAACAATAGCACAATATTCAACCTTGCTTCTAGCTAGAGAGACATACAGAGCCTTTAGAGTTCATGGATCTTTAAAATAAACAGAGTTTCTTTTAATGAATCCCAACAAAGCAAAGGATTTATCAATAAAATCAAAATGACTTTTAATAAAATTAAAGTTTGAGTCAAAAATAACTTCCAAATCCTTTTTTTCAAATTTACGTATTAGAATACAATTTTCAATGCAGTATACGAAATGAATAGGTTGAACACTTTTTGTAAAGGCAACTATACAACATTTATTGATGTTCAATTTAAGGTTGTTTAGCATGCACCAATTGTTGAATTTAGATAATTCAGCTTGCAATTTAAGGCAACCAGAAGTATTTTTAATTTTCCAAAAAAGTTAGACATCGTCTGAAAAATTTAACACTTAGCAAAAGAGACAATTTTTTTATGAATACTAAGAAGAATAAAGGACCACAGTGCGTTCTCTGAGGTATCCCTGAAGAGTTCATAAATAATGTCCACAAATAATATACGGTTCGTCAAAAAAACTGAAGAAAAAATTTAAAAGTGATTCGAAAAAACCGATCTTTTTCAATTTTAATAAAAAAAAAATCCTCTTATCTACTTTATCGAACATTTTAGAAAAATCAGTGTGCACTACATCAAGCTGACTAAAATTCTCCACAGCATCTGTGCTATGGTTTGAAATTAAAGCTAAATTAGTGCTAGTTGGTCTACCAGGCAGGAAGCCATGCTGACAGCCACAAATAACAGTTTTAATAACTTCGTATAACTTTTTATGCAAAATACTGTCAAATAGTTTAGCAAATGTGCCTTATTTAACTATAGCTCTGTATTATTGATATTTGCACGATTTCCTGATTTAAATATCGGAACGATGGAACAAATTTTCCAAAAATCCAAAAATTTTCCTAATTTGAGGCACAAATTAAATAACAATAAAGAAGGCTTCACGACATTCTTAACAGGAGGCTGGAAAGTCTCCATGTTGTTTTAGTACATTATAATTATCCTTGAGAAATAAGCAATTGTATTGAAATATCAGCTATTGGAACGTATGTGAAATATACTGAAATACTTTTTATGTATGCCCTCTAATTTCTATACGTGCAAAAATTTCAAACAAAATAATTTCTGATTAAAGACAATCCTTGAGATAAGAAAAGTTTTCTTGTCTCGTTATTCATAATTATGCACAATGAAACAAGTTCAATGAGACAATACAAACTAAAAAAAAAAAAAAAAAAAAAAAAAAAAAACACAACACAAACAATGAAATAAACACAACAATGAAAAGTATCTTAAATGTTAAGACGTATTACTTCTTAAATATACTGAACGAACACAACTTTAATTTTGTTAGAAACTCAACAAAGCAAAAAAAAAAACAACAATAACAATGTGCAGAGACACTAACAACAAACAATGCTCTCTGTATGGTAGCTGATTTTGATTACCACACGAATCACGTTAAAAGAAGCAACTAAAATATACTGAAAAGATAAAAGATTGTAAATGTTAAGATAACTACTAATAGTGAGTGGCAGTCGCAATAAACGAACGAAAGCACTTGCTCTAAAAACCGTTAAGAAAAATACAACAACAACAATAGATAATATAACATGGTTGACATCAACAACTTGCACCACATAATCGTAATGGTCCAAGGCCAATCACGTTCGTTGGTCTTATAACTGACATAATAACGGTTTATTGAATTAAACATATCTTCTTTAATAAGAAACATGAAGGCATCCATTTGACTGCCTTTCTTCAACAGAAGTTGTTGAGGTGAAGCTGTGGAAGCCGTATCTGAGCCGCTAAGGCGCTCTCAAAAATCTTATTGATGCAATGAATATGTGATCCAAGAACACTTTTTCAAATGAAAAGACATTAGGGGTATTCACGTTTAGGAGCTCTTTGTAGAGCTCTTGTGCAAAAGAGCAAAAGTGCAAGAACAAAAATGAGCTCTCTCTTTTTTGCACAAGCGCACTGGCGATACCCTGTAGATCTTTTGTAGTGCGTTTGAGCTTTTGAGTACATTTTGAGAATTTTTGACAACAAATATATAGTGATGGTATATTGTGTACACTTCTCGGTACCAATTTTTTTTTAATATCTAAAGCAATATATTAAACATATCACGCCACACGTTGAATATAATATAATAATATTATATAATAATTTCATCTATGCTATTGAAACATGAGTTTATAAAAGCTGAAATATGACAAACAAGTAATGAAATATCAAAACCCTTCGTAGATTTTTAGCACAACACAAATATTTGGTACAAACATTTTGGTTACAAACTCGATTCCACATCACTAATTTACCTACCTTTAAAAAAAAATATATGTAGGTTTTTAAATTTTAAGACAATGCATGTATCCTTAAATACCATCATTTAATTAATGGCCTCCGGAAGATTTAAGCAAAAGACAGTTCTTTAAATCTTTTTTTTTCTTTTTCATGGTGTATTTTATTTTAGAAAAAAATATTTTTAACATTATTAAAGTTAAATATTCAAGATTTATTTCTGACATTTAGATAAGGTAGTAATGTGCAATGCCGCAAAAGACCTCAAAATTTGCGGGGAGCAAGATATTTGGAGACCCTTTTCATCTGAAAAAAAAAATTTTGTTTTTTGGTTAAGTAAAATATTCTTGGGCGTTCGACCGTTCGTTTTTTATTCTTTGTGTAAATTTTGTGTAAATTTTATGTGACCTCAAAACATGAAATATTTCATTCTACGCCCGCCATTTTGTCAAAATTAATATTTTTCAAAGTCAACGCTTAAACGTCCAAGAACTCTTTACTTAATTGAGAAATTTTTTTTTCAGATGAACCAGTCTCCAGATATCTTGTTATCGCAAAATTTAAGGTCTTTCGTGGCATTGCACTTTTCTACTTTATCAACGAATTTGTTTTTACCAAAATGTCAGGCATAAATCTTGAATAGCAAAGAAATTTTGGTCTAAAATGAAATACTTCAAACAAAAAAAAAAAATTTAAAGAAGTGTTTTTTTTCGAAAAACTCCCGGTGGCCCTTAAATATGCAGAGAGGGTGGTGGGAGGTAAAGATGAGTACGATTGGAGCTAAGAAGGATATTTCGGAGTTTGGATCTGCTTAGGTGGAAATCGAAGTCATTGATCATATTATTCGTCAGATGCGGCATACTAGAAATAAGTTCACCGCAATCACAATCGGTGCGATGATTGTTGAGATGGAAAAGAGGTAAAGACCTAAGGTTGTTTTAAAAGAACCTAAGGTGGTTTTGTGTTAAGGGATGTCAATTGGAGTAGAGTGGGGCTTTTAATAGTATCGCCTAGTAGTTGATGAATAAACCGAACATCGGCAACCTCTCTGCGTTTTTCAAGAGCTTGCATGTTAATAAACATCGGAACCGGGAAGGCCGAGTAGAGCGAATCGAACGAATCTTCGTTGAACGGACTCGATACGCAACGAGTGTTAACATATAATACACGTGTTAATTTAAAAAAAAAGACACAGTTTCGATAGTATCGTAAGTGTGGACGTAGAATTTTTGTTTGATACATTTGTTGATGAATTTGTTGTTTTTGTTCATGTTTATGTTGGTAAAAAATAAATAAATGCAATCTTTTGTTTAAAAAATTTAAATATTATTAAATTAAATATATCGAAATAATATGAGTTTATTAATATTCCTGCAGTAAAGAACTTGTATATATTTGAAATTTAGTTGAAAATTTATATTGTAACAGACAAAATATATTTTAAAAATGTAATATATATAAAACTAGTTCAATAAATAATTCGAATTTATTATATTTTAAAAATAAATGTAGTTTTTAATAGCATTACTATCAGTGCTGCCAGGTGTCGGTGAAGAAAATTCCCTTTTTTTGCATACAAAATAATTATTTTCCCCGTTTTTAAGTCTAAGTTTCTCAGCTTATTTTCCCGTTTTTAATTTATAAATTAAAGCTTACAAAAATAAATTTAAAATCAGGCCAACGACCGTAGCTTTCGGTGCAAAGATATAAATATAATATTATATTTTATATACTCATTTATTTAATATGGATACTTAAACATTCCGTATTTACATCAACTTCGCAATAATTTTTATATATCTTTAATAATTTTTTTTTGTCACTAACAGCTATGTTCTGAAAATTCGGTAACAATCAATTGCTGCCCTAAAGTTTTCATCGGTCAGAAAGAAATACTACCAAACTATTGAGAATGAGAAAGACTTTTGCTACGGGTAACATTTTCTTCTCAATAACATGTTGAAAATGTTTTTGAATTGACTGTTTACAAAATAATTTTATGAAAATTTAAATCAAAGCTCGATTTAACACAGATTAAATCAAACATGTTATTATTTTCACTTCCTCGCTTAGAGGTGACTTGTTTTTACTTTTTTTAAACAAATAAGTGTATTCAATCAAGTGAATAAGACAGTTATTGGAAGGCACAGAAATAAATCGGAACCATTTTTTTTAAATTAAATGTCGGAATCAATGTTGTATAAAACTCTTTGTCAAGATTTCAATTTTGACTGAGAAAAAACGTGTAAAAAACATGCCCAACGAAAATAATGTTAGCGGTTTCCTATTTAATTTTGGGCTTTTTTGGTCGTATGTGATGCAATAATATAAATTTAAACACTTTTTTAAATATATTATTATTTTCCCAAAGTTCGCAGGTTTCTTTCCTGCTTCTTCAGGGGTATTGAATCTGTTGAGATTTTTATTGATTTTTAAAAACAAAATTTTTTAAATATTTAAATTGATAATTTAAACTTACAAGTTACTTTTAAGAAAGAGTTTTTACATTTTTATAATTACGTTACTGCACTTTTTTTACATTTAAATAACAACGAAAATAAATGAATAAGTTAGCTAATTAACACACAACGCAGACATTTGAAAATTAAACTAAAATCGTACTAGATTAAGGCTAGTGTGTAAATTGCTTTTGTTTCGTCTTAGTCTTCTTTTGTATTCATTGTTGTCTTTAGCTTTTGTTGGATCCTCAAGCTTTCCAATAATGTTAATTTTAATCTTTTCCATCTTCTTAATAGTCAAAACAAATTTACATAAAGTTAAACTAAGATGATATATTTTCGTTCGACAAGATAGTTACAAGAAATGTTGAAAATGCTTATTACTAGCTTTACACTTTCCCCGTTTTGATCATTATTTTCCCCGCATTCTCGTTTAAGTCGAAAAATCCCGAAAATCGGGGAAAATCCCGCCATCTGGCAGCACTAATTACTACCATGCCAACCTCCAGTCTCCATATATGTAAACCAGCATAGTAGTAATATCATTTTCTGTGTTATTTAAGATTAACAAAAATAATAAAAAAACTACAAAAACGGAAGAAATTTAGGTATGCGAATACATACATTTCATACATACGTATTAATAACAACAACACAAGCAGTTACGATTCTTGATTTATATAATAATTTGTATCTAGTAGCGCTGCTTTTTTTTTTTTAATACCAAATATAAACTAATATACATAATAAACTATGCATCGCTTCTTCATATTGCAACGTCTTATTTTCTCAGGCATTAGGCGGACAAAGCGACGCCACCCAAACTAATTGAGACCGCCAGCAAACTGAAAGCTTCTTATCGGCGCAAGCATTTATATATGTATGCATTGCTCGTAAAGCTCTGAGAAATTCATAAAACACATGATAAAAAGATTCTATTTAACAAACAACACGATGTTGCGTTCGAAATTTCGGCACGAACTAAAGCAACAAGCATAGGGACGTCAGCAGCAATTGAATCATCAATGCATTTTTTCTCATACAAAAATGTGAATTTTTCTTCTTTTCTTTTGCTATCTTTTGTGGCTTTACTAAAGAAGTGACAAAATCCAAAGTAAGCTATTCCTTTTATGTACAAAATAACTGATATTTTGGCATAAATTTTATATTTGTACGATGAATAGTAAAGGCTGTATAAGGCCCTAAAGTGTCCCCCAAAAAAAAGTTGCATGGCCTTGAAAAAATTTGTGAAAATACCCCCATACAAACCGCGTTGTAAGACGTAATTCTACGTCAAAAAAGTTTTAAAATGGAACTTTAAAATTTTTTTGTAAATAAGTTAGGATTAATAGAAAAATTTAAATGGGAAGATGTTTTTGCGAAACCTTCGAAATCTGTGGACTGCATTTCAATAATTTTTGATTTTATTTTAATTGATTAAAAGTTTCTTAAATAAATCATAAGCGACAAAATCTCTGTTTTTTTTTCAAATGTTTTAAATATTTGCCTTAAAACCTAAAATTTTAAATAATGCCTCTGATTTGATATAAATTTGATGTTAAAAATTTTGTTATTTCCAGTTTTAAGCATGTTGCTATAATTTTTTCCATATAGTCGGTATGAAAATGTATGTAATGATTAACTGCTTTGCAATTTTAGAAAACTTGGCTTGTATTATGTATAAGAAAACTTAGTAGACTTTAAAGTAGGTTTAGTATAAAAATAAGTCAGAAGATTTCTGGACTCCCGCTCTTCCTGAAAACTTTTTCTTACTCTTAATATTTTCTGATCTTAACATCTGAACATTTGAATTGCTATTGCTTTCGAATTCAGCAAGACGTTTTGTTAATAATAATAATGATAATGCCAATCAAGCTATGTACGCCAATTACTTCCATTAAAGCCTGCCCATAGACCGGATCGTACGATTTTGATGCAATTCTGTAATATATGCCCGGGGGATCATAGAAGTTGATAGAAATAAATAAAAAAAATTTTACCTGAGCACACACCTGAAATATGAAATGGGTAAGGTTACAGATGAAATTTCCAAAAATGTCGAAAAATCGCTGTCGGTTTTCTTACTTCCATAGAAGACACCTTTGGCTATCTGGAAAAGGTGCACGTTTCCCGTTTTTTCCATTTTCCTATTTTTGGCAGCACTCTTCCTTAGCAGTTTTAGACACAACCTATTAATCTAAAGGTACACCGCGGAGAATTGGACTGTTTAATTTTTTTTTTTTGCTTAGACCCATTTTTTTCTCTTTATAATAAAAAAAAATGAACACAATATCCATCATCTAGTCCGCGCTACACCGAGAAAAAAGCAATAGGTAAATCACATAAGTCGGCTTGGGTAAAGAGAATTGTATGGGAATTATAAACTTATGCTTATTCACCTAAATAATTTAATCTTTAATACATTGCTTTGAAAGCACATACTTCAATACCTTGCCAAAAAAAAAATATTTGATTCACCTAAGCCCAAAAGCCAAAAATACAAAATAAAAAACAACTAGCATGAATGGCTTAAGCATAGTTTTGAGCTATTTTCTGCAAAAAAAAAAACACAGCTTCGTCATTAGACACACGAGAGAAGGATAGATTTGAGATAATTTAATGGTTTTTTTTGCAATAAAACCACTTTTAAATTCAAAAATTACTAATATTCAAACCAGTAAATTTTATTACATTTTATCAACAAAAATAAAAGAAAAAAAAAAATTCTTCGCCCGCCGTGCGGAATCGAACCTGGAACTTTTGGTGCCAGTCCATCGCTCTACCCACTGATCCAAGCAGCCTTGTTTGTGCTTGCTGGCATAACTTAACATAACATAACAGATGCTGTATTAACAGATGCAGTATGTCGCAGTACTCTGTTGATAGCCATACAACAAAAATCTTTTAATAGATTATTGTGTTATGCTAAGGCATAGCTTCAGTTGTAATAAATATTGAATAAATCACTCCACGTAACGAAGGAGTTTGGCTCAATGCGTAGTGTAGTGACTTCATACACAGTGGAATAGTTTGGTTGTGGTTGTGGTTGTGGGTTCGAATCTCAACATCATGCGAAGGTAAAATTTTTGTATATGATATTTAATTTAATTTAATATTATTTTTATAATAGACGTCAAGCAGCAAGAGAAGTCATAAATTTCTAAGAAAAAAAATGTGTTAATTAAAGAAAAATTTGTGTTGTTGTCGATTTCAGTCAAGCAAATCACAGAACGAGAGGGGGAGGCAGCTTAAAAAAAAGGAAAATAAAAAAAAAAACCAAAACCACGAACAAAAGTTATATTTTTGAAATTCAATTTTTTTTTTAAAAGTAATGTATAAAAAATTACCAAATGCTGGGTTAATTTATCACCCAAATAAAAAATTGGCAAGTCCACATGTAAACCTTAGGCGTTTTGATGAAGTATTTGGGAGGCTGAAAACTGCCAAAGCTATCTTATAAATTATACTAGGATTTCTTTTCAATTTAACATAAGCTTTTTTCTCGGTGTAGAATTTTTACGTGTTAACAGTTTCTTGGGTATTTAATTACCCAGTAGGCAATAATGGGTTAACATACCTCTTATTAACATACTATGGTCTAACATACCTCAACATGGTCTACTTTTCACTTTTTTTAATAATTAAATATAATAAAAAAAACACGAAAGAGTTAATTAAAAAATAGTACCAAGTCTCTACCATGTTAGTTAAATGCACGTAGAGCAGAGTGGTTTTTGTTAATTAAGATCAAAACTTTGTACTAAAATTTGCTATATACGCCATTGAATGGCGTACGGGGCAAGAGGTCACCAAAAGTTTCTTTTTAAAGGGATATGGGGCAAAATGGACACAAAATATCTTAGTTTCTGGAAGCGATAGCCAAAAACGGATTGCAGATTTGAAAAGTATGGTATTAAAAACCCGGCACAGTACCATTAACTCAAAATTGTCAAAAAGGCGTATGGAGCACATGAATCCCCTGGCGACGATATGTTAAATCATCAAAAAATTTACGTTAGAGGAATAAATCCTACGAATGTCCTGGAAAAAAGTTTTCAGAATTTTTTACCTCGCACTTAATAAAAGGTGGTTAAGGTGGTGTAAGGGTCGATGTTGATTTGAAGATAACACAAATTATTTAGGAAATTATTGTCATTTCTCTTTATTATGATAATATTTGTAAGGTTCAATTATGTATGGAATAAAATATCGGCCAAATGGCTGCCGCGGCCTCGGCGGCACATCTTCATCCGATGGTCCAAATTTTCGATGACGCTGAGGCAAAGTGAGGTTCTATGCCGTTAATGTGCCGAATAATCTCATCCTGTAGCTCTTGAATTGTTGCTGGCTTATCGACGTACACCTCTTCTTTCAAATAACCCCAAAGAAAGAAGTCCAACGGTGTCAAATCACATGATCTTGGCGGCCAATTGACATCGCCACCACGTGAGATAACACGGCCATTGAATTTGTCACGCAAAAGAGCCATTGTTTCGTTAGCTGTGTGGCAAGTGGCACCATCCTGTTGAAACCACATAGCGTCCACATTCATATCTTCCAATTCAGGCCATAAAAAGTTTGTTATCATCTCACGATAGTGAACACCATTCACAGTAACTGACTGACCGGCCTCATTTTGGGAAAAATACGGCCCGATGATGCCGCCAGCCCATAAACCGCACCAAACAGTCACTCATTGCGGGTGAATTGGATTTTCGACAATCACTCTTGGATTATTATTCGCCCAAATTCGGCAATTCTGCTTATTTACGAATCCGCTGAGGTGAAAATGTGCCTCATCACTGAAGATAATTTTCTTCGAAAATTGATCATCCACTGTTGCCATTTCTTTCCACCATTCTGACTATTGACGCCGCTTGAAATGGTCAAGAGGCTATAGTTCTTGAGTCAGTTGCACCTTGTAAGCGTGTAAATGCAAGTCTTTATGCAGAATGTTCATCAACGACAAGCGTGGAAGGTGCAATTGTTGGGCACGACGACGAGTTGAGGTAGACGGCTCTTCAGCCACACTATCGCGAACAGCAGCAATATTTTCTGCAGCACTAAATAAATTTACCCCATCTGATCTTCGAATGATCTATACCTCTTATATAAGGCCTAAAATGGAGTACAATTCGCACATTTGGGCAGGAGCTTCGAGATCTTATTTGGAGCTTCTGGACCGAATTCAAAGACGTGCGATATATATGATAGGATACGAAAACATTTTATCTCCCCTGAGTTCTCTTGGGCATCGGCGTAATGTTGGTTGCCTAAGCCTTTTGTATAGGTTCTACCATGGGAAATGTTCAAGAGAGGTACATGGCCTGACGCCACCAGTTCGTGTATTTCCTAGGTCTACTCGGGCAGCTTTCCAAGCCCATCCCTTTACCATTGCATCGGTGCCCAATAGAACCACGCATTACCGAGATAATTCGTTTTTTGGTCGCTCGGTAAGATTGTGGAATAATCTCCCTGTGAGCGTGTTCCCCGGCAGTTTTGATCTGTGTCAGTTTAAAGCAAATCTTCACCGTCACTACTCCATCTTTCCACCCTCCAACTAACTATCACCCGTCTTCCGAATTAACGCAATGCTTTCGTATTAAAGGGGGCATCCCCTGAGCGTTGGTTTAGGCAAAAAAAAAAAAAAAAAAAAAAAAAGCACGAGCTGTACGAGCATTTTTCACATCTCCTACATACCCGGTTTGCTCAAATTTTTGCACGATTTTTCCGATTGTACGCACATTTGGACGATTAAATTGACCGAAAAAATCACGAAGTGCACGATATGCATTTTGATTTGAACGCCCATATTCAAAATTAGCCTGAATAACTTTAACGCGTTTGTGTATCTTTCCATGATTCAAATTGAGTTAGTCTGAAATTGAGAAATGTCAAATGAAATGCAGAAAAAAACTTGACGTTTAGGTGTGGTTCACATTCAACATCGGCTCTTAAAATTTAACCACCCTTAATATGGGGGCACATTCACAGTGCATATGTGTGAGACTGGGTACTTTATTTTAAATTTGTGCTAAAATCCGTCTTAAAGTGTTGAAAATACATTACTTAGATTGAACCATTTTCTATTTACAATTTTTATTAAAATTACATATAATACGTAGTTCATATTTTCATTAACTGTAACTGCAGCCAACATCAAATCATAGGTTTAAAGAAAAGAACGGTCATAAATTGCCTTTAATTTTAATTCTAAGTACTGCGTCTATCGTTTCTCACAAAAAGGCTGACTTTATATGCTTTAAAAAAAGAAAAAATTATGCGAGGAACAATAAAACTCCAACATTAAACAAAAGTAAATGTGGTGAGATCTTTTTTTTTTCTGTGCAACTTCTCTATTCCGACATTAATTTCAACGTAGCTTAATGTCTTTACAACCTACTTAAATTAAGTGGTGGCCATGATGGGTGCGTTGCTGGAACATAAAGGTGTTTATGGGTCAGCAATGATGACGATATTGTGGTTTTTATTGTTTTTGTTGTAGTCGTGATTGCTTCTTTTGCAAATATAACAACCGAATTCGCCCTTTAGCAACAACCATAACAAGTGCAACAACACCAACAACAACAACAACCTGAACAATAAACAAACGGATAATAAAGTTTTTGGTGCTTTAACTAACCGTAACGCAGCTTAGTGCGCTTCTAAATTAACAGGTGGCACACGTTGTGGCTGGCATGTGAGCTTATATGATCGTAAATAATCGGTTCAATGGTGGCATAAAAGACACATTGATGACTTAGTAATCGATTGGATTTGGTTACCAGTTAATCAGCGTTCCATGCTGTCCAAAGTAATGGCAGCCGCCAAATCTACAGCATCATCATTAGTGTTTTTCTAAGCTAAGCCTAGGTGGCAGTGACGGATTAGCTTAAGATCTAACTTTGTGTTGCATAACATGCATTTGCAGCTAACTTGGCTCTGTGCCAAAAATAAACATATGTCCAAAAAAGTAATAAAAGCAAATGAAGAAGCGATTACATTGCAAAAATTTCAATTTATTTAATCACATTATATGCAAGACATTAAGCAGCAAAATAACTAAAAAGTATACAATAACAAGCTCATAAAATAAAAAAATTGACAGCACAAGAAATTCACCGTCGAAATTCATTGGTGGATAAACGTGGTTTCGTTTATCGCAGGTCAGCGCAAGTTGAGCGTCACGTTATCGATAAACATGAGTTCGGCATACAAAAAACTTCCTGCATAAGCTTAGCATAAAAAAGCTAAAAAAAAAACAATACAACAACAAAGACCTCTTTATGTCTTAGTCACATAAGCATTACTCAGAAGACTTGAATAAAGCTGGGTGAAGTTGTTACTAGGTGGAACCTGGAAGCAGAAGGAAGAGCAGCGCAAAATATGTTCATTACCGCGTTTACCTTGTTAGTCTTTGCATTGCAAGTTTGTTTGCATGTACATCACGTTTGTACCATTCATAAGCAATTCGAATTAGTTGGCATGCAGCATATTGATCCGCGTCAATAGAGTCTTTGTTCCCGTTGTTACTCTTATGTAAGCATCTTCAGCCAAAATATTCAGAAATTTAGGCATTACAATCTTTCTTAATGCGGATTTTGACTGTATTGATATGATTTAGAATCCTGATAAATTGTATAATTTATATATCTAAGCCTCGATTATCTTACTTTGTTTGAACAGAACCAACAAATCCTTTTTCATTAGCATATAATATGTTTTAATTTTTTTTAAGAAGCTGTTGTAATATAAATAACACTAGTTTCCATATATTGGTTTTATCTCGAGTAATGGTTTATCGTAGACTTTTTTCTATATAGTATGGAGCGGAGTAAAGAGTTGTTTTCGAGATCAGAGAACTGTACAAGCCTACTTGAAGTTCAAGCCTTTTCAAGTTCTTGAATTCAAGTATGTATCCAAACTTGAAAAAGCAAGCTTTAGCCTACTTACAAAAATACCAAACAGATACAAGTCATATCCCTGCTTTTTCGTTGGCTTAGCGTGTTGAGACTTACATTGTCGGGTCCGAAAGTTGAAAAGCTTGCAACGATTGGCAGAAGCTTCTAAGCTCGCAAGAATCAAATTAATTGAATTTAAAGCAAGAATCCAAAAAATTCAATGAGCTTGTATAGAAAAAGCTTAAGCGTATTAGGACTTTTAAGGGTTCTGTGGATTCCGTGGTTGGCAGTGGGTAGCTGATGTCAGAATTCATGTCAAAATTAAAAAATTCAAGACGGCGAATAGAGTTACCACAAAGACTTTCGGTCCCGGGATTCCCGATCCCGAAATCCCGGATCAAGAAAGCTTTTTGCAATCCTGAGTCCCGGAATTAGATCCCGGGATTAGATCACTTTAATCAGGGAATTAGAGCACCTCAATCCAGGGATTTTGCCTTACAAATTTTAAATTTAAAAACAAATTTTTCAAAAATATTTAGTATAATTGCAGCCGTTCGCTCAAATATTTTAAGTTATTCGTAACTCCCTGTGTATCTTTTAATTGTATTTTATTTGTTGATAGCTGATAACACTGCGCAACAGACACTTTGTTGCCGGATATTTTTCAGCTGATTATAGTCAAATTGGGTTTCCTGATTTCAAATATGGACTCCTGTGTCTTTAATATTTGCCAACGAATTTACGAAAGCTTTTTTTACTTGATAGATAATCTCTGGAATTTTAATAAATATTTTAGATTTTTTTTATTATCTTGTAATTTTTCAAAGAAATTAAAACAGACAAATTTTTTTATATCAATTGTATTAAAATTCAAGTAAAATTGATAAGGTTTTTACAGCTTACGAGTATTTTAGAGTATGTTAAATCAATTCGAGCATCATTTACGGCTAGAAAAACTTCTCATCAGTGACTTTTTGGAATGAAAGGCATCAGGACCTTCTCGCTTAAACTTCAACAATAGTCTGCCATCATGTGACAATCTCACTTGTCCATGCTTTTTATGTCCTGATGAAATTTTTCACCTTGATCGTCGCTTAGATCACCAAGATTTTTTTCTATTTATGGCATTAGCTTCAACAAGACAGAAATAACAGTCACCATGAACCAGCAAATCACACGACTATCACAATGCTCACTACTTTTATTTAAAACTGTTTTCTTCTTGCTGTAATTTTTTATAATAGAGTTGCCATCTAGTAAAATGTATTTTTAAGAGTTTTTACATCATTTAACGCCAGTATTTCATAATTACAAAAATTCACAAAAATACAAGAAAATTTAGGTGGCAACTCTATTCGCCATCTTGAATTTTAAATTTTGACATCAATGCCGAAATCAGCTACCCCCTAAAACTGCCAACCACGGAGTCCATAAAACCCTTAAAAGTCCTAATACGCCTAAGCTTTACCTACACAAGCGCATTGAATTTTTTGGATACTTGTTTAATTGGATACTTGCCTACATTTTCAAGCTTTTTGCCGAACGCATAAATTTTTCCATTACTTTGCACTTCGTGCCATTGGCTTGTAAGCTAGGGCTTATCTATATTCAAATGCAAGTTATACTTGATTGAAAATTATCAAGCTCAAGCAAGCTTCAACTTGATTTTTAAGCAAGTGCTTGAATAGATTTCAAGTAGGCTTGTGCAGTTCTCTGTTCGAGATATCATCAAAAAACACGTTCTTTTTTGTTATATGCCAATAAAAAAAAAAAAAAAAAAAAGAAATTGCTTCGAAGCAATGAAACGAAGAGCTTCTTATGAACAATTGTGTTGTTAAATTTTTGAACACAAATGATCGAGAACTGGACCTACATGTTTTATTCCGACTCCGAACGGCTTATGTTCTCAAGAAGCTTTTCACCATTGTCTGCAGAGAGGTGACGGCCGAACAGAAAAATTAATTCAATTGAAGAAACTTTCTGTGTGAGGTGGGATTCGAACCAAGGTTCTCTGGCGTATGAGCCCCACACTATACCCACTGCGCCACGGCTGCCACAATCTTATTTGCTAATATCTTCATCAATTTTCATCACAACACGAAAAAAAAACCCGTGGGGCTTCTTGACTTTTTTTATGTTTTCGAGGTCACTGAAACCGAATATGAATTCAGTTTTTTCAGGTCACGTAAAGTTCTCCTTGGAGGCGGGCCCAGGGTAAACCCTAAGCCTCTACAATTAATGAAATCAATATTTCCCCTTTAGGGAAGGGCAGGAGAGAGTTAAAATGTATGACCGACCCCCATTATTTTTCCAAGAGGAAAATGTTTTCCTTAGAATCTATCCTCTCTGACCCCTCCTGAGGGCCCCTCCCATACAATGAACCCTAACCCCCTACAGTAAATGAAATCGATATTTACCTCTTTGGGGAGGGTAGGAGAGGATTAATATGTGCAACCAAATTTCAGTACTTTTTCAAATGTAACATTTCTTCCTTTAGGACCTATCCCCTCCGACCCCACCTTAAGGGGGCTCCCATACAATGCACCCTACTGTTAATGAAATCAATATTTCCCCTCTTGGGAAGGGTAAGAGAGGGTTAATATGTACGACCAACCACCAGTATTTTTTCAAGTGTAATATTTTTTCCTTTGGGACCTATCCCCTCCGACCCCTCATATTCGGTTTCAGCGACCTAGAAAACACAAAAAAAGTCATGAAACTCCAAGGGTTTTTTTTTTTTTTTGGAAATTGTTGTACATTGTAATTGTATCCTCTTCCCATCGGTATGCTGATCAAAGCAAAGCAATGTAAATTGAGTGAGTTAAAGAGGTTCAAAGTGAATATAGCGTGTTTTTTGGCCATTTTAAAAAAAAAATAAATTTCAATTGTTTCGCATAGTTAAAAAAATATTTTTCATGTGCTTAAGATTTATTATGAAAGATCATTATTTCACGAATATTTAAGGTCCAAATCAGACAAAAATGTAGAAGGTATTAAGAAATAGGTGACGAAATGTAATATTCATATTTTTATGCATTCATGATCATGGTCGAAACTACATAATTTTGGTTCAGCTTCTTAGTTTGCGTATAGTGGAATTTTTTTGAATTTGTATCCTGCAATAGATAGCCAACTTGCCTTCGGCTCAAATATCCTTATAGCGCTTTTCAATTATTGCGATGTCCTGGTGGAAATGTTCACCTTGTTCATGACTTTCCGCACCAAAATTTGGAAGGAAAAATTCCAAATGGCTAAGGAAAAGGAGTTTGAAATTGGAAAGGTGAACATTGTTCCGTGTTAAATGCATTCTCTGTTTATATGCACAACTCATATGCATGTATTGAACGGATTTACAGCGATCATACGCACCAATGGCATGAAAAATATCCATCATTTTCTGAATCAGTTGGCGGTCACTATTGTTGTTGTTCAAAAATACATGAAAGTGTTCGAATGTCTCCCAAGCTTCGGCATAGGCCTCGGTCAAGCACTCTTTGAACACAACATTGTACATCAACAACATCATCGCTTTGACTTTTTCCGCAGACAATCTGGAAATCTTTTTTTTTTTTTTATTCAATCGCGTCTTTATTCTGGCTTTTACCCGACGCTCTCACAAAATTCTTCATAAGCCCTAGTTTTATATGCAATGGTGGAAAAAGTACGTCGTCTTTGTTAACAAGTTATTCATTGACAACGTTGGCTACTCCTAACACATGACTTACACGCCGCGGACAATTGTGTTCAGTGAAATGCTTTTGATTGTCTCTGCCGTTCCATCAGCACAAGAATCAGTTGCGTTTGGTACAAACAACTTGCAAGCCAGTTAGCAGAACAACGACTTTTAATCACAGCAAATTTTCCACTTATTAAAGTTATACTTCACCAATCATAGGGGAGGTCTTTCATTGTCTTGAAAAATTCCTTGAAATTTGTCGAGTGGGCAATAGGAAGAGATGGTTTGAGGTTACCTTTGTGAAGTCAAACAGCTTTGTCGCTATATTTGCTGCCATCGATAAATAGTCGTAATCCATTTACATTTTTTTCAAAAGTCGTACGGTAGTAAGTGACTCGTATCATATTTTTGATATCCGCTCTTGGAAGCTTTCCTTTTGGAAACTCTCTTTTTGGAGAAGAATGCGATTTAGTCTTTGTCACTGATCTTACGTAAGGTTAAATTACTTTCCTACTATTTTCTCCTAGTACTTTGCCTAGGCAGAAATAGCGTCAGTCACATGATCAATCGGATTTCTCCACTAAATTGCCTTTCCGAAAGACAAATACTTTTCTGGGCCGACAAAAAGCTTTTGTGGCTGAGTTTGCTAGTTTGAAAAATTTTCATTATTAAGGTGAATCAGAAATCGACATTGCTTACTTTTTTGTTTACATGTAAGAGTTCAACAAAAGTCAGCCATGCAACTCGAATATTATTATTGTATTGTTGTATCACCTGTTGGTATTGTTGTATCACAGATGATATTTTCTTTAAAAATAGACAACAAATTCCAATTTATATGGTTTAATTTAACCATAAAGTCAATTAATGCATTTAAAAATTTCCTACGTTACTTTAATGCGGCTACTTACTAATGCATATTACTGTGCCGGTAAATAGTCATTTTGCGGATTTACCCATTTCATTCAATGGAATCTAATGAAAAATCGTTTACTCATTTTTACAATTGATTCAAAGATTATTTTACTTTTTTTTATTGAACCAGTTTTTTGGAATCTTAAGCTTGCTTGTATAGAAAGCTGCAGGGTCACAAGGAATCCAACTTTATTGACTTTATGAAAATTGAACTTATGCAAGCGACATCATACAAGACACAAGATTCACATGCAAAATATTATGAAGACGACCAACTATGTGTTGTCCCATTGAGGATTATCTCACAAATAATAGTATTATATAATTAAAATTTTAATTGCAATTATTGCAAAATAAAAACAAAAAGTAAACATAACAACAACAAAAAAAAAAAAAAAAACAATGCCAGAAAGATGCAAGCTGCGACAAGAAGCGTTTAAAAAACAATAATTAAAGCCTGGTTAAATAACAACAAATCGACTATTTGAGTGGTAAGCAGAAATTTGAAAGCGATCCATTGACAGAAAAAAAAAACAAAGAAAATAAAACAAAAATTGAGTTGGAAAGAAAAAGAAACTACGTTTTATTAGTGATAATGTGAACGTTGTTGATTTCGTATTCAATTGCAGACAATCTTACAGCACTTGAAACGCGCTAAACGGCCTTTTATTGTAACCACATCGAAACGGGTCGTACACTGAAAATAAAAATGATGTATGCGTTCATAAAAAAACTACTTGAATATTATGTTCACATTTAATGGACTCCAAGCTATAGTGTATTCATACACGAATCTGTGTAAAATACTCGAATTAAATTATTCATTTCATAAAACAGGCATACAATATTCTCATGAACACGCATATTTACTGAGTTTCCATGGCGAGTTAACTCGGTGTTAACTCGTCATGGAAACGCGAGTTCAGTTGAATCCACAGTCGTTAAATCCACATAAACTACACGAAACTTGTTAGATTTAACTGGGTTCTATCTGTCAAAGTGAATTGCATTCATTTATATTAAGAAAAAATGTTACACACAAATGTCAAAAAGAAATTGGCCGCATTCAGCGGAGTCAACAGTTGGAAACAGTTGTGTAATAATTCGCTAAATGGTACAGTTATGCAAGCGCTCACTTAAACCGATCAGGTAGCGGACGCCATTTAATCGAATTCTATGCTACATGAACACAACTGTTGAGTGATTTAACCCTTAACTGGTAAACCTCAAAATATGTAGTTGCAAGCCTATGTATTTTTTTTCAAAGAACGCCTTTCAAATAACAACACGACTCATCAATACCCATCTAAAGGCTTGAAATGTACTGAGCGTTAATGAATGAATAATGAGATAATGAGAGAAATATATTCATTTCTTTTTTTAGCATTGTCCCACAGCCCAAGTGTACCAGTTAAGGTTTAAACTTTGACTGTAAACTCTAAAAACTCTAAACTTTGTCAACTTTTCTGACGCTTAAAGTAACAACACATTTAGAGAAAAGCATTGCTCACTAAGGTATCTCTATCATAATAGTTCACAACAGTTGACTCCGCTGAATGCGGCCATTGACGAGTTCAACTCGACTCGATGTTGTGCATGGAAACGCTATCGAGTTAACAACGTCATTTTGTCAATTCAACGACAAGACCTAACCCCGAGTAAATTCGCTATGGAAACGCAGTAATTGTCTTTCAGTATTTATTCATGGAATTAGTGTAATCATACATATGACGTTTTCTCTGAAACTGGTCTCATATTTGTATTCATGATAGTTTTTGTATTCATGAGATTGTCCATGAGTTTGCCTCCAAGTAACTGCACTTGATCTCAGTCCGCTTATGCAAAAGTTCATGTCGATTGAACTGGTGATCAGTTATAGAAATTTGACCACCGGAAAAATAAGGTTTTGGAAATTTTTATAGAACCAAAAACGCGGTAAAGCTTACACAAAGTCTACCTATCTGCTTTTTGAATCCCCCGTCAAGATATCTTACAACTCTATCTAACCGCTCTAGACTGCAGCAAATGTCTTTGGTGAATTTTTTTTTGAAAAGCAGATAAAAATTACAAAAATACTGCCACTAAAATAAATTTTAAATCTATATTTAACAATGATATACAAACAAATAATATGTGTTTGGAAAAATATATTCGGCTTGCATTTGTCATATTGAATTAATTATTATCAATAAATAAGAAGCATTACATCAGGTAAGAAGGACACGTCGCAGTTTACGATGATACGTTGCGTCTCATAACTACAGCTTACTTTAGAATATTTTATTAGCTGCTTATAAAAATTTTCTAAGACCTTATCAGTGTGGCTTTCGACCTGGTAAGTCCACCATAGACCAGATTTTCACGCTACGACAAATCCTGGAGAAAACCCACGAAAATCAAATTGACACACACCGTCTTTTGTCGATTTTAAAGCTGCGTTCGATAGCCCGAGAAGGGATTGCCTATACGCAACAATGTCTGAGTTCGGTATACCTGCAAAGTTGATTAGACTTTGCAGAATGACGTTGAGCAACACACGCAGCTCCGTCAAGGTAGGAAATGACCTCTCCGAAACCTTCAATACCGAAAGAGGTTTCAGGCAAGGCGATCCACTGTCTTGCGATCTCTTTAACATCATCATGGAGGGGATCGTACGAAAGGCCGGTGTGCATCGTAATGGCACCATTTTCTACAAAGGCGTCCAGCTCCTTGCGTACGCTGATGATATTGATATTGTCGGCAGAACCAAGAGAGATGTTATGGCTGCTTTCGCCGCTATCGAAAAGGAATCAACCAAAGTGGGTTTGACGATAAATGAGGGTAAAACAAAGTATATGCTGTCTACAGACAAGGGAGCGCGGCGTTTAGACTCCCACGTTTCATCCGGCAGCTATAACTTTGAAGTAGTCAAGGAGTTCGTTTACCTTGGCACCGCCATTAACACTAACAACGAAATCAGCCTGGAGATAAAGCGAAGAACAATAATTGCTAATAGGTGCTACTACGGGCTCAGTAAGCAACTAAGTTCCAGAGCCCTCTCTCGATCGACAAAACTAACACTCTACAAGACGCTCGTTCTACCTGTGCTGCTTTATGGCGCTGAGGCATGGGTAGTTTCGCAAATTGACGCAGCTGCTCTGGGGGTGTTCGAGAGAAAAGTTCTTCGCAAAATCTTCGGTCCTGTTCGAGTCGACGATGACTATCGCATCCGAATGAACCACGAGCTGTATGAGCTCTACGAAGACATTGACGTAGTTCGGCGTATAACTGTGCAGCGACTACGCTAGCTGGGTCATGTCCATCGTATGGACGACTAAGCTCCAGCGAAAAAGGTGCTCGAGGCGAGGGTCGCTGGTCAACGACGACGAGGGAGACCATGCCTCCGATGGATGGACCAGGCTGAGGAAGCCCTAACCGCACTTGGTGTATCCGATTGGAGAAGGCGCGCGCAAAGCAGAGGCGCCTTCTTCCTTCGAAGAGGACGAGGGAGACCATGCCTCCGATGGATGGACCAGGCTGAGGAAGCCCTAACCGCACTTGGTGTATCCGATTGGAGAAGGCGCGCGCAAAGCAGAGGCGCCTGGCGAGAGCTGATGAGGTCGTCCGAAACCCGGACACCGGTTGTTACGACCACCTAAGTAAGTAAGTAAGCTTATAAAAATTTGCTAAAGCTCCCTGTATAAGACAAAGAAGTTTATAGAAACATTTTTAAAGTGAAGCTTTTTACGCCTCGTTCTGTGATTTGCTTGAGTGAAATCTGAAAAACTTTCGACAGATTTTTTTTTTAATATATTTTTTTAATATATTCTTTTTTTTTATTTATTTAGAAGTATCTGTACAATAAGAACTACGTTCTTTTATAGTACGACATAAAGTAAAATAAAATAAAATAAAATAAAATAATTACAACAAAAACTTATATTACAATAATAAAAACGTATTAATTAATTACGCATACAGGTTATACATTCATGATTTCAAGTGACAACATACTTTAATCAAAATTTAAGCTTAATCATAGACATTATGAAGTGTTATAAATTATTCGGAGAAAATGAAGGAAAACAGAAAAGTTACAGATACTATAAGTTAAGAAGAAGAAAAGAAAGATAGGATAGATTGTCTAAAAATATTTCTCCTGATGATCTCTCTTATCCTACGTGGCAGAGCATTCCACAGTCTAATGGCGTTGATGAAAAATAGACAAGACGAATTCAATGAATTGTGCCTAGGGACAATAAGACCATGATTTCTATTCGATACACAGAACTGAAGTTTATTATAAAGGTAAAAAGGTGTTTTTTCATGAATGGGTTTATGCAAAAATATGCAGTTTCGTGCATTGAGGTAAGCTGTTATATCACACCCAAGTATAGCATTGCGAAATCTTGAAAGGTGATCAAATTTACGCAGCCCATAAACATAACGAGTTGCATAGTTGAAAGAAATTTGTAACTTCAAACTAGAGGTTGAGTCAAGTTTACTATAAACTATATCAGAATACGTTATTAAAGGTAAAAAATACGTTATTAAAGGTTCTTAGAAATTGTTGGTTTCTTTCTTGCTTGCTCTTATTACAACAAGTCCAGGTTAAAGTCCAGGTCAAAAAAAAAAAAAAAAAAAACACTTTCGAGTAACGAATCCAGAAGAATTTAAAAAAAGCTAGCAACTTTGTACTAAGTTGAAGTCAGTTTTCTGTACCTAGGACCACGGGAACTCGTTCTGACTTGCATCGGTACATGTCAGTACTTGGTTATATGGAAAAAAAGTGCTCATTTTTTTAAACAATTCAAATAACTTTTGCATAAGTGTACATTTTGAAAAAACTGGTTCGCAGTTCGTTTTATATTTA
Organism: Coremacera marginata; assembly: GCA_914767935.1. Lineage (NCBI taxonomy): Eukaryota > Metazoa > Arthropoda > Insecta > Diptera > Sciomyzidae > Coremacera > Coremacera marginata. Next base: position 230,665,602 of record OU612043.1, on the reverse strand, counting down.
ATTTTTCTTTAAAATAAGCTATCTAACATGAAAATTGGACGAAAACCTAGGGAGTTGTGATTTTGTACTTTTTAAAAAAAAACTCATTTTTGTTCTTGTTGTATTAAAAAAAAAAAAAATCTAAAAAATCCAAATTTGAAAAAATTTCTGTGAAATGTTGTTGAAATATAATACAAAAGCGAACATAATGCCTAATATAGATCTTCCAAGCATAATACATCAAGCATAATATACATTTTCCAATTTATTCCATAGAATTGATGCCGAAAAGAATTTATTGTTTATCCAAAATAATTATCAATGATTATATAATTTGGGCTTTATTTATATTAATTCATTTTCAATTTTTCTTAAAAAAAAAAAACAAAAACTGCCTGTATGATCGAAAATATATCGTATTTAATGATCCAGACATGTGTAGACATATGTAGAAGAAACTCCAACATTATCACAAAAATTGGGCTATTTCCCACACGGCACAAAATACGACTTCGATATCGTATATGTAAAACTTTACAAATAGTTTGCGATGATAACAATCGAATTCGATATCGATTCGAAAAACGGTTACTTCGTTCTGGGTGCTTATGTTTCGAAAAATTATTAGTTTACAATTCCAAAGCGGCTAATTCTTCAACACAAATGCGAATATAATTATATTTTCTACTTTTTTGCTGAAAAGTGGCTATTTTCGAATAACTTTTTTCACACTTTCATAATTACTATTATTATTACTGACTCGATAACACTTGTATGAAATAACTTTAGATTTTTGATCGTCAATTAAGGAAAGATACGGATTTTTCTTCGATAAAAGTTCATTGCAAGCGAACTTTCGCCGGGTGGGTAGATATGCATTGACAAGTGTTTATTTTCGGCACAATATTTTAGTAAGATATCCTTCTTATGTTTTAGTTTCGACCAACATATCGTAGGTAATCTGACAGCTCAGTTGGTAGTGGAAGAACTTGTAACCAGTATTTTGTGTGTTAAGGTACCGCAGCATGCGAATATGTTTTTATTTCGATATAAATGTGAATTAAAAACTTTATTTGAATTATATGAAAGATACGATATTTATATGGAAATTCACAGATTTAAGAATAAAACAAATTTTACATTCAAAGTTGCATTCGTTAATATTGCAGCATGTCCTGTTTCCAAATCAATCAATGCAATCAATTTGAATTTATCAAAAATCAATTTGAGAAATGCCTAAAGGTAAATTTTTAGACCGTACTGTACTTTCAGAGTATAGAACGAAAGGCTCAATTTAATCATAAAAGGAAGAGAGAAGTACTTGATTGTTGATTAAACATAAGTATGAGCTACTCAAATAAATATGTCTACGTGTCCCAGTTGTTAGAACAGCCGGCTATGGGTACAAACATACTGTGTTCAATCCTCAGTGGAAGCAAAAATATAAAAAAATTTTAAATAGCAATTTTTTTCGTTTTTATACAACTAGTGCGGCGAATTGCTGTGTTGTTGTTTTCATAAGAACCATTTCGTTACATTGGTTTTACCCCCCATATAGCTCGTCGTATTGTTGTATACGCGGCTATAAAAGTTTCACTTCAAAAATTACTTGTTTCTTGCCTTGGCTGTTGTAAAATATTAAACAATATCGTCGTACTGAATTTAGTTGGCGACGTTGTTTTCTAGTGAGACGATGGCTAAATCGCTAGGTCTCTCTTGTTTCTTTGAATTTCGAAGATAGTTTTTGATCAGTTTGTGTTTAGAGAATGAACGTTCTCCCGATGCGACTGAAACTGGTATTGTGAGCAGAATTCGTATTGCAATAACTACATTGGGAACAATGTTTTGCAATAATTTCTTTTGGATCACATTCAGCACATCTATTATATCCGTTGCTTCTGTTTCGTACAGTTCGTTGGAACTAGGTTGTTTCATAAAAAATAAGGAGCAGCGATTATACTAAGATTCTCTAACCAATGTACTCTAGCATAGTTAATTCTGGTTAAAACCAAATATTTTATTTCAGCATAACGGAGGTGTAACTCATGTCTGGGTTTTTTCTTAAGGTGGGACAAGACATTCGCCGCAGAGAAAACAGACCTTTTTTTAAAAATTCATAACTCAGTCAAAAACAAACATTTTTCCAAAAATTGTTATTATTGTAAAGAAGTGAACACATTACAAGAAAAAAAATTCAAAAAAATATATTTTTCACTCCAACATGGTTTTATAGAGCTCCAAACTGGCGGCAGAGATAAAACAGGGCATCGTGGTTGCAGCGCTGGGAGTTGCAAAAATTGTCCGATCTGGAAAAAAAAAGACTTTTTTAAATCTTAACAAAATTGGTTATCGTATGACACGAGCTTTTTTTTCAATTTTTGGTGATGTTCCAAATTTGAAAGTGTGTTTTTTCGAAAAAAATATTGACTTCAAAAATTCATAAAAAATCTAAAAAAAAATTTTAAAAAAAGGTTACAAAAAAATGAACCCGCTAGTGCCGCAACCAGTACGAAAAACATGGTTCGAGATAAACGCGTTCAAAGTTTGTGAACAAAGAAAAAAAGGTTACCTTCAGTCTGCCATGCCTGCTTCTTACTGTATGCCTTCGTTATCTTGTGTTGTGCTGTTTCTTATAGTTTTTTGCAATCGTTTAGCAATTCGGGCTTCACCCTTCAAGTAGGTACGAAATAACAACCACCAAAAGTCAGGTAGCAAGTAAAACAAGTATATACCAGCTGCCGTACGTAGGTAGCGCAAAAATTAAAAATGCGCTCTCACTAATCCGGCTGTAACTTTTGAACCCGTAGGAATTTTTCCATGAAATTTTTTTTCTTAGAAGTCGATTTCAAAATTTTTTTAAAAAATGTTCAAAAATTTTTAGTTTAAGCCAAAAAATTGGATAAAAGTTGTTTTTGTTGTAAAAAAAATTAAATCCAAAATTTAGGTTTTCGATTTCCTATCAGATGATATAACAATCTTAAGGTTAATAATTTGTAGTATTACTTAAACAATAAAAAATCGTTTTGGTAGCGAAAAATCAAGCCTACCCACTATCAATTTTTGAATGAAAACTTTTTGAAAACCCGGCGAAGCGGCGGGTTTAAGCTAGTATTTAAATAAAAAAAACTTATATTTGAAAGTGTTTACTAAAGTGTGCGATAGTTATAAAACGAAAAAGAGGGACAAATATGTGATCACTTTACAATTTTAAACGCTTCTTTCCATTGAGCAGAACTTAGGGAAAAAAAATTAGGTGAAAATAAGACTCGGCGGCCGTGGCGTAGTGGGTAGAGTGTGTGACTCTTACGCCAGAGAACCCAGGTGCGAATCCTCCATCCGACACAGAAAGTTTTTTCAATTGAATTAATTTTTCTGTTCGGCCGTCATCTCTCTGCAGACAATGGCAAACCTCAGAGAGTACAAACTGCCATGAAAAGCTTCTTGAGAACATAAGCCGTTCGGAGTCGGCGTAAAACATGTAGGTCCAGTTCTCGATCAATTGTGTGCAAACATTTTACATCACACACAACACAATTGATCATAAGAAGCTCGGTCAAAGTCCTTTCAAGGGCTGAAATGGCCATTTTTCGTTCGTTCGTCGAAAATAAGACTCTATGTAGGAAAGAAATCTATAAATTTTGTTTTTTTTATTAAAATTATTTATAAGCAGTTGAAAAAGATATTTTAAAGCGAGCTGTAGTTATGAGAGCTCTACGATGACATTGACGTAGTTCGGCGTATAACTGTGCAGCGACTACGCTGGCTGGGTCATGTCCATCGTATGGACGACGAAGCTCCAGCGAAAAAGGTGCTCGAGTCGAGGGTCGCTGGTCAACGACGACTAGGGAGACCATGCCTCCGATGGATGGACCAGGCTGAGGAAGCCCTAACCGCACTTGGTGTATCCGATTGGAGAAGGCGCGCGCAAAGCAGAGGCGCCTGGCGAGAGCTGATGAGGTCGGTTGAAACCCGGACACGGGTTGTTACGACCACCTAAGTAAGTAAGTAAGTTTTTTTTTTTAATAAAATAGCCTTTAAATTAAAAAATTTAAAATAACATAAAGTAAATTAAAAAATACACGTTAATATTCACACCAGCAAATTTTATTACATTTCATTGTTATTTTATTTATTTTATTACGTGCTACATTCATTGTTATTTCAACTCACTTGTGGGCATTTGTTAATATTTACCGATGCTGGTGACATCTTGTATGCAACAAGTAGAAGCAAGATTTTTGTCATATTTCGATAGCTGCTAAATATGCTGGATATGTAGAAAAGCCAGTAAGCAGTTCTTTTAATGTATAGATTTTTCAATTTGCTATGTTGCAGCTTAAGTTGTATGTACTTTATTAAAACACCGATGCTGGGGACATCTTGTAGCAAGTAGTAGCAAGAAGAATATTTTATGTGAAATGTTTTAATATTCTACATATTAAAAGCCAATAGACAATCCTCTATCTATTAAGAGATTATTGTGATCTACAGCAACATAGCTGTTGTTAATAGAGGCTTTTGGAGAAGTGGATAGAGTTCTGAACTTATAATCACAACGTTGCGGGTTCAATTCCACGCGGAGGATCGAAGAAATATTTTTAATATATTGAAGTTACAATTTGCAATAATAGACGTAAAGAACAAGGAAGCAATAATTTCTAAGGGAAACGCTGTCGAAATTAAAAAGTGTCGTTATTGAGATTTCACTCAAGCATATAACACAAAAGAGGCGTAAAATGCTTCGCTTCAAAAAAAGACAACTACTAAGCAAAAATCCTAAGTTTAATTTTTGGGCTTAAGGTTGGGATTTTTCAGATTAAAGCTGTTATGAACTATTCAAGTTGTTCTTGTGTACATAGCACTAAACTTATGAAGTATTCATTTTACATGCAATTCATGAATTTTTGAGACTTGTCTCATAAAGTATTCATAATTTTCTTTGTATTTTTTCTATATCATTTATGAATTTTGTTCATAGGACTTATGAACTTGTGCCTAATTCCTGTACTTTTTAGGTAATATTTTCCAACTTTGTACACTAAGCTTATGAAACATTCAAATTATTTTTGTATGAATATTTCATGATACACATGTATTTGGTTACTGGACTAAAATACTCAAATGTTGGTTCAGTCCCGATGCGGTTTTAGAAATATTATCCTTAATTGAAATCAGTTCTGATATATTTAAAAAAAATTAAAATTAAATTGAATTTTAGCAATATTTGGCTTAGTTATTAAAAATTAAAAAAAAGCAAAATTTTTCTTGATTTCTTCTGAAAATATGCAAAATTTTCAGTAGCTGCTAAATATGCTCAAATTTGCCTAATTTTCAAGCCAATAAAGCAGATTTTCGCGTACTGATCAAGTAAAAATTTATAATTATTGTATATTTTTTGGTTCAGTGCACGATGACCAAGATTGGGGTTGCCCACAAAAAATGCTTGTGAGTCGTGGTGCGAGCGCTCACTGATTGCGCTTCCGCATGGGTATAGCAACAACAAAAATAATAAGAACAACAACAACAAGCAATTCCAACTGTTCAACGTTGTGTAAGGCATAACATCATCAACACAATCATCAGCAGCATTATTGACATCATCATCATCAACTTAAGCATTGTTTGGAAGATATAAGCGATTAATGACCTTTGTAAAAGACGATATGAAACCGATGGAATTAAGTAATTACGCAAAAGTTTAAGTGTATGATAAAGAAAATGATGCAAAAACATAAAAGAATAAAACTTTTTAATGCACAGTCGTCCAATTTCTAATTTTTATGCACAAAAATAAAAAATATTTTTGTACTTTGTCTATTTTTGTCTTCGAATATATGTAAATTAGATAGGATCTCTGCTCCATACACTTTCCAAAAGAATTGCGGATCCTCTCTTCACAGGCAGAGTCTGAAAACTGGCTCATTTTAGACCATAAAGTACGAAAAAAATTTAGAATTTGTAAAAACTGAGTGGGCGACTTCAAATAGAGTGTTTTATTGGATTTATGTTTTTCTATTTTCTGTATTACTTTTTACATCTATTTTAAATGGACAAAATATAAAAAATAAAAGCCGATTCCAATGTGAAACTGTGCGCTTAATCCAACTGTTGGCGCTTAATCCAACTTTGATTTATAATTTAATTTATAGCACACAAAATAACAGCACGCAAGTCAAGAAATTTTTTCTTTTCATAATTTGGAATTCAATCTTTCAGCTCACCACGATAAATCCATCCTTTATAAAATATTTTGGAATAGGCTTTTTGGTAAAAAGCTAGTATATAAAAGCTCTATAACTAGTTTCTTATAGCTTGCCAAATGCTTGTGTGTTAAAGGCTGAAATCACCAAAACCGAACCACTTTTTTATGAAATAAAGCAAAAGATCAACCTTCTAAGTTTTATTTCTAAATTTTACCAAATAAAAACAGAAACAATAAATATTGCAATTAAAACTGCAATAAAAAAATCGAAGATTTTGATTGCTAGGCAAAACGTCGTACTTTTTGTCGATCACTTTCCATTAGTTTTTGCATGAAATCTTTATCCACTTTTCTGGATGCCAAACGTCGCTTTGTACGGATCTCCTCTATGGTACACTCAACGAAAAATTCTTGGTAAAATTGATAAATAACTTTTGTTAATGCTTAACAAAACCAAATTGTGGAATCGATTAAATTTTATCATAAATGCTCCATATTTTTATCAATTCGAAAGAAATTTTATCCATTTGATTAAAAACATAATAAAACGTTAACAAATTGAATGTGTGGATTTGCAAAAAAAGTGTTTTATTTGTATGAAAATGGCTTTTCTCAACTTAATATAAACTTATTCACGATCAGTTGGAATAAAATTTTATAATTTTTACAAATAGAATTTACAGACTCACTTCGTTAGTTTGATAAATAGGTTTGTTGTGCTGAAGAAATCATTTATAAAATGGATAATCGCTTTAGTCACGCAGATAAAATTTCAATTTCGTAATGATGAAATGAATTATCAATTTCAAAAAATTTCAATCATTACAACAAAAATAGAGGTCTGGCATTTCGGTAGCGTTATTTGTTGTTCGCAGAAATTATAAACAGCTATTTTGTGAGCTGTGCACGTTTTATTTCATTTGTAAAACAAATTCCAGTGAGAGTAAGGAGTTTGGAATAAGGAGGAGAAACTAATGTAAAAATCACATTCGTCTTAGTAATAAATTTTTAAATTTGATTTCGGAATATTTAGTGAAATTGCTTGAAATAATAAAATATTTTATCAAAACAGCAAAACATTTTTGTATGATCCATAATTCAACATTTTATTTAATTTTTCTATTCAACAAACCATTTTTTCAGGTTGAAATATGCTTTATTCATACTGACAAATTCTCTTATCAAATGTACAATGCAAACTCGACATTCTTGATAAAAATCAAAATATCCGTTTATCAAATAAACAAAATAAAATGTTGTTAATATGATTACAACCTCTTACCTACAATCAAATTGACAAACGCTTTTGTTGACTCTGTACTGACAAAAAATTTATCAGCTTAACCTAGGAATTTGTCAATGTGAACAAATACTACTTTGAGTGTAGAAACTGAAACTTCTGTCTTCCTTAAAGCTTCTTTAACAATTGACTAATATTCCTCTATTTGTCGCAGTTCTTGACAATATGATGGACTGTTTTCTTTTGCAACAAAATCAATTTCACTAACTTTGAACCATACAATAGTGTTTCTTGAATAGCAATAACTGGCTAGGTCAGGGTAAAATAACGGCTTTGTTATGTGGGATCTTATAAATAGTATGTAGCTGACGTTTTTTCAAGCATTCCTTGCGATAAATATCATCACAATTTCATTTAATTTTGGTAAATTTCGCCAGCTATTTTATAAGCTATTTTACACTGTAGGGAATTTTGATGTTCTTTTTTTTTTCTTGCAATAATCTGCATCTCCACTTCTACGTGCAGTGTACAATTCTTCAGAAGTTTCGTGGGCTTAGTAGGATGGCGATTTATAGATAACTTTTCTGCCTAGACTTAAGGTGGGACATGACATTGGCAGTTTTTTGAAATCGACTTTTTTTTAATAATTTTGTATTTTAGTAAACATTCTTAAGATTCTAATTTCATGGAAAAATTCTTACGGGTTCAAAAATTACAGCCGGATTAGTGAGAGCGCATTTTTAATTTATAAACTTTTTTTTCTTTATTCACAAACTTTGAACGCGTTTATCTCGAAACCATGTTTTTCGTACTGGTTGCGGCACTAGCGGGTTAATTTTTTGACGAAATTTCTTTTTTTTTTTATTTTTTTAAACTTGATTCGCTATCGTATGACACGAGCTTTTTTTTCAATTTTTTTTCGATTTTTTATGAATTTTTGAAGTCAATATTTTTTTTTTAAAAACACACACACAAATTTGGAACATCACCAAAAATTGAAAAAAAAAAAATTTAAAAAAAAACTCGTGTCATACGATAACCAATTTTGTTAAGATTTAAAAAAGTAATTTTTTTTCCAGATCGGACAATTTTTGCAACTCCCAGCGCTGCAACCACGAGGCTCCGTTTTTTTCTCTGCCTCCAGTTTGGAGCTCTATAAGACCATGTTGGAGTGAAAAATATATTTTTTTGAATTTTTTTTCTTGTAATTTGTTCAATTCTCTGCAATAATAAAAAAATTTTGGAAAAATGTTTGCTTTTGACTGAGTTATGAATTTTTAAAAAAAGCTCTGTTTTCTCTGCCGCGAATGTTGTGTCCCTCCTTAATAAAAGAGACAAAGAATTTTGAGTGGACCCCAGAAGCTCAAAACGCATTTAATGAAGCAAAAAAACTTGAACTCCAGTTTTAATTAATCCTTATTTTGATAATGCTTTTGTAATTTAGAGTGACGCATCGGTGGAATTCTAGCACAGGAAGACAAGGACGGAACAGAAAAACCCATTGCATATTTTTCTCAAAAATTAAATAGAGCTCAGAAAAAGTACTCAGTTAGCTAGCTAGAATGTCTCGCAGCCTTAAAGAGCATAGTACAGTTCAGAGGATACGCAGAAGGACATCGTTTTAAAGTAGTGGCAGACCATGCCAGTCTCAAATGGCTGATGCGCCAGGTGGACTTAAATGGCAGATTAGCTCGATGCACAAAGAAAAAAAGTTCTTGTAAAACTGTAGCCAAAATATCTTTTCCACAATGAAAAAATCGTTGCAATAATCATTTATCCTTTAACTATGCAAGTGCTGCATCATTGAAACAAAAGACTGAAGTTCTGCGAAGCTAAATCAATGAAACAATCTTTGCCGTGAAGATAAAATATTTGCTATAACGGTTTTATTCTTTGTTAACAAAGATTTGAAAAAAGTATCTAAAATCAACAAATTTTCTTTGTTTTTTTTTGAGAATAAGCTTCATAGCTTCAAAGACAAAATCTGTTACTTTAAGGAATGTTTTCTTCAAAAGAATATCTGTATACGAAGAATAAGAAAATCGTGTGCGAGTGCTAACATTAAATTGTAATTGTAAAAACCACACGATAATATTCACACCAGAAAATTTTTTTACATTTCATCAACAAAAAGAAAAGAAAAAAATAAAAATTCTTTGCCCGCCGTGAGGAATTGAACTTGGAATTTTTGGTGCCAGTTCATCGCTCTACCCCCTGATCCAAACAGCTTTGCTACTGTTTGCTGACATAAATGCAGCTATGTTAACAGATGATGTTTTAACAGATGCAGTATGTCACAGTATTCTGTTGACAACTAAAATCTATTAATAGATTGTGTTGTGCTGCAGCATTGCTTCAGTTGTAATCAATATTGAATCAATCACTCTGCGTAACGAAGGAGTTTGGCTGGATGTGTAGTGTAGTGACTTCTCAATCGGTGGTATCGGTGGATGTGGGTTCAAATCCCCACGGCAGGCGAATGTAAGATTTTTATTTTGATATTTAATTTAATTTAATGTTCATGTTATAATTAACACAAGCAGCAAAGAGAAGCCGAGAGAAGCCATTAATTTCATGAAGTCATGTACTTAAACTCAAGGATCTAACATTCTGCGTCTTTGCCGTAACGAATAAAAATCTTTGTGCCAAAGTACATTTTCTTTACTTTTACGACTTGTCCATGCATTTTTAAAGGAAGTACGTAAGAATTTCCGTTTTTGATTCAAAGTATATTGTTTTTGGGAATCTAACAATCTTTGTGTCTTTGCCGTAACGATGTTTTGTCTTTGGGCACAATATAACTAATAAAAGTTTTTGTGTGCAAAGTGCATTTTCTTTGGTTTTACGATTTTTTCTCTGGGTGTGGGCATTAAAGCTGCAAGGATTTGATTTTAGTATAGAACATCGTAAAGGCAATCTTTAGACTATTCCTAATGCTTAGTTACGTCTATCGGTTGAATCGGTAGATATTGCATTAGTTACACTAGAAATTGACTTAAGTGCACCACACTTTGATTCCCAAGAATATGACAAATTAAAAATTAAAATACAAGATCACCGTCATCACCGTCTACCTGATTTGAAAGTTATAAACACATTTCTATACAGGCGTACAGAGTTCGCGAAAGGGGATCCAAATACGGAAGCATCTTCGTGGAAGCTGTGGGTACCTACTGAGTTAACTCTTCAAGCCATTAAGCAAGCACATAATCCTCCAATGTACGCATATGCATACATAGGGAAAACCCTCGAAAAATAAAGACGAAATCTTTTTTGGCTAAATATGGCAATTCAGTTTATAAATTCTGTAGGAAACTGTGATATATGTAAGCTATAACTAATGTTATCTCACGTCGACCAATGGAAGCTCAAGCTAAATCCAATCGTCCCTTTCAGAGACCCTTTCAATTTACATTGATTACATGGTCCCATATCCGCGATCGAAGCCAGGTAATGTAGGCATCTTTTTAGTTTTAGACCAATGCTCATAACTGTGCAGCGACTACGCTGGCTGGGTCATGTCCATCGTATGGACGCTGAAGCTCTAGCGAAAAAGGTGCTCGAGACAAGGTCCGCTGGTCAACGACGACGAGGGAGACCATGCCTTCGATGGATGGACCAGGCCGAGGAAGCCCTAACCGCACTTTGTGTATTTGATTGGAAAAGGCGCGCGCAAAGCAGAGGCGCCTGGCGAGAGCTGATGAGGTCGGTCGAAACCTGAACACGGGTTGTTACGGCCACCTAAGTAAGTTAGTAATGATATACCTGGTCCTTATAACATTTAAGTTCATTACGCTGCTTAACATTTTGTACAAAATTTTGCAATTTCTTCTTAGAATGAAGGATCATTCGTAAAAGTCTCTATGACCTCTTTAAGGTCTGTTTGATCATCCTCAAAACTACTTCCGAGTTTTTTTTTCAAAAGTCAGGAGTTCATTAAAGATTTTGAGAACTTTTTTACTGTGGAGTATGATAATTCTACGGATTTGTGCCAAATATTCAAGTTATGAAGCAATTTTACTGAAACTGTGAACAGTGAAATTAAAATCTGAAAAGTAGTTAAAGACGAATAAACTATCGCCTCTTCGAAATATAACATTTGTTTAAATTATTGAAGTGGTCGTTATAAAAAAAAAAAAAGAACGAAATGGCCATTTCAACGCTTGAAAGGACTTTGACCGAGCTTCTTACGATCAATTGTGTTGTGCGTGTTGTGAAATGTTTGAACAAAAATAAACAGAAATATTAATTCAATTGAAAAAAACATGCTGTGTGAGATGGGACTCGAACCTGGGTTCTTATAATAATATAGATTACAAATGGTTGAATTTTGATTATTTCAGACTTTAGTTGGAATATACTATGATTTTTAATACGCTGGAAATTGGGAAAAATTGTATAAAAACTATGCCTAACTTCCATACAAAGTAGGTCATAAAACAAGAAAAACCTTCCACAATACAATATTTTATGGTATAAAATGTAATATTTTTCTAATTTAAATGTAATATATCGCAAATGAGCTTTGATTAATAATGCGCTGGTTCAATTTAAAATTGTACTCAAACCGAGTCTATCTCCTATTCATAGCAATGTCTTCAAAAGACAGTGGCATATGTTTCTGAACGTTGAAAGTCCTTGAGATGAGCAGTGCTTTATTAGTAAATGATTTGAATGATATTGGTATCTAACGCCTCCTTCTATATTTGTCCATAGCTTATAAGACGACAACTCACTGTGCGGCGAAACTTTTTCCTTGACACGCACAAGCACACAATGTGCCAAGTTCACAATTATTTATTAAATGCCACTCAAATAATTAGGCGCCTTATAGAGCCCTTTTTCCATCTAGCACGTTTAACAATGAAGGCAATTAGTTTCGCTGTTGTTTTTTTTTCCTGTTTGGGTCACCCGGAATACTTTGTCAAAGCGATACCTTGAATTGTGACTTTGGATTCTTGTTTCTAAGAATCCATATACCTTACTTCAATTTTCTTATTGTTGAGACGTTTCTTTTTCTTCTTTACACTAAGTAAATGTGAAATCAAATTAATATCAACAACATTAAGACAACAACAAAGTGAAAAATTGTACCATTAGCCAGAAAATTGTCTCAATTAGCCAGAAATAGAATGAACACCGGAAAGCAATACAATGGCTAAGTGAAAGCTTATTAATTTATTCGAAGCAAAGCAATATTTTAATTTTAATTAACCGAAATTGAAGTCGCTAAGTGGAGTGGAGGACATGATTTGGCTGACAGCATGTAGCAACAAACGTGTCCTGATTATTTTATAAGAATTTTAAAATTTCACTCTACCTAAAGGATAAATTTTTGTATAGCCTACGTCTTATAAAGAGCTTAACTTCAGAGTTAATTGAGCTGCTAAGTTAAGTTAAGGACATGAATTTCGAATGAGGTCAAACTTTGTGGGAATATTTAAAGAGATTAGATATCGCCACAATATTAAAAACGTGCCATAAATATTTTATCTTGCCAAATAAGCCGAAATGTCTGCAATTTGATGAGTTGAATATTTATTGCATTTTGAGGAAAGAAAATATTTTGAAGAAAAAGTGTCTAGGTGCTGAAGTGACCAGCATAATAATCGGAAATGCTTTGAGATTTGAGGCGTGACGAAAAACAAAAATAAAGTCACAATGGGGAGGAAGAAGGTGATATGGTATGTATTATGTTGCTTTCCATTTTATTTTGTCCGCATTTAACAGCTTTTTTAAAATAAGGAATCAAAATTTTTGACAAAAATTACCATGGGTTATTTCTCACGTATACTAGTTGAATAGCGGCCATACCTTTGAGTAGCCTAACTCATATTTTTGAACATAATATTACTTTTTAAAAAATTTTTTATCATTTCTAAAAATATGCGAAACTTCTAACAAAAATTATTCTGAACTTCTCTAACCACTTCAGAATTTAAAGCTATTAAAATAAATAATTTTTTTGGAATTTACCCCTTAAAAATCGATTTCATTATAGCGGTATGAAAATTTTATAGCGAGTGAAATAAAATGTTGAATAAAAACTCAAGCGTTACGTTTTCTTTAACTTGTCTAGTGACTTTCCGTGCAGTGCTAGAAATTTCGTTTTGACAAATATGGTGCTTGGCTCTCAGCCGTGCGGCTACCTTCATTTATTCTACCATGGTTTTTCCTAAGCGAAGTATAATACCAACATCGGAAAAATACCAACAAAGTACATACAGAAGCAATCTATACTATTATATAAAATTGAAGTGCAAATTTTTGTAAAACTCCAAAAGTACTGGCCCAATTTTTATGAAATTAGTGTCAAAATATCATATTTGTTCTACAGCACAGTACAAAGTTATTTTCCTTTCGATACTTCAATGGTAAATATATATAATTAAAATCTAAGCATTTGTGTGAAATCATCGCCCATGCCAAGCTTATATAATTTATAAGTTTATAATTTATAAGTTTATAATTTATAAGTTTATAATTTATAAGTTTATAATTTATAAATAATAATTAACAATTAATAATTAATAATTTATAATTTATAATTTATAATTTATAATTTATAATTTATAATTTATAATTTATAATTTATAATTTATAATTTATAATTTATAATTTATAATTTATAATTTATAATTTATAATTTATAATTTATAATTTATAATTTATAATTTATAATTTATAATTTATAATTTATAATTTATAATTTATAATTTATAATTTATAATTTATAATTTATAATTTATAATTTATAATTTATAATTTATAATTTATAATTTATAATTTATAATTTATAATTTATAATTTATAATTTATAATTTATAATTTATAATTTATAATTTATAATTTATAATTTATAATTTATAATTTATAATTTATAATTTATAATTTATAATTTATAATTTATAATTTATAATTTATAATTTATAATTTATAATTTATAATTTATAATTTATAATTTATAATTTATAATTTATAATTTATAATTTATAATTTATAATTTATAATTTATAATTTATAATTTATAATTTATAATTTATAATTTATAATTTATAATTTATAATTTATAATTTATAATTTATAATTTATAATTTATAATTTATAATTTATAATTTATAATTTATAATTTATAATTTATAATTTATAATTTATAATTTATAATTTATAATTTATAATTTATAATTTATAATTTATAATTTATAATTTATAATTTATAATTTATAATTTATAATTTATAATTTATAATTTATAATTTATAATTTATAATTTATAATTTATAATTTATAATTTATAATTTATAATTTATAATTTATAATTTATAATTTATAATTTATAATTTATAATTTATAATTTATAATTTATAATTTATAATTTATAATTTATAATTTATAATTTATAATTTATAATTTATAATTTATAATTTATAATTTATAATTTATAATTTATAATTTATAATTTATAATTTATAATTTATAATTTATAATTTATAATTTATAATTTATAATTTATAATTTATAATTTATAATTTATAATTTATAATTTATAATTTATAATTTATAATTTATAATTTATAATTTATATTTATAATTTATAATTTATAATTTATAATTTATAATTTATAATTTATAATTTATAATTTATAATTTTAATAATTTATAATTTATAATTTATAATTTATAATTTATAATTTATAATTTATAATTTATAATTTATAATTTATAATTTATAATTTATAATTTATAATTTATAATTTATAATTTATATTTATAATTTATAATTTATAATTTATAATTTATAATTTATAATTTATAATTTATAATTTATAATTTATAATTTATAATTTATAATTTATAATTTATAATTTATAATTTATAATTTATAATTTATAATTTATAATTTATAATTTATAATTTATAATTTATAATTTATAATTTATAATTTATAATTTATAATTTATAATTTATAATTTATAATTTATAATTTATAATTTATAATTTATAATTTATAATTTATAATTTATAATTTATAATTTATAATTTATAATTTATAATTTATAATTTATAATTTATAATTTATAATTTATAATTTATAATTTATAATTTATAATTTATAATTTATAATTTATAATTTATAATTTATAATTTATAATTTATAATATATAATTTATAATTTATAATTTATAATTTATAATTTATAATTTATAATTTATAATTTATAATTATAATTTATAATTTATAATTTATAATTTATAATTTATAATTTATAATTTATAATTTTATAATTTATAATTTATAATTTATAATTTATAATTTATAATTTATAATTTATAATTTATAATTTATAATTTATAATTTATAATTTATAATTTATAATTTATAATTTATAATTTATAATTTATAATTTATAATTTATAATTTATAATTTATAATTTATATTTATAATTTATAATTTATAATTTATAATTTATAATTTATAATTTATAATTTATAATTTATAATTTATAATTTATAATTTATAATTTATAATTTATAATTTATAATTTATAATTTATAATTTATAATTTATAATTATAATTTATAATTTTATAATTTATAATTTATAATTTATAATTTATAATTTAATAATTTATAATTTATAATTTATAATTATAATTTATAATTTATAATTTATATTTATAATTTATATTTATAATTTATAATTTATAATTTATAATTTATAATTTATAATTTATAATTTATAATTTATAATTTATAATTTATAATTTATAATTTATAATTTATAATTTATAATTTATAATTTATAATTTATAATTTATAATTTATAATTTATAATTTATAATTTATAATTTATAATTTATAATTTATAATTTATAATTTATAATTTATAATTTATAATTTATAATTTATAATTTATAATTTATAATTTATAATTTATAATTTATAATTTATAATTTATAATTTATAATTTATAATTTATAATTTATAATTTATAATTTATAATTTATAATTTATAATTTATAATTTATAATTTATAATTTATAATTTATAATTTATAATTTATAATTTATAATTTATAATTTATAATTTATAATTTATAATTTATAATTTATAATTTATAATTTATAATTTATAATTTATAATTTATAATTTATAATTTATAATTTATAATTTATAATTTATAATTTATAATTTATAATTTATAATTTATAATTTATAATTTATAATTTATAATTTATAATTTATAATTTATAATTTATAATTTATAATTTATAATTTATAATTTATAATTTATAATTTATAATTTATAATTTATAATTTATAATTTATAATTTATAATTTATAATTTATAATTTATAATTTATAATTTATAATTTATAATTTATACCAGCCAATGTTTTAATAAAAAACTCGATTTTCAGAGGCTGTCTCAAACCATTCCAGCTGACGGTGAGCTATCGCTAGAGTCGAAATATTTATGGAATCATCATAACATAAACCAAGGATTATTATGAGGAACCGACCCGAACAATTTTTTTTTCGATGGAGCGTGAGGCGCCTCATCGAACCTGCTCTTTTTAGATCGAATGAAAAAAATAAATGATAAGAAAAGGTTGATTGAGAAACGCCGAGTGTTCAATAACTTATTGAATATGTTGTGAAATAAAGTACGTTTACTTTGTACATGCTAAGACTTCATGCCAACGCATTTTTCAGAACGCATCAACTTTTGTACGCTACATATTCGTAAACTATGCAGCATTTTTTAGTGATAAGTATATTCGTCATCCACATATCGCTCCAAAGTATGTGTATGTACTAAAGAAGTTCTTAGAGGTTAAACTTACTAATGTATGCTGCTAGCTAAGCTTATGCTATGCGTCTGCAGCAACCTAGTATATTGCTTAAGACTATATTGGTAAAGTGTCCCAGAATAGTAAACGATGGTTGCGAAGGAAATAGTTTGAACTGTTAAAAGTTCAAAAATTGTCGCAACCGGCCCGGTTCTGCTCGAAAATCTGGTTTTTTTGGGGCTTTTTTATGCTTAACAATATAATAACACAAACTATTTATTTTGATGTTAAATTTGTTGAAGAATCTGATTCTGAACTTAGAGTTAGCGAATATTTTAGTCCGGTGCTACCAAACTCACTGAAAACTGAGAAATTCCATACGTAACGAAAGAAAAAAAAAAAATAAACCATTGACCCTTCGACCATTTTTGGAGGTTATATTTTTTGTAAAGTGATTTTTAAAAGTAGCACAGTAGAAAGTGACACAGTTAGTGGCACCATTTTTAATTATAACTCAATACACTGGCTGGCTGTAATTCAGGCCTGACAGGCATGAATGTCGACGGACTAATCCTTTTAAACAGCTACGAATTCTTATACAAGTGTTCGCAAGGGTAACTGGAAAATTAAGGTCTAACTGTTTTTACTAGCTCAGTCCAGAATTGCAATCTGAGTTTAATTGCTGGGGACTGTTTAGAGCTGACTCTATCTTAATCATATTTCAACATTAACCCCAACATTTTGTATCACGAACAAGCACACAAAATGATTATTGTTGATATTGCTTCTCGTGTCTTGCTTGTCGTTTGTGTACTTGTTCGTTGTACAAAATAAAGGTGTAAATTTAACATTTATAGAGAAATGTTAAAAATACTTTAGTCCAAAAATTAAAATTTATACCAAGCAATGTACCGAAACTCTTATAAGGGTTCAAGTTTAGAAAATTTAATATTAAATCTTATATATCTGTTTTTCCTGTGAAAATAAATGCGAATAGAATCGCTATAAATATCACTAATAAAAATTTTGGAATTATTTAATAAAAATTATTTGAGCCTAAGACAAAAAAGTTCATGCTTAAATCATTTTAATCGATTTTGCTAAGCACGTAATTCGTTTATAAAATTTCGCACAGGACTTAGATTTTGTAGACATGTTTGGAATTTGAGTTGCACAAGTTTTACATAAAAAAAAAAAAAAATTCAGAGATCAAATTTTTTGTATGTTCGCTTCACATGATGAAACCATTTGGATTGTTTTCTAAGCAACAAAAACTGTTCGTTAGCCCCAATATAAAGCCTTATAAAAATAGTTAAATAGTTAATAGCGAAATTTCAAGTACATGTCATAAATGTTTTTATTTCTATTTATTCATGCACGAGCAGGTCGTTAGATGTGAAAAGGGTCATCTTAACATTTGACCTCATGCTAATCAAAAAACAAAAGGAGCCAGCTTATAATAAAATTTCAAGCACCTACGCAACGATTAACCAAAACAAACGTTTGGTCCCATACAAATACTGTGCCAATTCGTTTTTCACCTTTTATAACGGTTATTACAAGAAGCAACAATAAAACTGGCCACAACCTAGAAAACAATATGGCGCCACATGAATTGAAATGAATATAAAAATACGAATACTTAAAATACTCCATCTTACAATAATTATTTTTACCCTGAATAACTATGGTAATACGACAAAAAAAAAAGCTTTATCATTCTCAGACCACAGCTCATATTTCAAAAAAATGAATTTGAGCCCATATGACCCAAAAGCCACTTGTTGGTAATATATTCAGTTTCTAATAAGTTGGCAGCGGCAATTCAGGTCTGCATTGCATACACTTAACTTCACAGTGCAATCAAAAGTAGTAAAATAATAAAACTAGAAATGAAATAAACAGACAAAGTTGTGGCGAAAAGCAAGACTTTGGGTAGGAGCGCTGAGGTTAGACAAAAGAAAAGAAATGAGGCAAGAATAAAATAAGAAGAAGTAGAAGAAGAAGTATGCCACGAATTGCCATAAAAAATATCTGCAAAATAGTTAAATCGACTCATAAATTAATAATGGTGAAAAGACACTGATGAAAAAACTTTGTGATTAAAGACATTGTTGGCTACGACTATTTTCCACCAACCCATTTCTATTTGTTGCTCGAAAACTCCTTTTGTTGCTGGTAGATTTAAAAACAAAAAAAAATTATTTTTTTCTCTCCGTCATAAAATCGAAACTATTGACGTGTGTGTATGCATATCATGTACTAAATTTTATTATATAATTATATAATTAAAAATGCGTCATTGATAGTGGAAAGTGTTGCCATATCAAATGGTGCCACACTATTTGAATTCCAGTAAGTTGGGATAGAGTTGAATGTATAAAACAATTGATTTATCTATACTATTACCTATAGACTATTATATAAGATTCAAGTGCAAATTTTTATTTTTAGGTAAACTCTGAAGTACTGAATCAATTTTTATGAAACATGTTTAAAGTGTCACATGTTAAGGGTTAAGTTGTTTTAGAAATGATCCCCTGTGCAACGAATTGCTTGATCGTTTTCTTTCACGCGTTTGTGTTGCGAGAGTTTTATGCCCTGTTTAGATAAAACGAAGCCTTCGTAGAAAGCTTCGTTCGTTTTCCGACGTGATCGTCCAAAATTGGGTCTTTGTATTTTTTTCTTGCGTCATCATCCAACATTACGTTGCTTACGTTTCTCAAATAATCTCAATGTGAGCCAACGTGAGTACTTGTCAAAAACATTATTCGCATCAGCTGTTTTGGTTATTGAATTGTTGATTTTTAGGAAATATTTATTGTGACAGTTTTAGACAATTTGTGGAGGAAATGTTACCTTCTATAGTTTTAATGAGGCACAAGTAATAGTGATAGTGATGAAGTTTCCATTCGTATTCAACGAAAGAAAATATGGGATAAAATAAATGTGCTAATGATGAATGGGTTGTAAAGAATTGCAAAAAAATGTTGTTTCATAGTTTCAAAAATATTCAAATTGATAAAAGAGATATGAGAAATGTTTATTTATTCTTAAATAAGCTTATAAAATTAAATTAATTTTTTCTTAGCAGCAACTTCCATTTTCAGAACGATAATAATTTTGCTGTCGTCAAATTTTTACGTTTCATTCGGATTTTTTTGTTTACAAAGACCCAACTTCGCACTGTGGTTACGTCCAAGGTTCATTAATATATGTTAAATCACTTGAGAGAAAAGCACTCTTTTTCCGCCTTTGCTCGAACTGTCAAAGTAGCTGTTAGCTAAAAATTGTACAGATTCAGGTTTTTTTTTCTTAATTTCCTTTTATCCATTCTGACAGTTCGACCGAGCTTCTCTCAAGTGACTTAACCTATACTAATGAACCTTGGTTACGTCTTCATTCGTTACTGCCCAGTGGGCAAATGCAGCAGTCCGAAGGCCGTTTAAAAGGCCTGTATTTGCATTCGATAGGCCTTACACAATCCTTGTAAGCTCCCTTGTATTGTTTGTATGAAACGAGAAAATTTGTTAGTACTTCCGCACTCCCTGCTTTAAAGAGGCCTGCTATAAGCACTCCTTTAAAATGGCTTAAAGAAGGGGTTAACCAAAACAATTAAAAAAATATTTTTTTTTTATTTCTTTTTATGTATACCTACCTATTTATTCTGTGATTCTGTGATTTTATTTTATTTTACATATTTTTGCCGGATAAGAATATTTCTAAGACATGACGTTGATTATTATTGAGTATATTTGAACTAACATATATTTTAACTTTTAACGAAAAAGTAACCCTGAAATATAAGCAGAACCAGTTTTTGTAAGAAAAATATAATTGTTGTACTGCCCTGTGTAGCAGTCACATCACAGAGAAATAACGAAAACTTCTTGCCTTCCTTTTAGCAGGCAGGCCTTTTAGGAGCCCTCACCGATGCAGTGATGTTGTTAAGTGTGTTGACGCCAAAAAAAGCAGTTAATGCATGCCTTTTTTTCAAGAGGCCTGACTGAATTGCCCACTGGGTGAGTAAGCTGTGTTCGTTTGTGTCTGACATTCTTCATACATGGATTCAAAGCAGCTGATTTTCGCCTGTTTGACGATGTGCTCGTGAAATAGATGTATCGTTTGTTTTACCTAAACAATATATTAATCATAAAAAATAGAAGAGCTTAGCGCAAGGCGAAAAGTGAGATACATATAAATGCAGTGCTGAGATGCAAAACAAAACAAAACAAAACAAAGCAAAAAAAAATTTTTTTTATTTCGTTTTACATGCATGGCCTTAGGAGCTGAGATCACATGGTGATCATTTGAACGGCGTTCAGAAGTTTTTGTTGCTTACAATGGAAATTGTAAAAAAAAAATGAGAAAATGAGACATTGCAGAGCGATCAAAATTTGTTTATTTTTGAACGCAAGGCGATTAACTGACCAGCTTTAGCGTGTTTAGGATTCTTTATATGAAGTTTTTTTGCGTTATAATAGTTATAAAATAGCAGCGCAGTATTTTCGTGCATGATTGATTTGCTTTTTATAAGGCGCTTATTTTTTAAAATTTAACTTAAATTTTTTAAATTGTCAGATATGTCGCCAACTTCCCCGATTTTTACCAGTAGGCTTCTGATTCATTGTCATTGTTAAGTGTGTCATTCATAAGTTGCCACTTCCTCTCAATCTCCAATGAGATCGGGCATTTTTGAATGAATATGAATGGCAAGTACCGCTGTCGTCCGCATACGAATGAGTTGGGTTGTGAGTCAACGACAGTGAGTCAACGACAGTGGCGATAGGACTGAGCCCTGCGGTACTCATGCGTTTATGGCGTGCTCTCTGGACGATATGCTGTCGACTACAACACGGATCGTTTGGTTCTTAAGGAAGCACGTGATCCACCGAGAAAAGTTACCACCGACACTATATGCAATTATTTTTGACACGAGCGCTTTATGCCACACTTGGTGTAACGCCTTTGAAATATCAAGAGCAACATCCCTGCGCTCAACGAATAGGTGAACGCATTGGTTCCATTTTTCAGTAAGGAACGCTATAAAAACACCAGTAGAGCGGATCCTACGAAAACCATACTATCCGTCACTAAGCAATTCGTTGTGCTCCAGATAGTTGATAAGGTTGAAGTTAATTACGCTCTCCATAACTTTGGCAAGCGTAGAGCATATCGCTACGGAACGGTAGCTTGCAGGGCTCGTGGCATCGCCCCTTTCGGGTAGTAGCTGGACCCTTGCGCAAAGGCCAAGCCAGAGCAAAAGCACACGTTTTATCACAATTGGTGGCATGACATCGGAACCAGCGGCCTTGTTTATGTTCAGATTTGCAAGGACTCTTTTGACTGCTCTCGTTCGAAAATATATCTCTTTCATTGAAGAAGACCTAGTCTTGACAAAGAGCAGTGGCTGACTGCTATCCGAGATTGTGAAATTATGTTCAAATAATCATGCCAATTATGTTGGAATCGACGAAGGCGTTTGATTTTTAACTCTTTTAACAAATGACCAAAAGTTTTTGCTTCCTTTAGGTCAGAGAGAACCTGTTCTCTAATGCAAGTTACGTGAAGAAACTTTTCGCGTTTTTAAATTGCGCTACAGCGATTCCTAGCCTCGATGCGAAGTCTATTAGTATAAGCATTCTTATCAGAACGCCAATTCTGATATAGCCTTTCTCTTTGGACCTGACTGCAGTTCTGCAAGTCTCATTAAGCCATGTGTGGTCTTTAATGCTCGCTTAATGCTCGTTTAATACGCATGCTCATGACAGCCGCGGCATTCACATTTATGTCAGTGAAACATAATTTCCAATTGAAGTTGCGATAAAAATAATTTAG
Organism: Coremacera marginata; assembly: GCA_914767935.1. Classification (NCBI taxonomy): domain Eukaryota; kingdom Metazoa; phylum Arthropoda; class Insecta; order Diptera; family Sciomyzidae; genus Coremacera; species Coremacera marginata. The sequence continues at coordinate 230,642,550 of OU612043.1, read as the reverse complement.
CGAAGTCCAAAAAAAGGTCTAAGATGTTATGGCTATGCAGATCACATCTAGGGAAGAAAGTTGCTGCCTTCACTAGTTGAATCAATTGGTTCGATTCAGCAAAAAGCTCAACATATTGCCCTTCAGGTGTTGTTCAGACCAAGTGACATAACCAAGCCGAGTTGCGAACATTGTAATTGCCAGCTACAACGATTTCACTATCAGTAAACAACCCCCAAATGTGCGATATCGAATCAGAGTCTTGTTTGTAAAAAGAAGGCCCCTCCCTAAATTCGGACTTCTACAAACGTAGCAGAAATGTAGCAAGTGCGAGCGGACCCTGAACGTAACCCACATGGAGCTAAATTCCGGATCGGCCAGGCCCAGTCCCCGTTGACACTGGTACACTACATCCGAACGTATAAAAAGAGCGATGCCCATGTGCGGAGAAAACAATGGCATTAAGTGATACCCAGGAATATGAAAATCTAGTGGGTCTGGATCCTCGCTCACCTGGATCTCACTTAGTGTCATTATTTGAGGCCTATTCATTAATTTCGCCATCAGTCCACGTATTTTGCAAAAGTCTATACGATAATGATTCGAAAAACTAATAAGGTAAAAAGGTTATTAGTAACAACTGATTATTGAGATTAAACTATGTGGACATAAATATTTGTTAAGGCCAGTGTTATGACTTCACCTTAGAATAATTCTGCCCTAGTGCAACCGCACTCACAGTCGCGACTAATCGGAGAGGATGGAGGAGTCGAAAGCATAACAATTACTTACGCGGCGAAGAGTATAGAGAAGCCCTTCGCGTGATCAGAGATGTGACCAAAAAGGAATATAACTTATATTACACTTTGGTATATTTTACCTTCGGAAAGCATATTTTTTTTTTCAAAAATATGCATCATAAAAAGTGGAATATTTTTCATATTCCTATATTTCCAGAATTCACAAAGATTGCCATACAAAATTACTATTTGGTTAGTTAATGATTATTTTTTTTTTTTTTTTTTTTGTTATCGACATTTTATATTTTTTCTTCACCAAACTACCTTGCAAAATGTAAAATAAAGAGTTTGATTTTTCGTGTTGAACATGGTTTCATATTCAAAAATAAAAGTGTTGGCAACAGGTTTAAATTGTTTGCTGAAAAAAACTACGCTGCAAATTTTAAATCCTTATTTATCAAATTTTCCTTATTTCCTTTTTTTACATCCTTTTTCTATTGAGGTTATATTTGCTAGTATTTTTCAAAGATCACTGCACACCCTGCAGTTGTTGGAAATGCTTTAATATCACAAAAAGAAAACACTGCACCTGATACAAATGACACTTGATTGCAATTAATATATAACTTTTTCACTTAATTCACACATTAATTCACTTTTTCACAACTAAAAAGAAAAGGTTATACGTTGGCAGGTTCAAAAATAAAGCGCTGCTGCGGCTTACTATTCAACGTTGACATTCGCACACAAGTTTCTTATTCTTCGTATACAAATATGATTTTGAAAAAAACATTCATTAAAGTAACAGACTTTGTTTTTGAAACAAGGAATCTTACTCTCAAAAAAACGAAGAAAAGTTGTTGATTTTACATACTTTTTTCAATTCCTTGTTAACAAAGAATTAAATCGTTATAGTAAATTTTTATCTTCACGTCAAAGATTGTTTCATTGATTTAGTTTCAGAGAAATCTAAAAAGAAATATAGTCACAGTGCCCAAATGGAATGTCATATCACCCAAAGGAAAAGATTGAACGTTATGACATTCCGAATATTTTTGGAAAATATGACTAAAATTTGAGCTTTATGGCATTTTCAATTTGATTTTAATATTCCGTACAAGGGCAAGCAATTTTAACATATGTCACGGAGCCGATAAAAGCAGGCCTAATTTATGTAGTTATTCTCAAAGCATAATATTTACATATTGCAGCAATCAGAGCGCTACTAAAAACTTAGTTTATTCATAAATGAAACACAGGTTCCAGCGGCTGTCATCGGAAAGATTTTTTAAATCCCACAAACACCTTTGGATGGATTCTAAAGAGAAATAAAAGCTAATTAGCTTTACGTCAAAAGTTGCCCTTGCACGAAATATTGCATTGTGTCTTTGGGTTTTATGGCCTGTGTCGTATTGTTACGCTGAACGTCATAAAGCCCAAAGCGAAAAGGTCACAACGCCCAAAGCATGTCATAACGCCCAAATTTAAAGAACAAAAGTGGTCACAACAGCCAACTCGAATGTTATAACACCCAATGCTTTAATTTGGGCGATATGACATTTAACTTCGATTTGGTAATGCCCAAATGGAATGCCATAACGCCCAATTTTTTCCCCTTGGGTGTTATGACACCCGAGTTGGCTGTTGTGAACATTTGTTTTATAAATTTGGGCATTATGACATGCTTTGGGCTTTGTTATATTTTTCGCTTTGGGCTTTATGACATTAGTCGATATGACACAACGTCCGTAGTAGCAACATTTTTGTTAGTTTTTGTTATTTGAATAGCTGATATATGTTGGATATGTAGGATAGCAAATCTGCTGCAACATAGTAGCTTCAGTTATACTTAATATTGAATCAATAACTCTGCGTAACAAAGGCTTTTGGATGGTGGGTAGTATATAAAATTATTAACCAATGGGGTTATGAGTTCGATTCCCACGGCTAACGAAGAAATATTTTTAATATTAAATTTTCTTGTTGTAATGAACGCAAGCAGAAAAGAAACATCAATTCTAAGAAAACGTTGTCGAAAAAAGTGTTGTTTTTTAGATCTTACTCAAGCAAATCACAAAACGAGGTGTAATATGCTGCGCTTCAAAATCCTTGTTAAAATCATACGTTTTTCCACTCCGGAACAAGTAAGCACACATTGGGCACATCACGGCACACATGCACTTTAATAATAAATAAAAAAAATCCTTAATAAGAAGTATATCCTTAACAAACTAGACGCGAAATTCTTACTATAAAACAGCACATATAATGTTCATTTTATCTTCTCAAAAAATTCAAAAATTCTTCAACTATTTCGATCATAGTTATCTTAAAGTCTATATAAATAAAAGTATAGAATATGCTTAACTTTCTGCATCAATTAAATAATTTCTGCTTGAGTTGCATCCACGTGTTTTCGCACACATCCACACATTGCTTTTTCATACTCATGTGAGATGTGCAGAAAAGTAGTAAAACGGAAGGAAGTATACATTTTCAACCAAATAATTGGCTAAAGTTTCGCAAAATTGGCATTTGCAGAGAGCTGAAGATACGTGGAGGAACGCTAAATAAGTAAAGATATTTGCAACTCTGCAAATAATAGTTGAAAAAGTAATCTTAAAACTATTACTTTCACCAGAATTTTCATTTTAAGTTGACTTAACGTAAAGCAGAACGAGTAGTTCCACAATCATCCCAAAATATTGGCTACACGAAATAACACAAAAATTAAATAACCCCCAGTGAAATAAGACCCAACGAAAATGAGATAAGCCCAAAACAACTGAAATAAAACAATATCCAAATGCAATGAAATAACACCCAAATGGAAAATAATAATAATACACAGAGAAAACATAGTGTAAAATTATAAAATTTTTTGGGTTTGAATCGAGTGCGAATTGCTAGAACTTCTGTTCTGTTGAAGGCCTTCTGCTATAATGGGTTGCCGTAGATTTAAGGCAATATTAAAAAAGGAACTTGGGTATCATAACCTTAGGTTATACTTATAAGCACGTTATACTTATACTAGTGAAGATTTTCTGAGGCCCTTTGTAATAAGCGCTTAGGATTTGTTTGTTTTTTTTCATCTTTTCAGCTTTGTTTAACATCTTTTTCACTTTTTTATTTTTCTGTTTTTAATCAACTCAATTTTTATTTAATATCAAACTCATCAGTAGTCTTGCGTGGTTCCCGCTGTGATACACTAAGCAGTTTTATGTTCTACTTGTTTCGTCAGTGTAACGAATAAATTGGTGCGAAATACATGCACGTTAGTACAAATGATAAGAAGAGGAAATCAAATAACGACCGCGTGTGACAGAATGAGTAGCAATGAGACATAAGATTGTTAGAACCCCAATTTGCTTTTGCCCAAGTATCTTTGGCATTTTATACAATGTTGGCATAACCAAGTTGACAAAAAACTTATTAAATATTCATAAATTTCTTAGGCTTCATACAAAAAAGTTACCCAAGTCATTTTAGGCAAAACGCCGTAGGTATTTTACTGTGTATAGATTTGATAATTTAATGTTTTTTTTTTTTTTAAATAACTTAAATCCAAAAATTTAAAGCAACATTAAATAAATTAAAAAAATACACGTTAATATTCACACCAGTAAATTTTATTACATTTCATTATAATTTTATTTATTTTATTATATGTTACAGTCATTGTTAAAGCAAAAGCATGTACCAACAACAGCACAAGCGCATTCACATAAAAAAAAAAATATATTCCTTCGCCCACCGTGAGTATCGATCCCATGACCTATTGATTAATAAACCGACACTCTTTCCACCGAGCCAAACAACTATGTTAAATTGTGATGTAGATTTAATAGTAAATATATAACTGCAGCTATGTTAACAGTTGTTAACAGATGGCATTACCAAATTGAGGATGATTTAGTTTAGACTAAAATGAGTGGTGAATTTTAAAAAAAGTTGGAATATATTTTTCTTCTTGAGGAAAAATTCGACTGAAGTCCTACAGCAAAACAGATCATAAGAAGAAATAATTCTCATATAATGTTCTTAAAACAGTACTAAAATAATATATATGCAAAAATAAACAAAATATTATATGTAATAAAATTTCTAAAATTTTAATTATAATGCGGTAATTTTTTTATAAATACATTAAAAAGTGATAGATATTAAAAAAAATTCAAATAGTGATAGAAACCAAAAAAGTACTATATTTACCACAATTGTAGAAAATTGGCAATACTGATGTTTCTTGTAGCAAGTGGCTTAGCAGCTACCCAAACCATAAAAATCATTTTATCATCAACTCTTGTAGCAAGTGGCTTAGCAGCTACATAAACCATACAAATACATTAATATATTACTGGATGTGCTGCATATAGCTTTATTTGCACTTAATACTGAATCAATGCTTCTGCGCAAAAAAGGTGTTTGGCTCAATGAATAAAGTATAGAACTCCAATCGGAAAATGAAGGGTTCAAATCCCCACGGCAGGCGGAAAATGTTTTTTATATTTGATATATGAAATTGTCTTGTTGTCAAAAATTTAGAAACAAAGAGACCTTATGAGATTCTAAAAAATAATCTGTCGAAAATTTTTCAGATTTCACTCCAAGCAAATCACAACGAGGTGTAAAAAGCTTCGCTTCAAAAATAAAACTAGCCCCAATGAAATATCCCCAAAAAAGAAATTAAATAAGCCCAAAAAAAAAGTTTAAGCTCAAAATTAAATTATCATCAAAATAGATTAAATAACCTCCAATGAATAGTCATTCTATAATTCAGTTGTACACTTCAAAATTTTGTGAAAAGCTAAACATTTTGTAAATTTTAGTAATTGTTGCGCCTTTTACAAACTAATCATTCTGCGCATATGAAACCAATTACACCTTTTCGATAACCTAAATTGAAGATCATAAGATAACACCCAAATAAACTGAAATTCCCCCAAATTTATGGAATGAAATAAACACCAATGAAAATGAAAAATGAAATATAAATGAAATAAGCCCCAAATGAAATTTGATTGCGAGTGAAATATTGTCCAAAAAAAATAAGCCCGATTAGGCCATTCAGTCGGTCCCGAAAAATGGATGAAAATTTGGCGGGGCTTTTGTTTTTGACTTATTTCATTTGGGTGTTATTTTGTGGAGCCCAAAATATCCAAACAACAGCAATAGTTTACAGAGATACTTATGCACTGGCATTGACTTGTATGGCCGCCAGCCGTGGAATACCATGACCAAACTTTTAAACAATATTGTACAGTTGTAGAAGAAACTTGCGCCCATGACGGCTGCCAGCACAAGCCAAATATTTACAAAGGCAAAGACAAGCAGCAGCTGACAAAAACAAAAACAACGGAAAATTGCTGCAAACAACAAACAAATTCACCACAACAAGTGCCACAACTATAACTGAAGGGTTAAGGGAGCTCCAAACAATAACGCAAGCATCACTTGGCAAAAACAAAGAAATAAGTCGCAAGCCATAAAGTTCCATAAAGCGACCAAAAACCTACCAAAACGTGCCAGAAAGTCACGAAGCCACTCGGGACACAGTCAACTCACCCATCTTCTTACCGTCTTAATGGCAATGAGCCAGTAAATATGCATGAAAGTTATACTTAGCTAGGTACAACGTGTACCAGAGCGATGATAATCTTTTTTATTCATCATCCACCTCAAAACTCCTCATTTTCATTACGATGATGATAGTTTTTTTTTAGTTGCAAAGACAATATCAACCCGTACCCAAAAAATATTATTATAAAATAGTTTCTATTAGCTTTTTTGAATGGTTCCCAGCCACACAGCATGCAAAGCAGCAGCAGCCAATATTTGGAAGAACTGTGGTGGTCGGTGGACTAAGTAATTTTAATATATTGCATGCTACGATGATACAGTGGAATTTTTTTATAGGTTTAGTAGTTATAACAGGAAAGAATACAGTCGCAGTCATTGTGAGCCAATCGAACAAAACATTTGTTATGAAAATAAATGTATATTTGAAAATTTTTGAGGAAGATTTAATGCAATAAAATTATTTTATAAATGAAAAGAATTTTATTTTATAAAAAGTAAAGAAGTAGGAATAAATATAGATAAAATATTGATACGAAAATTTTAAAAACGTTGCGCTTTTTTATATTACAAATTTCAGGCTAATTTATGTGACAGAATTCAATTTTTGTTTTTAAATTACGTTAAGTTTTCTACATAATCATTTATTGATTGATCACCATACTAGAGCTTTAGCTCTAACACGTGTTTCGAACTACACGTGTTCACGAAAGTTCGAACTCCGTGTAGTTCGCTTTTTGAAACACGAACTTGAACTACACGTGTATTTTATTCACGAACTACACGTGCAGTACTTATTTCACGTATTTAAGGCATGAGACGAACTTTCAAAAGTTCTTTTGTGTTTCTGAGAACAAAAAATCTCTGCATCTCTACGATTTTTATGGATTCTAAGTACAGGATTTGGACAGTTTCTGGGTTCCTAGGACAGGAATGAAGGATTCTGTGGACAAGGGATTCAACTGGGTTTTGGACAGTTTCTGGGTGAACTTTGTAGGGTTCTGTGGGTTCATAGGAAAGGAATGAATTTTTCTGTGGACAAGGGATTCAATTTATAAAAATCGAGCCTCATGTCCGCTCACTTGAGACGTTGTATCTTCGTTAGTTTTAGCACGATTTACTTGCAATTTTTACAAAATACTCTTGAAATGTTGCACATTCAGAAAAAAGAAATAAAAAAAAATGTCTCCAAAATTTGTTTTAAAACAATACCAACCCCTTAATAGAGTAGGCGTGACAGGTAGGAGCGGACAATTTTCTTTTTACTCATCTTAATCTGACACAAAACAGTTTTAAATCTTTTTCGTTCAAATCGGCTCAGCCGTTCTCGTGTTATTATACTTTCTCAATATAGGGGGCGTGGTAGGTGAGCGTGTTGAAATTCGTACATAGTAATTTTTGTTTTTTTAACAAAATAACATCGAATGGTGCTTACCGTCCAAGTGTCTGGAGTATTTTTTGCCTTGCTATTTTTTGTTTTTCGCATTTAATGGGCGTTGAAAGTGGGCACGAAAATTGGGCACCATAGCAATTTATACAAACCGAATTATTAAAATAACGCCTGCTGTTCTCAAGATTTGCGATCCCGAACATAAGTGATTACCCTTCTATATAAAAGATGGAGCTTCGGCAGGGTACCGAAGCTAAAATACCCCCCGCGGCCATATTGATGTACGTCCGAAGTCTTTAGCCAGGGCATACACGATGACATTCAGTTTTATATATTAATGAAAGTTTTCAGAAAGAGAAAGAGGTAGGTGTGGTTTTGATCCGATTTTTCCACATATCATAGAAATGGTTTATATTATATATCAAAGCTAATCTGCAAAAATTCAAGACATTTGTTTAATTTTTGTGGATTTTAAAGACATTTTACGGTCAATACAAAGTCACTTTCTATGGGAGGTAGGCGTGGTTTTCATCTGATTTGGCCCATTTTCGCACTTGATCTTCCTTTTTTAAAAATAAACTTATATTTTGAATTTCATCGCGATAGCTTTAAAATTGCGGCTGTAATCGTGTTGACAGACGGACAGACAGACGGACACACGGAAATCGAGTCAGGAGATGATGCTGATCAAAAAAATATATATTTTGCTGTACCTATACGGCAAATTGGAGTAGGAAGAAACATTTTGCCCCCTACGAGCGTGGACGATTTAAACAAGATTTAAACAGGAAATTCATAGATTTTCCCATGCCTGTGGCAAATAGAAACGCATATGGTCATTATCAAAGTAATATTATCCCGAACTCTGCTTTTAGTTTTCAATGCGTAGAAGCCGTTGAAGTTCTGCGAAGTTGCTTAGCAATCAAATCGAATGCCGTTGGTTTCGATGGAACGCATCCAAAATTTCTTAAAGCTCTTCTCCCAGTATTACTTCCTTACATAACGCATATTTTCAACACAATTATTACTAAATCCTATTTCCCCGCTATTTGGAAAAAAGCAAAAATAATTCCTGTACCCAAAACTGGAAATGATTATCGCCCTATTGCTATTCTGTCTTTTCTCTCAAAAGTTTTTGAATCACTGATGCAAGAACAAATAAATAATTTTCTTATCGAGAACTCACTTCTTACGGAGCGGCAGTCTGGATTCCGGCCAAAGCGCAGCTGTTAGACGTCACTGATGAAATTCGCAATAACCTCGATCGCAATGAATTAACTTTTCTGGTACTGCTTGACCACTCAAAAGCCTTCGACACAGCCGATCATGAAATTCTTTGCGCAAAACTATCAAATATATTTAATTTTTCCACTGCTGCAACTCGTTTCATGAGCTCGTACCTCACCCAAAGATCCCAAGCAGTAAACATTGGCTGTGTGACTTCAAACTTTTGTTTTCGCTTTATATTAATGACTTTCCTAATTTTCAATCCCAATAAATCTAAATGCTTAATCATTGCCAAAAAACACAATCTCATATCGCCATTACCGGAAGTCATCCTCAATGGTTCACGTATTGAGGTCGTTAACTCTGCAAAAAACCTTGGCATTACCTTTAATAGTACCTTGGATTGGATGAATCACGTCAACATCACTGTAGGAAAAATTTATGGCATGCTCCGCAATCTGTGGGCTAAGCAGCACTTTACCCCCTTCAATATCAAAATGCTACTGGCCAAAACGTATCTCGTTCCCACTTTTTTGTACGGATGTGAAGTTTTTGCATTCTGTGATGCCACAAGTAAACGGAAACTGAATATTGCATATAACAATATCGCACGTTATGTCTTTTGGTTAAAACGAACAGGTCATGTAACCCAGCATGCAAAACAGATTTTTGGCTTGACCTTTGACAGTCTCTTGATCTTTAGGGCAGGCATTGATTGCTTTGCACAAAATAATTTTTACAAAGGAACCACCATATTTGTATCAGAAACTACAATTTTTAAGATCTCAACGTGGAAATAACTTAATTATTCCACACATTTCTGCTTATCGCCCGAACGACAGTTTTTCGTCAATTCCATACGTCTTTGGAACTCGCTTCCTCCCTACATTCAGCGTACTTGCAATGCAACTTTATTCAAATCTATCCTGTCAGATTATCTGTCTTCCAGGTAATTTACTGTTTTCATCACTTATTTTTCTATTTCTCTTTGTTTTCATAATTTTTTTTTGTCTATCTTAATCTTTTATTATTCAACATATATATAGCATTTAATTTATCAATAATATAACTTTTTTTAATTTTTAAATATTGTTAATGTTTGAAATTTTATAATAATAGTAATTGAAAACTTATGTAATCGGTGCTTAACTTATAAGTTAATTCTCATAAGCGCCTAAATTTATCTAAATAAATAAATAAATAAATAAAATAAATACCTGCCACGCCTCCTTCTTGGCGTTACAAACGGAATGACAAAGTTAATATACCCCTTACGCAGTACGCGTTGGGGTATAAAAATGAACGCCTATTTCACATGTAAAATGACTTCATCAAAACACCAAAACCTTTATAACTAGAGCAAATTGGATTTTTTCTCATGATATTTTTCATATAAACTTTGAACTTTTAGATTCACTAAGTAAGTAGCAAAATCGTATGAAAGTCATGCTTTACTCCCATAGAAAATTACTTTATCAAAATAACAAAACCTTTATTGTCTCTGATTATTTATCTCTGATACATTTTATGCAAAATTTTAAATATTTTTCTGATTTAAAAGGCGACATCTTCAAAACTACGCAACATAACTCTCGTTTATCTTCAGAAGCTGAAATATCTTTCATTTTTGAATTAAAAATGTTGAGTGACTATCGAAATCGGTTAATATTAAAACAGTTTTTCATATTTTTGATTGCAACTCCACAACTTGAGGTGATGGTGAAAAAACGGACATTATTTGTGAAATTTGCATTCAAATTTCTTCAACTTTTTCACTGTTCCTCTGTATTATTCAAGTTTAACATTTGTTTATTTTTTTAACATTTTAGCGTAACTAAAATCATTCAATTGAAAAACTAGTCATGGTAAACTATTTAAATTTAGAATAAATCAAGTACACGCTTGTTTAATCAAAACAAGCCAAATACCTTGTAGCCAATTCACTGCGATGAGTTTCAAAACTGTTCAAGTCTAATATTTTTTTCAAACTATTAGCACATTATTTTTTTTTTTAAATTACAATGCACTTCATCCCGTGAATATTTCAAAATAGTTAAGATGGGACTTGCCCACTTTTTAATGTAAGTCTCTCAATTAATAAAACTTCAAAGTTTGCTTCAAAGCTAAAAATATGAAATCAAAACGTTGACAAGTTTTGAGGAAAATTAAAAAAAAGCATTACAAATTGAAAGAAAAACTTGTTCACATATGGCCCACAGTTTACTTGTTTGTAGAGAGGTCACCCTTAAAATTTAATAGCTTCTATAATACCAACATATTTATGTAGTTATACTTGTATATTAAAAGATAAATACATTTGCCTAATTTGTTGAATATTCTTTCTTGTCGTCAAAACGACCAAGAATAATGAGCAGAAAACGTTTAATATAAAAACCACCTACGCAAAAAAATCAAAAACACAAAACTTGAGATAAACAAACAAATATTATGCAAAAGACCACAAAAAAAAAAGCTAGCAAAAACGAATTACACGCTGACGTAAAAGAAACACTAACTGACAAAAACTGAAGCCCACTAAAAGAGGAGCAAAGAAACTCCAGAGGCCCCAGCCTCAACAGAGCACCGTAGCGGTGAAAAGTCACAAGGCGGCTGCAGATGAATACACCAACGAAAAATGGACGGACGGACGGATGCATGGGAACTTTTGCTTGTTTTCTGTCACTTTGTGAAGTTGGTGCACAACAAAAAGTGAAAGTGCCAAAGAGACAGACAGCAAATGACGAAGGCGAAGCTGAAGAAGTCACATTTTTGCATGTTGAAAAGATTGTTGAATACACATATTTAAGAAAAAAAAAGACGCAAAGACAGAAAGCGTAGGAAAAAAATAAAATGAAAACAACAAGAGTATGCAACAAAGCAACTTCTTAGCTTTTGCATAAGAGTGAACTTGGAGCTTAACTTTTTTCATAAGGATCAAATCCAGGCACTAGAGTAAGTAGCATGAAGTGAATAAGACAGTAGCGACAACCTTTGACAGGTTGGTTCAAACTAAAAATAAAAAATAACATCTTTATATAATTTATATAACACTGAAGCGGAACTTTTTAAAACATTTTTTTCTACCTACCGCACACTTAAACTAACTCTGCGAGGTTCTTACATACCTACTGTCCAAAGACTGTTGTAAGGAGGTTACCTGAAAGAAGCATGGTGTCAGGTAACGAACGTAGTAATTTCGTTTTATCCTGGGTTTAATAAAAGCATATCAAGAGCTGTGAGATGAGCGCAAAATCTGGGAAATAAATATTTGAAGTTTATCCAGCTCAACTTGAAAAGGCTTTGTATAAAAGTAATTATTCAAGCTTTGCTTTGAAAGAGCCTTTTAAAAGCCATACAAATTGAATTTTCTTGTATAATACTTGTAAATCCGCCAGGTTAGCAACCTAGTTGAGCCTGCCTGTTCAAAGCTAGGATAAAGGATGATGGTTGTGGGTAGGATGCATGTAGTAGTATTGTTTTAACCTCGTAAAATTAACATGGCCCGCCAAGGGCTCAGAGTGGCGTCTATTCTGGTTCATAATCGGTATAAAAACTTATTAGCACAGGAATAGTCAAACCCGTCAAATGAGGAGAACGCTGTCTATCTACGGTATGGGACTTAAAATTGGGCTGTATACTTTGGCATGGATAGAAAGGGTGTTCATGGTGTCTGCATGTTTACATGTAGGCATGGTTAGACATGGTGTATTCATATAATGTATAATAATGAGATGGTTGAATGGCGACTATCAGGTACTAGCCGGACAAATACAATTTAGAGCTTAACTGAGAATGGTCAGTTGCAAGAATTCAGGGATGTTGTCGAACCTCATTGGCGGGACCGAGTTACCCAGGTGACTATAATGGGGTCGCACTTGGGGGAGGCTCGCGCTGGCTGTGGTTGTGTGTATGCTACACAGGTCTGGATTGACCGTCAATAGCCGCGCAGTGGTACGGCCGGGCTGGCATATCCGCTCAATATGCAAGGGATTGGATAGGGTATCGTCTTCATCAGTAGATGGCAATGAAGGTACGCCATTACTTGTAGCCAAACTGGTACTACTATTAAGGGCAGTATGTAATATACTGCATAATGTTCTTAATCAGCAGGACACTGGGTGATGCTGTGTGTTTTGTTTAAGAGCTGCCAGTTCGTGCTGCTCTACCGGATGCCCCGTATGCTTCACAAAATAAACGGGTCCGTGTTGGGGTATACACATAAGTGCTAGTTGTCTGTTCCATGAATTATTACCCTAAGGTCTTTGGATGAACCCATTGATTAAGCCTTACGGCAGGTGCACTGTAAAACTAAATTCCTCTGTATAATTTTTTATGTAAATCCTTATTCAATGATACATTGTTAGTATCAGTACTCAAGAAGGTTTCTACTCAAGTACAAATCCTTATATAAAGCTTTATTCAAGGATATATTTTTAGGAAGAATTCAAAAGGATTTTTACTCAAGCACAATTTCTTATATAAGTTTAATTCAAGGTTACATTTTTCGAACGCACTCAAGAAGATCTTTACTCAAGTCAATCTCTATCATAAAAAATAAACTTAAAAATAAACTGCCAGCAAATAAAGTGCTTATATGAAATAATTACAGAAGAGGCTTTTATAAAGTTTTACTTAAAAAAATTCAAAGAGAAAAAATTTTTAAAATATAATATAATAGAGATATCGGCTCTTATATGAAACAATTGAATAAGCAATTATAGCAAAACATATATAAAACTTTTTATAAATTCTTGAATAATGGAATCAATTTCATACGCCTTTTCTCCTTGCATAGACCTTGCATAAAACTTTAATTTTAACTCAATGAAGTTTGAATTCTCCTCTCTACATAAATTCCTTATGCAAATTGTTACCTGGGTTAGCATAATAGTCAGTTATGCCGCCGAAGGAGTAGCAATTAGAACAAAAATTTGTTAGCACGGGGATAGTCATTTGCCAAGATTGACGTGTTGTATTGAACTGTCCCAGATAACAGTTTCACCTAAATATTTTAAGTTATTCATACACAACTTGAGAAGGTCTTGTATAAAAGTAATTATTCATGATTTTCTTGAAATAGCATTGTGAAAGCCTTGAAAATTTAAATTTCTTGTATAATTTTTTATATAAAGCTTTATGCAATGATATATTTTATGAAGTAGTCAAGAAGATTTTTACTCAAGCTTAGTTTTTTTTTTTTTTTATATACAAAGTTTCATTTGTGATAACAATAACATAAATTCCTTTTTTTTTTGGTTTAGTTATTGAAATAACTTTTATTTTATTATTTTCTTATACTGCAACTAGTAAAATATACTAATCAGCAATTTAAATTTGGTTTAAGAATTGTTTTAACAAAACAATATTAATTTAAATGAAAAAAGGAATAATGAAAAAAATTGTTCCTAGCCTAACTGGACCGGTGTTGACTGCAAGCGTGGCTGCTTCATTGTTGACGTGCTGCCGAAGTCTGATGTTGTGGTCCCTTGCGTACTTGGCTGTAGTTTGTTCAACAGTGTCCATTCGTAGATCACGTAGGATATCATTGTTCCTCGGGTACCAAGGCGCATTTACTATGCATCTTAGCAACTTGTTTTGAAATCTTTCAATGATTTATATGGTTGTTTTACTAGCACAGCCCCACAGGGGAATGCCATAAGTCCATACTGGTTTGAAAACAGAGTTATAAATTAGCATTTTGTTGTATACGGATTATGGTGAATATTTTCCAACTAGCCAGTTTAGTTTATTGAATTTCATATTAGGCTCTTGTTTTTTCATTTTGACGTGCGCATTTTATCGCAGCTTGGCATCTAAGGTCATACCAAGGTATTTTACTATGTATGCAATTGTGAATCAAAAACGATCACTGGCAATTCCATGATTTTTTTGTTGGTGAAATCTACGTGAACTGATTTAGTGTTCAAATTTACTCGCCACTTGATTCTCCACTTTGCGATTAAGTCAAGTGAGTGCTGAAGTTTTCGTACCGATTCTACGTCGTTCCTTCCAATTGCGAGGATCGCGGTTTCATCGACAAATGTTGCTATGCAGCTAGCAGTTGAGGTTGGATGTCACTAGTGAACAAGGTATACAAGACTGGGCCCAGGATACTTCCTTATGGAACGCCCGCGTTGATTTGCATTAGTTCAGAATATGAGTTGTCTTGTTTGATTCGAAAAAATCGCTGTGTAAGATACGATTCTAATATAGCTGTGAATTTTGATGGAAAAACATTTTTCAATTTAAATAGAAGCTCTTTATGCCAGACCTAATCAAAGGCTTGGGCAACAATCCAGGAACACCGCAGAACAGACGGTTTTGTCTTCTAGTGACTTTTCTATTATATCTGTAATTCTATGGATTTGGTTAATGGTGCAATATTTGATTCGGAAATGTTTGTTTGGTATTAATTTGTTGCGATCAATGATTGGCTTAAGTCTTTCAAGAAGGACTTTCTCGAACAGTTTCGACATAATAGGAAAAAGAGATATAGGTCTATAGATATAGAGATAAAGGTTTTTCCAGGTTTACCTATCATCATAAACTCAGCCACTTTCCAATAGCAGGCTACATATGTTAACTTGATGCATGCATTGAGTATTTTGGTGAGTTGCCTCAGTGATTTGTTTGGCAGTTGACTTAGAACTTCAGATGTGAAATTATACATAAATTCCTGAATTAAACAAAAACTATTACTATATAAAAAAATAACTATTTCAATAATAAAAAAAAAAAAAAATTTCGTCTGAGCGTGGGTTCGAACTGTGGATCTGTCTGTTGATAAACAGCCTCCTTTAACCGCTGGACTATTAAGGCAATTAATTGAGTTGAAATTAAGTGCAGATATGAAATGATTGCAATCAAGAACTTTATAAAATTGTACTTAAGGGAGTTCAAAGATAATACTAATTAAGTTTCACCGTCGCGCGAGCAAAGTCTTGAATAGACGAGAGGGTAGAGCGTGCGGCTGGCAATACAGAGGATCCGAGTTCAATCCGTGCTGGTAAGCAAAACAAAGATTTTTAAAATGTATAAGCTTTTTATGCTTAATAAAATGAAATGATGAAACGTAGAAAAGGAGATTACTACAAAAATTAAATTTTTTTTCTCAGTTTCAGAGTTCCTGAATAAAAACCCTAGAAAAATTTCATACGCCTTTTTTCCTTGCATAGACCTTTTATAAAACTTGTTTCAAAGATTGTTTAAGAAAGTTAAAATTCTCCTTCCTATATAAATTCCTTATACAAAACTTTACTTAAGGCTTATTTAGGTGAAATTGTTATCTGGGTGTGTGAACTACCAGGATACTTCTAGAGGGATTCGACACTCAAAGAATATTCAACAGGTCATTAAATAAGTCCGTAGGATTAGTGAGAAAAAAAACAAAATTTTGATAAAACACGATTATATTATTCAACATAGTTGCCTTCGAGAGCGATACAACTAGTATAGCGATTTTCCAACCTTTCGATACCACTTTTATAGTACGATTTCTCTTTCTCGTCAAAATAGGCTTCAGTTTCAGCGATTACTTCATCATTTAACTTGAATTTCTTTCCAGCAAGCATTCTTTTGAGATCTGAAAACAGGAAAATGTCACTGGGGGCTAAATCTGGAGAATACGGTGGGTGGGTAAGCAATTCAAATCGCAATTCATTAAATTTTGCCATCGTTTTCATCGATTTGTGACACGGTGCATTGTCTTGGTGAAACAACACTTTTTCTTTTGCAAATGTGGCTGTTTCTTGGCGATTTCTGCCTTCAATCGATACAAAAGTGCACAGTAATAGTCGCTGTTGATGGTGGTTTCTATTTGGAGATAGTCGATGAATATTATGTATTATAGTCGATGAATATTTACAAGCCGACTGTAGTGTCTTTGCTCGCTTTGGATTCGGTTCGTCGACTGCTGTCCACTCAGCTGACTGTCTTTTGGATTCTGGAGTGTAATAGTGAAGCCATGTTTCATCCATTGTAACTTATCGATGATAGAATTCGATTTTATTGCAATTTAACAGCGCCAAACACTCCTCTGAAGCATCAATTCGTTGTTGTTTTTGGTCGACTGTGAGCTCACGCGGCACCCACTTTGAACATAGCTTTCGCATACCCAAATGTTCATGTAAAATGGTAAAAACACTACAATCTGATATCTTTACAATGTCAGCTAGCTCGTGAACCTTCAATTTGCGATCATTCATAGCCAATTTGTGGATTATTTGATGTTTTGTGGAATAACAGTCTGATTTGGGCGTCCACTGCGCTTTGCATCATTTGTGCTGGTACGACCACGTTTTAATTCAGCAATCTACTTTTCAACTATTTGTCTTGATGGAGCAGAGTCCGGATAATGTTTACCAAGCCATTGTTTGGTTTCCACTATATTTTTTTTTATCAAAAAGCAATACTTTATCAAAACTCGAAATTCACTTTTTTCCATATTTTTTTTTTTTCAATAACAATAGTTGCACACAAAATGCTATAACTCACCAATCAATTGTCAGATTGTTGTCAAATTTTTATACGTATCGTTTGAAGGTTGGTACTAAATGAAAATCATATAGAAAAAAAATCTAGTAACGTCATCTATGTGTCATCCTATGGACTTTTTGAACGTACTGTTAGGTGGAGATGAATGAATGCCTAGACTAGTACAGAAATGTTAAGGTAAAGGTTGAAGTAAAGAAACTAGAGTTTGGGTAGCCTTCGGAGATTATCGTGCTGGCTGTGGTAGCCCAATGTCGCGATCAGATCTGGACTGGTGTGCATGGAGTTACGCAATGGTACAACCGGAGGAAAAATCTCTTAATTTGTCTGAAATTTTACATAGGTCTCGATGCTCACATATCTAGGTATGGTTGATGATCAACTTATTCATCCATGACTCTGTTATTATAAGTTCCAATACTGTAATCTATCCATAGCATGAATTTATTCATTTAAAAATATGAATTATGGACACTAGTCACGTCTGAATTCAATGAAGTTACACCTGGGAGTAATGCTTTAAGGATGCTAGTTTAAGCCTTCGGATGGTTTCATCTGTTAAATATCCGTTTCTTGAACCTTCTTAACCTTGTGCCATGGGTCACGATGAACTAAGACTACATGTCATGTGTCTATGAAAGCATAAGTTAGACCCACCCATACTTGCGAAAGTTTAGTTTGAGCAAGTAGCAAGACAAGCAAATTTAAAAAAATTATTAATTTTAACAAAAAAAAAAAAAAAAACAAGAAGTTGAAGCACAGTCGATCTTGCCTACAACAAACTTCTATGTAACAAAATTTTCCTTATTATAACTTAATTTTTAGGACACAGTAAATTCTATTATTCTTATTCCATTTCTGTATAACGAATTTCCTATATTGCAAACTAGTTTTCTAGTTCCTTCCGGATTCGCTGTAGGGAAGTTAAACTGTATTTTCACCAGTAAATATGTCAAATAAAATTAGCAATTATAATTAAATTACAGTTAAGAGTTGCCATCTCAAGTCTTTTTTTTTTTGTTGTCGTTCATTTTAGTTCACTTTGATTGAAAATTTTACAACTTTGAGTTGCAGAATATCGGAAAAAGAAAATAACGCTTTTTTACTGTACAACATTTTAGTTACGTTTTAACCGGCGCTCCCAGCTAATTGCTTCCTTTGATATACAAGTCAGTGTTGTTATTACGTTAATTTTCTTTTTCACTACAACTTTTTTCTTTTCTTTAAATTATCTTTTTCAAACGAATAGCAAAAGCAGCAATTATTTAAATGACGAAATTAAACTGAAATGAAAAATTTAATTTAAAAATGATTAGTAAATTAGCATTTATTTAATAAGCCAACGGTTATTTAACTTTAATGAGCTTCATAATGAGTTAGGTACTGGACATAAAATAATCTATAAATATTCTGCAAATCGCCAATAATCTGAGTTTAACTGCGGATTTATAAAAATATTGATTCGATGTTTCTGAAAATTTTTACATTAAAGATGACTGTAATTAAGGTCAATGGATAAAGTTTAATTTTATCGTTATTTGAAGTCATAAAAGTGGATTTTGTAGAGAAATATAAAAAAAATTAATAAGAAAAATTGCAGAAAGAAGGCTCTACCTTATAGGGAGAGTGAAAATACGATTAACATCTGACAGCGTTAGGTATACTTCATTGCAAAGAAAAGTAAATAATTTCTTTCTGTGAAGTCCGTGGCAAGACAAATAATTTCAAATTAATTTTTAATCCAATAGAAATAAAAAAATTGTCTCGGAAAGAAACAGCGATTTATTCTCAATTTTAACTTGATAGTCTGTAAAGATTCGCTTTTACGTGCCATTATGTACAAAGTTCATTGGCAACTCTTAGTACAGACATGAATTCTTTGAAATCTTTGAAATATTAACTAAAAGAGACATTATCGAATCATATGAAACTGAAGTCCAGAAACTATTCGATGAACAACAGTTTGAACGTGAGCGTGTTCGATCTGTGAATGTTCGATTAAGGGGTTACTTGACATTGGCAGTTTTTTTAAATCGACTTTTTTTAATAACTTTGTATTTTAGTAAATATTCTTAAGATTCTAAGAAAAAAAATTTCATGGAAAAATTCCTACGTGCTCAAAAGTTACAGCCGGATTAGTGAGAGCGCATTTTTAATTTTTGCGCTACCTACGTACGGCAGCTGGTATATTTTTATTTTACTTGCTACCTGACTTTTGGTAGTTGTTACTTCGTATCTACTTGAAGGGTGAAGGGTGAAGCCCGAATTGCTAAACTATTGCAAAAAACTATAAGAAACAGCACAACACAAGATTACGAAGGCATACAGTACGAAGCAGGCATGGCAGATTGAAGGTAACCTTTTTTTTTTTTTTGTTCACAAACTTTGAACGCGTTTATCTCGAAACCATGTTTTTCGTACTGGTTGCGGCACTAGCGGGTTCATTTTTTGACGAAATTTTTTTTTTTTGTATTTATTTAAACTTGATTCGCTATCGTATGACACGAGCTTTTTTTAAATTTTTTTCGATTTTTTATGAATTTTTAAAGTCAATATTTTTTTCGAAAAAACATTCTTTCAAATTTGGAACATCACCAAAAATTTAAAAAAAAAAGCTCGTGTCATACGATAACCAATTTTGTTCAGATTTAAAAATCTCATTTTTTTTCCAGATCGGACTATTTTTGCAACTCCCAGCGCTGCAACCACGAGGCACCTTTTTTTCTCTGCCGCCACTTTGGAGCTCTATAAAGCCATGTTGGAGTGAAAAATATATTTTTTTGAATTTTTTTTTCTTGTAATTTGTTAAATTCTCTACAATCATACAAAATGGTTTGGAAAAATGGTTTGAAATTTTTGGAAAAATGTTTGTTTTTGACTGAGTTATGAATTTTTAAAAAAAGGTCTGTCTGGACAAAAAAAAAAAAAAAAAAAAAAAAAATATATGTGTACGCACTGTAGAAGTGAAACATGTACTCAAAAATTGAATTTCTGGGAAGATTGCTAATTTATTTTATTAACATTCCCTTCTTCAGTGCAATCAAATGTTAAAAAAACAGTCTGGTTTCATACCAGTATTTGTTCAAGAACTGTCCTTTTTTCATAAAGCCAACTAGTCTTTTCAACATGGCGATATCATGGAAAAATCAATTGCCCCTTTTGTTTATGGACAGTTACTGAAAAGTTCAATATTAACGTACAGAATTAGATCGCAGTATTTTCTTTTACTTTCGTGGCACAGTTGGTTATCAAGAGAAATTTTTTATTTTAATTTGATGACTTAAGTAATCCCAGGCTCGATCCTCATAGCACAGACGACCGATCTTGCTGCTTTATTTTTTTGTTAATTATATTTTCATTTATAAATATTTAAAAGAAAAAATTTGTCGAAAAACCTGTATCGGAAATAACGCACTTTTCTCTTTCCGTACTCGCATCGAAAAGTGTACAATTCGGCTACAAGTTGAACGTGCTATTGCCTCCCATATATTAATGAGAACAAAATACGAACCAACCCGAAAGCAAGCATAGCATACATCTTCCAATTTATTTCAAAGGATTGATGACAACAAATTTATTGTTTATCCAAAAGAATCATTAATCAATTATAACTCGGGCTTATTTATATAATCTATTTTAAATTTTTCTTAAATAAAAAACAAAAACTGCCAGTATAATTGTAAATATTTTTAATTAGAAAAAAGCACAAAATTTCAACTGCAGAAATTACCACTAAACCTTTGTTTCATGGTCAGAAGCACTGACCTTATGCTACCGCGCATACTTTTATTGCGCGGTAAAAAAAATTTAGGTAAAATTTCTAATAATTTATATAATTCTTCTCGGATATCAGAGATTTCTGGGCATTGGACGCCATAGTTGAAAATTGTACTATTTTTCTTATAATTAATTCAAATATAATGATTGTGACCTTTCACAATCGAAGCATTTGTCGAATCCTTCTCGCACGAATTTGTTTAAATTGGCATTGGAAATGACTACTTTTGCTTCTTCAAATAAATTGATCTCATTTTTTTTATTTTCTTAAAAAAAATAACAGGTTTTGATTTTAAAAGTCTTGTTTATTATTTTTTTTTTTTTACTTAACCCTATGGTTATGGTGCTTGAAACTAGAAAAACTCCGCGTGCCGTGACTACGAGACTGAATTTCTTCAACAACTTTTAAACAAACACCTATATTTTAAAATTTTTTTTTTTTCTGTCTGACCTGATAATAATGTTCTTGGGTTCTACAAGAAAGCATTCAGAAAGATATCCAGCTTTTTAAATTGATAGTTGATAGACTGAGTTATCTTCATATACAAATTTTGTAATAGAAATGTTTTTCCTTTTATCGATTCAATTCCAATAAGAAGCTTAGCCTTAGCATTGAAAGGCAACTCACTCTTGTTTTTAAGCCTAGTTACTGCTTACATAATATGTAAATGAAATAACTGTGTTATGTCGAAGTGAAGCAACTACAACAAACAAAAATAGCACCAATATGGACTTATCTGTACAATCGCTTTATAGAGCAGTAAAAATAAATGACTATCAGCAAAAGAACATATTTCATGCGTATCTTTTCCTCCTATATATCAGCATTGTTACTTATTAGTCCTTACTTTGAGTTTGTCCACAAATTAAGCACTCTGGAACTCAAGCATGCTTCATTGCACTGCATTTTATATTTAGGCGAAAAGATGTCAAATCTGTTTGAATTCGTTTCGAGAAACACTAAATTATACAAAAAGAGTTCTGCTCCAAAAGCGTTTTTATCTTTTTATACCTTAGAAATTTGTATTGATTACGTGAAGCTTTTTATTATTTTAAAAATTTATGATGATTAGAGAGTAATTTTAACTATATTAGTGTTTTGGGTCATGATCATCATTCGATGGAGTTTTTGATAAATTACAGTGGATGCCGAAATATGCGTATTAAATTTCAAGATAATTCTATTTGATTCTTAAATAGGAGAATTTCCAAACGTAAAGATAATGAGAGTTCGTAAGTGAGGACGCAGTGGATGACAAAGACGAACGTAACGCTCTTTTGAGATAATGCTCTTTGACCTATAGTAGTAGTTTTTCTTATAAAGTTTTCTAAACTCTTGACCTTAGGCCATCTTGTCTTAAATCACTTAATTGATAATGTAGAAGGAAATACGTGTGTTTTTTTGAAATTTTGTCACCGTTGTTTTTTATTGCGCATAATACAAGAAAAAATAACTTAAATAAACTATATATATATATATGTATTTAATTAAGAGTTAATCATAAAATCCGAATGCATCAAAATCATTTGCCAGATTTGCAAATACATTCAAGCTTAATTCTAGGATTTTCATTAACAGATACAAAAGAAAAAATATAGCGTTGCAGGATAGATGCAACAAAGATTTTTTTCAAATTTTTTGTTTTTGGGAAATAGTTTATGTACAAAAGATTTCACAAAAGGGTGTGGAGGGAGTGGGCGGGAATGGAAGGTATAGATCAGACTTCTGATAGACAAAGTAAGTGTCAGCACTCGGATAGAATGAGTGAGTAATTGTTTGTTTTGAGTGATTTTTAGCTGGAGGACACGAGACACGAGTCATCACAGCGTTTCGTATTCTTCTAGAATTATTACCGTTCGATGGAGTAGAGTCAAAAGATTTTAATCAGTTGATAAAGACTAGCCAGCGTTAGCTACATCGCGTACATTGCGTTCGTCGGATATCAGCTGCAGTGTTCTTAATATGGTCCAGATTTGCCAGGTGGTCCGTAGTTGGACGATGGAGCGGATATATCACTGCCACCGCTAATACCACTAGATGCGAAGCCGCCTGAGCTACTGCTTGATGCGAAGCTTCCACTAATACCTGTGGTACTGACACCACCAGCGAAGCCGCCACCACCAATGCCAATGCTGCCGCCACCACCGCCGCCACCACCGCCGCTTGAGTCCTTCTGCGTCTTGTACTTGATGAAGTAGACTTCAGGTTTGGAAGGCTGAGTGGGTGCAGGTGTGGGTATGACAATATCCTGTTGATCTTCGGGTTTCTTCACCAAAACATAGACCAGAGTCTTCTCTTCGTTTTGTGGTTGGAGTGGAATAACTGGTGCCTGGTACGATGGTGGAGATGGAGCCTTAATGAAGATGATCTTGTAATGTTTCTGGGACTGTCCGACGGGAATATTGGGACGTGGACGAGATTCCTCCTGCTCTGGTGGTGGCACATGCACATAGATGTGCTTTTGAACGAGGGTGGAACCACCACCGCCGCCACCTCCACCGAAACCGATACCACCGCCAAATCCGCCACCAGTACCTGAAATGGATCAGAATAAAAAATAGAAAGTGTGAGTTTAGGCAAAACTAAGCTAGATATGATTGTTTTTTTTTTAAATAATCTCTAATTTTGTAAACCTACCGCCTCCGAATCCACCGCCACCACCGGATCCACCACCAAATCCACCACCGGAACCGCCACCGAAACCACCACCACCACCAAAACCGCCGCCGCCGCCGGAACCGCCACCGAAACCGCCGCCACCACCGGAGCCACCGCCGAAACCGCCACCAAATCCACCATGGCCGCCACTAATACCACCGCCGCCTGAACTGCCACCAAATCCACCATGGCTGCCACCACCACCGCCAGGTCTATTATAGGCATATCCAGCCTCAGGCCTAGCAGCGGCTAAAGCCAAACAGGACATCAGAATAAAAGCTCTCATTGTTATTGGTTTTTTTTTTCAAGATCACGTAAACGACCGAATTTCACCACGTACGAACAACGCTAATGAACACGACGTAAAGTTATTACTTTCCGTTTAATTTGACACTTTTGTCTCGTTAAGGACAACACACACTCGCAAACGTAACCTCAAACGTAATCCTGGCAAGTGCTGAGTACGTCTGTGTGAGTGGTTTTTGGTTGTGATAGGGATAGTTTTGTGGAAGGTTGGAAATTGGTGTTATTTTTGCAGCTGATTATTGCTGTTTATTAGACTAAATCGATTGGTTGACTGACGATCTACAGCCAGCGTCTCATCATTTTATACGAAATTTTCACAAAAATCACAATTTTTGTCGAACGTGTATTTCGGGAGATGGTTCACACAAGCCGCAGTCGCCGTTACAGTCACAGCTACAACATGCTGCATGATGCTAGCCCCAACAGAGACAATAACACCAACAACAACAACAATAACAACAAACAATATGAACTGCTATAACATCTTCAGCGCATGCGTAGCCATCGACGAACCGAGGGTTCAAAGTAAGCTCAAAAGCCACAACATATGTCCGAAGAATGAAGTGGTTAAGGCGAAAGGGAAACGGACGCATCTTAAGGCCTCCGAAATTACCACACAATCGGCCTATTACAGCACAACAGCGATTTTCCGCTGTCAGAGATGTACAAATGTTCCAACTGCAACATCATTATCGCAACGGATCGGATGGATTCTCTCGGAGCTGACAGAGAAACAAGTCTGAGTCGACGAGCTGCGCTACTAATGAAAGCGAAATTGAAATAGTTAAGTCAAGTTACATCAATTTGTCTCTCACCACACAAACACACACAAACAAACAAGTTTTCTGCTTTTTCATTTATTTTCTCTTCTCCATCAGCTGTTATTTCCTTTACAACCACTACAGTTATTTTAGCCAGCTGTTTTTCGCCACTCTGACGTTCACTCCTCCCTGCAGGCTCTCGCTAATCTTACCACTACCGCTTCCTCTACCTCTTACTGATTGACTCTAAGCTTGTTGTTAGTGGTACTTTCGGCCACCAGGCAAGCCGAACGAGCCCACTTTTGTTTTTATTTATGTGAACAACAACCTCAACTACATACATTTCTTTGTGAATCCCGTCATCATCATCATCTGCCGCTGAGATTTTTTTTTTCAACATTTTCTCCATACAAAACATTTATATTTGCGCCGCACGATTTTAGTTTTCTGTCTTCACTGCTACATAGTACAGTGTTTTGGAGTCATCCAACGATCGTGATCGCTTTTTTTTTGCACTTAATTCGAGTTGATAAACGATAAATTGAGATTTGTGTAAACTTTGGAAAACGTGCGAAAAATCATTAGTTAACCTCTACTGATCGATGGCTTAAATAAATTGTGCGCAAGAAAGTGATTCACTACAACATGACTGAGTTGTTGTTTAGTTTAATTATTGGTTTAAGGTTCTCGTATCTCGCTACCATATAGCGCCAGCATATATGATAAATGATGAATGTGGTGTGAACTATAGGAGTGTGATGGAGAATTTTTGAAATTATGAATGATAAATTGAGGTGGTTATGGTTAATGTAGACCCTAAATTTCTTTTAAATGTGTTGATTATTCCATTTGAAATAATGACATATTGAAATTAAGTAAAAAATATGGAAGGTGCTTTAACTTTAGCTTAAATGCGTATTCAACAATACAGTTTGGCACTGTACATAATTTATTCGTATTTATGAACTTTCAAGTATGAGAATCAAAAGTTGAGCTGTTGATTGAAATTGTTGAAAGATGAATTGTAGACCCGAAACAAGTAAAGCATAATGAAATTTCAGTTAGTTCGATACATGATTGATAGATGTTCAAGAAAATTGTGCTAAAATCTATAAAAAATTCTAACGACTATATTAGAAAATCATTTAGAGATGTTCTGAAGTTCACAGAAAATTTCTGCTTGAGAAAAAATGTGGGGAAAATGCTTGATATCAAAATAATTTTCCATTCCGTACTAATAAAAACTATTTGTAGTTTGTATTAAACTATTTGATTGTTTTCTTTTTTTTTTGTATATTATATATTAATCTGCCGTATATTGATTGTATGAAAATGTTGTTTTGACGCAACAATGTCAAATGAGAAAATTGCAGAGAATTGTGTAAAAAATAAATATTTAGGATATTAATGTTGTGACAAAATATTCGAAGATAACTCTATTCAAAGTTAAATTTTTAGCAGAGAAAAACTACACTCAGAAGAAAAAGTACATTAAACTACCGTAAAACTAACATTTTTAGTTGACAAAAGTCGTCCGACATTAGAAAATGTTAAAATTGATATTATGCAAATGTACTTTTTACATTACGAAACTTACGTTGAAAATTGTATAACTGATAAGATAATAATGTTATTTTAACATTGAAAATTTCACAAAATGTCATAACATTAATGTAGCAAACACATTTAAAATGTGTAATTGATATGAAAAAATGTAAAGTTAATATTTTATAAATGCAATTCTGATATTATGATCATGTTGATTTCACCTGTTTTAATGTTGAATTTAGTGAGGAAAAAGTTAAATAAAACACTGAAAATTTTCTTTTGATTTATTTTTATTCATTAAAATTTTTCTTTAAATTGTACATAGTTTATTTAAAATAACTTAAAATAATTTATTTCTAATTAAAGAACTTCCATCAGGAATATAATATAAATGAACTGGAGGACCCGTAAAAACTTTAATGTCCATTATTTCAAAAAATTCAAATTTAGAACCTATGGTATACGACTGACAGTGTTGATGAAAATTAACAATTCTATTTTGTAATCGTGACCACAGACGGACGGACAGACGGACAGACGAACACACGGAAATAAACAGGTGGTGATGCTGAAAAAAAATATATAAAATTTTCTATACCTGCCATGCCTCCATATTGACGTTGCAAACGGAAATACTATCAATTTTACAGTAAAACACTGGTAAACTAGAAAACATTTTAAATGTAATTTTAACATTAACAATTGATATTGCAACGTAAAACATTAAATTAGCAATTTGATATTTTTCTTATAACTTTTACATCATACATGTCAACTTAACATTTTTTAACGTAAAATCAACCATTTCTGATTTCCATTGGAAATAGCATTACAAAACGTTAATTTTACATTGCTGCTTTTTTCTGAGTATATAATTGTAGTTTTATACGTCTAACACTATAACAGGCAGAGTTGTAAAGGAGTTTCATTTACAAAAATTTGACTTATTGAATAACGAAATAAGAATCCATTCAATGAATGCACAATTGATTTATGAATAAAATTTTGAATTCACATTCATTTTTCAAAACATGATTTATTATTCGTATCAGTTATTCATTTTCATTATTCATAATAATGAAACAATTGTTTTTGTCATATGAATGGTATTCAGACACACATGAATGGTATTCACAGGAATTTCAGAATTTTCAATAAATCGTTTCTTATTCATTAATCGAACACGAAAATGACCATTTCAGCCCTTGAAAGGACTTTGACTGAACTTCTTATGATCAATTTTATTGTGCGTGTTGTGAAATGTTTGTACACGAATGATCTACAAGTTTTATGCCGACTCCGAACGGCTTATGTTCTCAAGAAAAGCTTTTCATGGCATTCATTATTCAAATTTTATTCCTAACTCATTTGTTATTTGTTATTAATTTTGTTTTTAATTTGTTTTTCAATATAAATTTTTTATTCACTATTCATTATTTATTCACTATTCAAAAGTGGTTCATTGTTAATTTTTTATGCATTTGTTAATCATTATAAGTTTTTTATTCATTCTTTATTCGTTATTTAAAAGTTATTCATTATTAATTTTTTATTCATTTACACCGAAGCCATGAATAAAAAATGAATAATGAATACAAAATATGTGTGTGGCCGCCATGCACGGTAGAAGAGAAATTTTTACCCAAAAATGGAATTTCTGGGAAGATTGCTAATTTATTTTATTAACATTCCTTCCTTCAGTGCAACCAAATGGTTGAAAAGCAGTCTGCCTTCATACTAGTAGTAGTTCCAGAACTGTCTTTTTTCATAAAGTCAACTAGTATATTCAACATAGTGGTATCATGGGTAATATCAATTGTCCCTTTTGTTTATGGACAGTTACGGAAAAGTTCAATATTCACGTACAGAATTAGATCATAGTTTTTTCTTACTTTAGTGACACAGTTGGTTATCAAGAGAATTTTTTATTTTAATTTGATGACTTAAGTCATCCCAGGCTCGATGCTCAAAGCACAGACGACAGATCTGGCTGTTTTATTTTTTGGTTAATTATATTTTTATTTATAAATATTAAAGAGAAAAAATTTGTCGAAAAACCTGTGGTGGGAATAAAGCACTTTTCCCTTTCCGTACTCGCATTGAACTGCGTACAATTCGAATGCAAGTTGAAAGTGCTACAATATCATCATTGCCTCCCTTGCATCAAAGCGAATAAAATACGAACAAACCTGAAAGCAAGCATAGTATATATCTTCCAATTTTTTCCATAATTTTGATGCCAAAAATAATGTATTGTTTATCCCAAATAAACAACAATCGAGAGCAACAATTTGAGCTTTATTTTGCCTGTATATATATATTTTTAATTTAAAAAAAAAGCACAAAATTTCAACTGCAGTTAGGACCACTAACAGATCGATTCTGTCGTGGTAACGTTAATCTTATTACCGAAGAAACTCACCTTTTAGTAACATTTACATCCTTTTGGTATTCTACAAGCAAGCGTTACCAGTGAATATTATTACCATCTCCTTAGGTGGTAACAAGCAAAACAGCCAAATGCAAGGAAAGAGTGTTATTTGTTCTTAAACGAGCTTACGGCTTTTGAAAGCGTTACCGAGTGTACAGAATACCGATTACAAAGACCGGTAACAAATTTCGGTAACAAGATTACTATTGCCGGCAACGCGCAGAATAGATCTGTAAACCTTTGCTTCGTGGTCAAAAGCTTTTACCTTATGGCGCGCATACTTGTTTGGGTTTATTTTACCGTGCCTACACAGTTAAAAATGTTGATACGTTTTTCGTTACATGATTTGCATCGTATTTTATGTTGCATTTGCGAAGATATTTAATGCAAAATGATGCAGAAAAAACTCCAATATTATCACGAAAATTCTGCTATTTTCCACATGGCACAAAATCCGTCTTCAATATCGAAAATTTAAAAATTTACGAACAGTTCGCGATGATAACAATCGAATTCGATATCGATTACGATTAGAAAAAGATATATTTGGCGCACTTAGCGGTTACTTCGTAAACGAAGATTCCAAAGCGATTAATTCTTCAACACAAATGCAAAGATAATTATATTTTCTACTTTTTTACTGTAAAGTGAACACTTTCGAATAACTTTTTTGGCATTTTCAGACTTACTTTTATTATTACTGATGCGATAACACTGGTATCAAATAGTTTTCGATTTTTGATCGCCAATTAGGGAAAAATAAAAAACTTTCTTCGATAAAAGTTTATTGCACACTATCTTTCACCGTGTGGGTTACATATGCATTGGCAAGTTCATTTTCGACACAATATTTTAGTGTCAATATTTTAGTCACCATATTATACGCGGCTATAAAAGTTTCACTTCAAAAATATGAAACGAGTCGTTACAGCATGAAACAGTAATGCACAAATCACAAAACATAGAAAATTAAATTCCCAAAAATTCCAGAAATTTCGTTTTCGGGTAAAAAAAAAAAAAAAAAAAAAAATTTTTTTTAATTATCTTAAAATTTCTTTTCTTGAATTCAATTTGAATAGACGAAATCGTTTTTGGTTTTTTTTTTATGACTTGACGGAGCCCGAACTAGGCTAGGCTAAGGGATTCAATTTTTTTTATTGTCCTTTTCATGTGAAATGCCCCATAAATGTATATTCATTTATCAATCATTTGTGATTTTAAATGAAGTGATTTATTTTCAAAATGAATGCATGCGTTTTTTCAAACCTTTGATTGTGATTATAAATTTCAAGTTCCCAATCAATGATTTGAAAAAATTATTGCATTTATTTCCTCCATGCATGCAATCATTTTTTCAAATCATTGATTAAGATTTGAAATTTCATGTCCCAATCAATGATTTGAAAATGTGATTGTATACATTCAAAAAGCCTAGGTCTTTTTTGGTAACTTGTCAAAAATTTTGAAACACGCATAGCACAATTGATCATAAGAAGCTCGGTCAAAGTCCTTTCAAGGTCTAAATTGGCCATTTTGTTTTTTTTTTTCGTTTGTGACGGATGTTATTTTCACTATCAATAAGATTTTTCTAAGGATGCCGATACGGATGCAGATATTTAAATACATTGTGCCAAAAAAACACTGGGAAATAATTATTTAAAAAGCCCTTTTAAAGGTCTTTAATAAAATTGTTTTTGCCGCTAAGCTAGCACAACTTTCCTCTATCCTGACGTAAGTTTTGATAGCGATCTGTCTCTAAGTTTGTTAACACTGCTTGATTTTATCAGTTCATCTCATGTGTGCTTTGTAATTTTAACAATAAATATACCCGATATGGCTTCGGCTGACTTTTCTCTCTTTCCAAAACTCAAATTACCACTCCGACCACCCGTTTTCAGTCGATAGAAGACATAAAAGAGAATTCGCGGGAAGAACTGAAATCGATTCCGGAAAATGCGTGCGAAAAATATTTTGAAGATTGGTATTAACTGTAAGAAGGCCTACCTTAAAGACAATACAATAATTAAGAATGAACAATAAAAATTCCGTGTTTTACTGATCGATTTTCGGTACTTTTTCACAGAACGTATAATAGATGAGTTCTTTTTTGTACTGAAATTTTTAAACGTGTTCCGATTCATGCAATAAGGGTGATACCCTTAGAGGACAAAAACGTGAAAAAACCGGTAATGTAGTGTTAATATCCAAAAAACCTAGTGGGCTCATCGTGAAAAACCTAATTTTGAAAATGTTTTTTTAGTGTTTCAAGCTTTGCTAATTTAAAATTTTTCTAGTCCATTAAAAATTCCTCAAAAACTAGCCTATTTTTAAAAAAAAAAAAAAAAAAAATATTATAAAAATTTCTCAAATTTACCGTTTCTCATGCAAAATTCACCGCTCTTGCCGTTAGTTTTTTCAGAATTAGTGAAAATTGCATTCGTAAGCCGTGAGCGCTTTGCAAACTTGAACTTTAATTATTTTTTTTCTTTTGCCATCGAGCTCCACCCCATTAACTCAGCACCCCATTAACTGAGCAGAAAAAAGTTATAGAGGTTTGTAGACAATTTTATTTAGATTTCTTACAGGTACAAATTTTTAGAATTTGGTCAATTTTAACTAAGTTTAATTCAAAATCAAGAATATCAAGAAATATTATTATTAAGGTACAGGGTGCGGCTAAAGTAACTATATGATTTGTTTTTTAAATAACTATTGAATGGAATGAAAAAAACAAAAAAATTTATGATAAAAATAAAGTTTATTTTATGTTATTTTTTTACATTAATTATGAAAAATAATATCAGTTAAATGAGAACCGTTTGCTCTAACGCAAAAATGTGCTCTTTTTATGGCATTTTCCATAACTTTGTTGAGTGTTTCTTGTGGTATACGAACACGAATTGCATGTAAAGATTTCTGATGAAGATTTTTGGGATTTTGGGATCCCCAAAATCTGTTGTTTTGTTTATTTACGAAACCGTTCAAGTGAAAATGCGCTTCGTCGGTCATCATTAAATTTGACAAAAAATGTTCATTTTGATCAACGAGATTTAAAACTGCTCTAGCATATTCCAAGCGCAATACGAAGTCCTCAGGATTTAGTTTTTGGACTACTTGGATTTTGTAAGGGAAGAGGTGCAAATCGTGTTTTAAAATTCGCCGAAGAGTGCGGTCAGAAAGCTGCAACTGGGAAGATGGTCTTCTCGTTGATGTCTCCGGATTTTCTTCGACGCTCTGTCTCACAGCATCAATATTTTCGGCCGATCTGCCAGTTCGAGGTCTGCCCGTACGTCTTGAATCGCCGACAGTCCCATATTCAGCAAAATTATTCACCAACGAACGAATGGTTGGACCCGTTGGAGCAGTTCTCACACCATAAAATCTTCTGTATGCACGTTGAGTATTAATTATCGAACGATGATTTTCAATGAATAGAAAAACAATCTTAGTTCTTTGCGCAATTGTATAGCGTTCCATTTTTAAATATTCTCCCAAGTTTAATTTCTGAAATAGGAAAAAAGAAAAAGTTAAATACTCGCAAGCAAAGAAGTTACAATTGTTTTACATCATATAGTAACTTTAGCCGCACCCGTATAATATTTTTTTAATGGTTTTAGAATAAGGAAACAACTTTTGGTGCTATTCTACCAATTGTAACACAATTTGCTTTTCTTTCTGAGCGTTAGTTATTCTTCCATTGAAGAGTGTCATCAATGGCTCGTTCTGCAATGTCGTTGACTACAAGCATTTCGTTCACAACTTCTCCGGCGCTTAAATACCTTTCGTCGGTGAGCCAGCAACTTGGATCCATATTTAAAAATCTGTAGTACCATTTGGTAGCATTCATGAATAAAGCTTCCACAAATTTAATTGTATTGGCTGTAACAAAGTTCTCAATAATTAAATCAGCTACAGTAACTGTGTCCATGTCGATAGAGTCTAGCCTTTTACTTCTCTGGTCGCTCCTTTTTTTCAAGGAAGCTACCATTAATCTTTTGATATCATCTTCGATTGACTTATCAAAAAATGCTAAGCCCAAAAGAGGTTCTGATAAATACCAGAGATAACGGCCGATTATGCTCAGAATTTCATCAGCCATCACCACATTAATTCTTCGATAGCTCATAAGACCTTCAATCAACTGTAAATTTTGCTTTGGAGCAGCAGCTGGCATAGAACATTCAAACCATTAATGCACGTATAAAAGTACAATGATTACATTTAAGCTACGCAAGCGACGCAATTCCGCAACTAAAAAGAATAATGTGATAAGATAAAGTTTAGAGATAAAAGTTTAGGAGGATATTATATAATTTAGCCTGTTAGCTCAAACTGATCTCTAAGCAGATATATTTTAAAGGAATAAAGTGCTTTGGCCATAAAACACGCTCTTGAAATAGCGCCGGTCTCTTTTACTTTCATTGGCTTCTTCATCCTGTTTAAAGGAGTTTCTCCTAGAAATTACTCTTTATAAGGCTGTTTAGTAAAAAACTTGCACTTTAGATTTCATAGTTTTCCAGGTTTTTGTTCACTAGTTTGAAAATTTTGTAATTCAATAAAACTTAGTTTTTATAGCTTGACCGATTTCAAAAAATTTTAATTTTTAACAAATCTAAATAAAATTGTCAACAGACCTCTGTAATTTTTTGTTTTCTTTTTGCTGAGTCAATGGGGTATAACTCGATGGAAGAGTTCAAAATAAATTTAAGTAAAAACTAGTAAGGAATGAAGCTTCGGCAGGGTACCGAAGCTAAAATAGCGCCCCCCCCCCCCCCGCGGCCTTATTGAGGTATATTCGAAGTCTTAATCCGTCTATAAAATGTTTATATATATTTGCAAAAATATTTGTGTTATACGGTTAATTTTACTTTATCCTCAGCTGCCACATAGAGTAATTTGTATACTGCTCATTATGCTAAAGAATATATGTGCTAAATTTGATTGGTATTTGGAAATTCATACCAATGGCTTAAGACAATTTTGCTTAAAATTAAAGTGCCACGCCCCGTTCAATTCGAGCGAATTTTCTAGACTGCTGACTGCTCATTATTCCAAAGAATATGGAAAATTTGGAAGAAGTTGGACAAAGGCTATAGAAGGAGTTTGATTTTTATTTAAGTGGCACGCCTCTGTCTAATTCCAACCAATTTTTAGATTACTCACTGCTCATTATTCCAAAGAATATGTTTGCAAAATTTGTTTGAAATCAGAAAAACGGTAAAGAAGGAGTGCGATTAGAATTAAAACTGACACGCCCCTTGTGCAATCCCACCCACTTTTGTAAGCTTATAACTTCTCATTATACTAAAGAACATATGTGCAACATTTCATTGGTTGAAATTGGAGAAACGGTGTAGATAGAAATAGATTAAAAATAAAATGCCACGCCTTCTGTGTAGTACCGCCCACATTTATAAACTAAAGACATATCCTTATGCCAAATATTATGTGTGCAACATTTGGTTAAAGTCGGACAAACGTTGTAGATGGAGTTCGATTAGAGTTAAATTGACACGCCCCTTGTCCAATCCCACCCACTTTTGTACGCTTAAAACTTCTCATTATGCTCAAGAATATATGTAAGAAATTTGGTTGGAATCGGACAAACGGAGTAGATAGAGCTAGTTTAAAATAAAGTGACCTGCCCCCTGTCTAGTATCGCCCAGTTTTATAAACTTACTCGTAAGATTGCTCAAATTACCAAGGATAGTGTGTGCAAAATTTTGTTAATGTCTGACACACGGTGTTGAAGAAGTTCGTTTAAAAGTAAGATGCCACGCCCACTTTCTAAATCTAAGGACTTTGCATAACACCATATGTGTATATTGAATATACATATGTGCAAAATTTGGTATGTGTTGGATAAACGATGTGGGTGTAGTTTGGAAAACGAAAGTTTTTCTATTTTGATGACGGCACTTTGTATGGGAGGTAGGCGTGGCTTTCATCCGATTTTGCCAAAATAGAGATGCTTCATACTATATATCAAAGCTCATGTGCAAAATTTTAAGACATTTCTTAAATTTTTGTGGATTTTTAAGATATTTTACTATATAAATTAAGTCACTCTGTATGGGAGGTAGGCGTGGTTTTCATCCGATTTGGCACATTTTCGAACTTGATCTTCATTTTTTAAAAAGAAGCTTATATTTTCATAACGATAGCTTTAAAATTACGGCTGTAATCGTGTCGACAGATAGACAGACGGACAGACGGACCGACAAACGGACACACGGAATTTGACTCAGGAGGTGATGCTGATCAAAAATATATATACTTTCCTATACCTGCCACGCTTCCTTATTGGAGTTACAAACAGAATGACAAAGTGTATATACTCCTTACGCAGTATGCGTTGAGGTATAAAAATTAAGGTTCAAGTTTGCAAAAAGCTCACGGCTCAAGAATGCAATTTTCACCATTGACGTATAGAATATTCAAAACAATTTAAAAAACAAAAATAATATTAAGGTGATTAAGGTCTATTGTAAAGCGTTTTCTTCGTGTAAAATATGTAAAAAATATAAAATTTTTCTAAAAATTCCATTTTCTCCACTTTATTTATACCCCGACGCGTACTGCGTTGGGGGTAATTTAACTTTGTCATTCCGTTTGTAACGCCAAGAAGGAGGCGTGGCAGGTATATAATAATAAATACATTTTTGATCAGCATCATCTCCTGAGTAGATTTCCGTGTGTCCGTCTGTCCGTCTGTCGACACGGTTACAGTCGTAACTTTAAAGCTATCACGATGAAATTCAAAGTACAAATTTATTTTTAAAAAACAAAGATCAAGTTCGAAAATGGGCCAAATCGGATGAAAACCACCCCTACCTCCCATACAAAGTGAATAAAGTCACTGTAAAGTTAACCGTAAAATGTCTTTAAAATCCACAAAAATTAAAGAAATGCCTTAAAATTTGGCATGTAAGCTTTGATCTTTAATATAAATTCTGGCTATGAAATTTGGAAAAATCGGATAAAAACCACGCCTACCTTCCATACAAATTGGCTTTATTTTAAACGTAAAATCTCTTAAAAATCGGCAAAAATTAAAGAAATGTTTTAAAATTTTGCACAAAAGCTTTGATATTTAATATAAACCATCTCTATGATATTTGGCAAAATCGGATGAAAACCACGCCAACCACTCATACAAAGTGGTTTTATTTTAAACGTAAAATCTCTTAAAAATCCACAAAAACTAAAGTAATGTCTTGAAATTTTGCATAATAGCTTTGACATATAATTGAAACCATCTCTATGATATATGGAAAAATCGAATCAAAACCACGCCAACCTCCCATACAAAGTGACGTCATCAAAATAGGAAAACTTTCGTTAATATATAAAACTGAATGTCTCGTGTATGTCGTGGCTAAAGACTTCGAATATACTTCAATATGGCCGGTACCCTGCCGTAGCTCTATCCTTACTATAGTTTATTATTATTTATTTATAAACACGAAAGCATGTCGTGAAGAGAAAATTTATTTTTTTTCCATGAATCTCAAACTAATATAAACGAAATTAAATTATACATAATTAAGTTTTTTTTTATATTTGTAAACAAGAAAAATTTAATTGTGCTAAAATTGTTTACTTCATCTTATTTACGCAATGTATTTTATACGCTTGAGAGAGTGTTCGTTCTATACACTAAAAATATGAACGTTGCATTTCATACACTGAAAGGAATATACCAAAAAAATTTTAGAAGTATATTTTGAAGCCGTGTATTTTGTGTAAAATATAACCCAAAAGTTACATATTGGCGGATGAGTTCTACTAAAAGCATCTTATATCTTTAAATTCAGTGAAATACTTAAAAAAAAAAACACAAGCGTTGGCTTGAATAATGATAAGAAAAATTTTAAACTTGGAAAAACGGTTTGTTATATTATAATGAGACAAGTAAAAATCTCCTCAACAAACCATTTTTACAAAAAAATACCCTTCTTCATATTTCATAAAATATTGCCTCAACCTAAACCTTCCTTAGGGCAGGCAAGTGATGAACTTAAGCCAACATGCAACACAGTCAGCTTTAACTTAAGCCAGTTCACACTGTTTCATGCTTATCTTAGCTTTGTTTAGCATCTGTGTGATTTATTCAGTGAACCTTTAAGCCAACATAGAGATATGTAGACATATTTAAATGTACCCATTTACCTAAGCTGGAAATGGCTATACAACAACTACTACTACACATAAGACTACTTCAAAGCGTTAGCAACGTAAGATTTAAACCACGGCTCATCGCACTCAATAAATTTTAATATCCGCAACACAACCCAGTGAACCAAAACCACTGTTTTTGAATTCATTTATGAACTTTTCCAGGTAGTAGCGCTTATTTTCAGCACTCATTTTAGCGGGTTAAAATGCCACTCAAAAATTAACCTTATTTTGTTTGGAAATGAGTTAAAAAAGAACCATAAGTTGTACTTTTTTTTGTTCGACAAAGCGTTAAATAAAAAAAAAAAACCATAGAAAAGTTATTTTTCGGCACACGAAAATTAACCCTTTTTGTATCAATCACCGAACTGAATTGTCTCTCAAAACGAAACTTTTTTTGTTCGGAAATAAGTGATTGTTTTCCGATTTGAAAAACTTTCAAATTATGTGTGAAATATCAAAATAGTAAAGTTATTAATTGGACACTTTATTTGATTACTTTTTTACATGGTCGTTGTTTTCATTCTATTTGATCTAAATTTTTGATAGAAATGTTGAAATGTTATGACAGACTTCTTGATAGATGAAATGGAAAATAGTTTTTCATACGTGAAGCTGTACATAATTTTTCCTTCTTATGACTAGAATCAATTCGCACTGGTAAAAACGTTCATATGACGTTTGCATGAAGGTTAACATTTTAATTTACTATTATAAAAATACGAGTATTAAAAAAGGTTTAAATTCTTTCTTTTTTAACTCATTTTAGAATATAAAAATGTAACATTTATGATTAATTTCTGAGCTTATTTATGAACAAAAAATAGTAGTTCGTTTATGAAAAATTGTTTCCTACTGATATGATTGAAAAAAACTTATTCTTTTTTGAACTCATTTAAGAATGCAAAAAAGAAACATTTATGGTTAATTTTTGAACGCATTTATGAACAAAAATTGGTTTATTTACGAGGAATTTTTACATACTAAATTGATAAAAAAAATATTCTTTTTCGACTCAAAATAAGTATATCATGAATTTCGCACAAGAAATACAATTTTTATTTATGAAAAAAGTTTTCAAGAATTTAATTTTCTTTAGCAAGCACTTTTAAGAGACAAAATAAAAAGCTAAAAATTAAAAAATGAAAAAAATCCTACCCAAAAAAGTTCGCAAAACTCTGACCTCACGCTAAAACTTCGCTTATGGTTCAGTGGGAATGTTGTTGCAACTAAACTAGATTTCTTTTTCCTTCCAATGTCAGCAGAAGAAATAACAACAACAACAACAAGAACAACAGAGAATCGAATGCATAGATAAATAGATAGATATGAAGAGAGAGAGATGGGTAGATAGATAGATAGATGTTTAGTATGCTGAGTTAACCAACCGGCCAGTGATTGCGGTTTGAGACAGATTTAAGCCACAACAAAAAACAACATTCACAACAACAACAGTTACAACATCTAAGGCAGCTTTACTGCAATTTTCTTGCAAACAACATAGAAAGAGTTCAACCTCAAATAAATGCAATTTACAATTGACACTAAGCTTAAAAGGTAGAAGGAGGTATAAGGTGAAGAACTACACAATCAGCGACATATTTAATCTCAATCAAGCAAAGCAACAACAGAAAAACTCTTAGCACAACAACAGCAACACCAACAACTAATGACAATGATTAATGACAGCTCAAGGGAAGAAAATAAAATAAAAAACTAAGGACTAGAAAAAGGATTCAATGCTGCGATTCATTTGCTGCATTGCGGATTAAAATCTCGCTGCTTGCATTGCAATATCTGAGCTGCAGGCAAGCGATGTGCAACTAAATCCACGCACATTTTCCAACCAACTGCTGCCACGGGGGGAATTCGTGGAATTTTCACTGTCGGCAACTAGTTTTTTCTTTCATTCAAGCGTCATACAAATAAAACTTGCTGTGGTGTTGTGCAATCAAAGATACAATAACAAAAGCAAAACTATCAAATATGGCTGCTGCTTCCTTCACAAAGTTGCCACCGGACTTGATCATTTCCATGGTTTTTTCCCCTACCCCCCCATGGTGCATTCGCCATTTGACATTCAAACAAATATTTACCATTTTTTTGTTGTGGCCATTCAATGCTTGCACATGTTAATAAATATAAGATTAAACTTTATTACACCATCTCCATTTTTTTTTTTTTTTTTTTGGATTTGTAATTTTTGTGTTTGCAGCTAGTTGAAAATGTCAATAGCAGCGCAGTATACATTAGTGGCAGTCATTTTTATTTAGCTCTTTTGTTGTTGATGGTGAATAAAATGATGTACATTGTGCAAATCTCAATGCCAAATTTTAGCCAAATGCCGAAACTTGCTAACATATGCACTTAATAGTTTGCAGCTTTACACCGATGTCAAATGGTCAACGTACATCTCTTGCCTAACACGCAATGTTTAAATTATTGCCTGCATAATTTACTGACTCAAGTTTTGGCAAAGTGGTCTGCACAACTGGCTATTTTGATATTTAAAAATACATGTTTTTTAAAATTGTAAAAATTAACTCTAATCTGCCTTTTCTCATTTACAGAATTTTTAACTTATCTACAAGAACCACTTCATAGCAGCCAAGGCTGAGTGGTTAAGTTTTTGGCCAAATTTTGCTAAGTGACACCCAATTGAATTCCAACCTGTCGCCGGCTTCAAATACCAACGCCTCTATGTAGCCAATAGTAAGCAGATATTTAAGCGTTGTTAAAATACTGGAAATTCTATAATAAACAGGAGTTTGACAGCAGCGTTATTATAACTGACATTTTGAATTGTATTTAGAACACACATTCCTTAATAAAAAGTAAAAACAAATTTAAATAACTTTTATTAACTTTTTAAATTATTGCAACTTAAATAATATTGATTTTACATTTTCGCTATTTAAATGTAAACAATAAATTTAAAATATTTATTTCTAAAATGCATGATGTTATCTAGAGTCTATATAATAGAAAAAAAATAATATTCCAGATCTACAATGTTTTGCTTTTGGGCTGAAATTAGGACTCGCTCAACAACTCAGAATTTCAGATGGAATTTAATGTTGTATACCGAATAATGGCTTTTTGGGCAACTTTTAAGCTGTTGAATGGACATATTTATTTGTCTTTGCAAAGATTCGACTATGTTAAGATAATATAATAAACTAGCATCACAGTGTTCCGCGGCCTCGCCACGGATGATCCAGCAGCCATACTTTTATATTTGTGGGCGGTGAAAGGGGGTGTGCAAAACATGTTTTTCCATAAGCCATATCGTGCTCAAAAATAACATACTGCCAAAACTTCAGCGCAGTAGGCCCAGTAGTTTTGGAATCTTAATGATTTCTTAAAAGTGGGCGTTATTATAGAGACACTAGCCAGGCCCGTAGCCAGGATTTACCCAGGGTTTCATAAAAAATATATCGATATTTTTTGACATTGATGAATCAAAGGAATTCAGTATAGAACTTTAACGAATTTTTTATAAAACTTACTTTTATTTGTTTTATATGTTTGTATTAAATCTTCCCTTTTTTTGTTGCCAATTCTGACAACAAATTCCATGAGCCAAAAAGAGCCAATTCTATGTACTCTTAAGGACCGCCCCAACCATTTGAGCGGTACTCGCCCATAGATCTTCTAGAAATATATTTCCAATATCAATTGCACTCCTTCACCTATCCGCTGCTGAATTCTGATTTAGTTTATTCGTATGGTAGTATTACCAGAGCAAGGTAAAATTCTTGCATATTGTTTAATTAAAAATTTTGATCGTTCCTCGTTTTCGGATGTCATCAAAATCAAGTTGAACGATAACAAAAGCCAGTTGTGCTTTGTAAATAGTACTCCCATGTTGTAAATTGTTGCAACAAGGAAAGGTATATAAACAGTAATGTTGTAAAAATTGTCCACACCATTAGAAATGTGAGCTACAATGCAAATTCCTTTCAAACGATATTTTCTAGAAACTGCTAGAAAAATCTCCACGATAAGAAGACTAACATTTTTTTATAAGTAAATCCGTAATCAACTCCTAAGCTTTAACAGATCACTTAGCAACATTTTTAAATTTAATTGACTTTTTCGACAACATTCAAAAGGTTTGAAAATTTTATTTTTAAAACTTCTTATTGTCCCAAGAGATTGAGATCTCGCGTCAGAGCTAAAAAAAACGCAAAACTTACAATAAGCTCCGTTTTTCAATGTGGAGTAAGCTTACTAATGCCAGCGGTTCAACCAAGACTGCTTAAATCGTAGATTGCGCGAACCACTGACAGGACAATGAAAAATTGGGGGGAGGGAAAGAGGGGATGGATTTTAAATGTTTTGAAAACTTGATATGAAATGAAATTGGACCGCTTTCTACAATGCAAACGAAATACAATATTACATTATTATGATTTAGCTAAAATTGTAACCATTAAATAATTGTAATATAGAATGGACACCGCACACATTGACCACTATACTATTCTGCACATCACACATCAGCAAAGTAGTTCTAATGCCGCTTCGACTTCGGCGGTTTCATCTTCTTTTTATAATTACTCGTATTTAATTTTGTAACATTGAGTCAAAGTATTAAAGAATATCAAGAAGTCGCCGTAATATGGACGGAAATTGATAAAAGGAAAAAGTTCCTTAAAAACAAAGCAGAGAGGTGATGGCCGAAAAGAAAAATGAATTCAATTAAAATAATTTTCTGTGTCAGGTGGGATTCGAACCAGGGTTCTCTGGCGTATGGGCCACACACTTTACCCACTACGCCACGGCCGCCTGTCATTATTATATACAGTTTATATGCAGTCATACAAATAAGTATTCGTAATTGTAAGTTTTTGAAATAAAACACTTTTTCTGTTTTAAACAATAAAACAATAAATAATCAATAACGTTAAATAAAGACAAATTGTACTTAAATTATTCTGGCAAAAAAGTATTCGTAAATTTCATTTAATTTTGAAATTTTTTAAAAATAATTGAGTTTTAATATTTTGTACCAATCCTAATTAGCCTAATTACTTCATTCAAACGGTTTGGCATCGATTGAACCAGTTTCTTTGTCCTCTCTGTTGACACGGCCGCCAACTCTTCCTCGATCACATTTTTAAGCTGTGCCATTGATGATATAGGGTGTTTACGTATAGATTTTTCCAAATCTGCCCATAAGTGCTCTATGGGGTTTAAGTCGGGTGACTGGGGAGGGGTTTGCAAAATATTCGGAGTGTTTTAAAGGATCCACATCTTTGTGTAATGTGCAGTATGTTTTGGATTATTGTCCTGCTGAAAGAAATATCGATCCGAAAGACCAAGTTTGTCGGCGCTGGATTGCAAATAATTTTTTCATGATTCATTTTCTCGGATATATATTGCATAATTCCTACCCCATTTCCTACCCCATGTTTAACTGATGGACATGTGTTCCGCGGATCCAGTGCTGTATTCTTTTTTCGCAATACTTTGTTGCCATAATCGGGTCCAAATATGTTGAATTTTGTTTCGTCACTGAATATAACACTCGACCAAAACTGTTCAACGTGGTGTTGATATTTTTTTGCGAACTCAAAACGCTTCTTCCGGTTTCGCTCACTAATCAAGGGTTTCTTCCGTGGTGTTCTACCATTGTAGCCAGCTGATTTGAGCACATTACGCACAGTTTCATCACATACTTGAATACCAATATCTTCTTTAAGGTTTACGTTGATGGTATGTGCTGAAATGCTTGGATTCTCTATGACACATCGTATTATCTTTGACTTATCACGTGATGTCAACTTCGTTGGTCTACCAGATCGCTGTGAGTTTTCTAAAACATTTTTTTTTTTGAGAATGTACTGGATAGTTGAAATACTTCTGCTAGAATTTGAAGATATTTCTTTTAATGTTTTCCCATGTTCTCGCAACTTGAAAATAATTTTTCTTTCCTCAGTTGTAGTTTCCTTAGATTTCCTGCCCATTGTTTTATAATTTGACTTTTTTAAGGACAAACCAACTGATCGACACCAGAAATTTTTTTCAAACTAAATGAGCATCACATGATGCTTGCTATGTTGTGCGAAATAACAGCATTTTCAAAAAGTCCATAGGATGACACATAGATGGCGTTACTA
Source organism: Coremacera marginata (assembly GCA_914767935.1). Lineage (NCBI taxonomy): Eukaryota > Metazoa > Arthropoda > Insecta > Diptera > Sciomyzidae > Coremacera > Coremacera marginata. The sequence continues at coordinate 230,599,362 of OU612043.1, read as the reverse complement.
GATTTTTTCCATGATTTTTATTTAGTACTAACCTTCGAACGATACGTATAAAAGTTTGACAACAATCTGACAATTGATTCGTGAGTTATAGCATTTTGTGTGCAACTATTAAAAAAAATGGAAAAAAGTGAATTTAAAGTTTTGATAAAGCATTGCTTTTTGATGAAAAAAAAAAATACAATGGACACCAAACAATGGCTTGATAAACATTATCCGGACTCTGCTCCATCGAGACAAATGGTAGGAAAGTGGATTGCTGAATTTAAACGTGGTCGTACCAGCTCAAATGATGCAGAGCGCAGTGGAAGCCCAAATCAGACTGTTATTCCACAAAACATCAAAAAAATCTATAAATTGGTTATGAACTATCGCAAATTGAAGTTTCTCGAGCTAGGTGACATTGTAAAGATATCAGATGGTAGTGTTTTTATCATTTTACACGAACATTTGGGTATGCGAAAGCTCTGTACAAAGTGGGTGCTGCGTGAGCTCACAGTCGACCAAAAACAACAATGCATTGATGCTTCAGAGAAGTGTTTGGTGCTGTTAAACCGCAATAAAATCGAATTCTATCGTCGATATGTGACAATGGATGAAACATGGATGAAACTTCACTATTACACACCAGAATCCAAAAGGCAGTCAGCTGAGTGGACAGCAGTCGACGAACCGAATCCAAAGCGAGCAAAGACACTACAGTCGGCTTGTAAATATTCATCGACTATAATATATAATATTCATCGGCTATCTCCAAATAGGAACCACCATCAACAGCGACTATTACTATGCACTTTTGAATCGATTGAAGGCTGAAATCGCCAAGAAACGGCCACATTTGCAAAAGAAAAACTGTTGTTTCACCAAGACAATGCACCGTGTCACAAATCGATGAAAAAGATGGCAAAATTGAATGAATTGCGCTTTGAATTGCTTACCCACCCACCGTATTCTCCAGATTTAGCCCCAAGTGACGTTTTCCTGTTTTCAGATCTGAAAAGAATGCTTGCTGGAAAGAAATTTAAGTCCAATGATGAAGTAATCGTTGAAACTGAGGCCTATTTTGACGAGAAAGATAAATCGAACTATTAAAGTGGTATCGAAAAGTTGGAAAATCGCTATACTTGTTGTATTGCTCTCAAAGGCAACTATGTTGAATAATATAATCGAGTTTTGTGAAAATTTTGTTTTTTTTACTTATCCTACGGACATATTGAATGACCTGTTAGATAAAAAATTTTCCTGGAATTTCTTCTTCGTCTTCAATAGATTTTGAAATTACGAATACTTTTTTGAGACAAAATTCTGTCGAAAATAAATTTTTGGTGTACGACAATGGTTGTTGTTGTTGTTTTTATTTTCCTAATTCTTCTTAAAACCAAACAAAGAAGGGGTTTCATAATTGTTATAACTGAATTTTATCAACATAAAATTAAATGGAGCATACGAAAACCCAAAAGCTTTTTAAAAAATTTAAATTACGAATACTTATTTGTATGACTGTATGTATATAGCGACCACCACTTGAACTCGTAGCACCAACACACCAAGTTTCATTATGAAAAATGTACAACTTAGGAGTTATAATGATTTCTAAAAGTTGTGTGTCGTTATAGTGCGACCACGCCAATTTTTAGTGCCGTTGTCAATAACAACCATACAAACTAAGCTACAAAATGTTAGCCTTATTTAACCAAAACTGTCTGAAATATAGCAGTTTTATTTATTTCTGGGCTGTAAAAGGCGGTGTGGCATTTTTTTTATATTAACCGAGATATTTACCTAAATAATAGATATTATAAATTTGATGGCTTTAGGTGCTACCGTTCCTGAGAATTTAAGAGACACCGCACGAATGATTTTGTTTATATAAAAGGGCGGTAAAAGTAGGCGTGACAACATTTATTTATATATTGACCACAGCTTGGTCTAATAGAACGTACACACCAAGTTTTATTATAAAAACGTAGAACTCAGGAATTATAATTTTTCCCACTTTTATAAAGGATTTCTGAAAAGTGGGCGTAGTTCGAACACACCCATTTTTAATACAGTTGCCAAGTGTAACCATGCAACTGAAATTACAAAGTTCTCGTATAATACAGCCAAATTCATCTGAAATATACAATTTTTATTAATTTTTGGGCGATAATAGGAGGTGTGGCAACTTTTTCGTATATATTATTCGAGATATAGGCTTTGACAGCAAATTCTGTAAATTGGGTGCCCTTAGGTGTTACCGTTCCTGAGATCTTAAAACACCAACCCGCACGAACGATTTAATGTATACAGATCCGCGGTAAAAAAGGTGTGGCAACATTTATATATATGTAGTGACCACCACTTGATCTTATAGCACCTACACACCAAGTGTCATTAGCAAAACATGTACGACTCTGGAATTGTAATAATTTGTGGAAAGTGGGCGTAGGTATAGTTCGACCACGCCCATTTTTAGTGCATTTACCGAGAGTAACTATAAAAAGTAAATTACAAAATTTTAATCCAATACAGACAAATTCGTCTAAAATAAGCTGTTTTTATTGATTTGTGAGCGGTAATAGGGGGTGTGGCAACTTTTTTGAAAACAGATGTTGTTAATTTGGTGCGCTTAGGTGTAACCGTTGATGAGATCTTAACGGACACCAACCCGCACGAAGGATTTTATATATATAGATAGAAGATACTAAATACTAATATTCCGTGGAGTAACAAAATAAATAAATATGCAATTTTATAGTTCCACACAATCATTACTTGACTACAAGGCTTTAGTTTTCTGTCAAAAACCATCCCTTCACACCAGATTCGTGAACAGCAACTCCGCAAACCCTTATATACCAAATTTAGTGCAAATCGGTTGATTTTTCGAAAAAGCCTTTTTTACCTAATTTTGGCCGCCATATTGAATTTCCTCTGACTATTGATTCTATCTGTTAGAGAAACTCAATATGCCACCAGATACAGAGAATCAGTACCCTACATGTTCAAATTCACGTATATTATACCTAAAGGCAGTATTCTAGTGTAGAATTTTACAAAAATCTATTTTCTTTTTTTTTGCATATTTTCGAAGATTAGACCCCGAGATACTATTTAATATTTGCAGATAAGTATCCTGTGTCCGTGACGATAAATGTCCCACACATGCACCGAAAGAAGTGCTAGTTCTGTAACACCTTGGCTAGGCACAGTGTCCGAACGAAGACCTATTCGGGCACTCGTCGGCTTTTGTGCTCGAATATAGTCGGGTATTTTGAAGACTTTCTGGAAAGAGAAATGTGAGTCGAGTAATTTTCGAGTACTTTTCGGTTACATTACAGTTAAGACTCAGGCCAGTGCCTGATAGTCGGGACTTTTGTGCCTGAGGTCTTTGGTACGAATGTGCGATTCGATGTTTCCATTAACTTCGAAATTTTTCGTTACTGCTCGTAGCTTTTAGAAAATCAAGTTGTTTCCGATACTCGGACTTTTGCGCCTGCGCTCTTTGTAAAGGACACAAATTGTTTCTCGGGGCCTTTAAGAATATATCCTCCGAAGGAATTTTTAAAATTTCAATTATTAACGAAGTTATATCTATAAGTAAAGAGCCCGTCTATATGACTTTGACTGTCCGTAACTTTGCTCAAATCCTTAAACGCTTTTACTCGAAACTACATTTCCAACACGTATGACATGATATCTCAAGTTCTAATGGACTGATATCCATTTAATATCTTTTTATGACCCGGACTTGAATTATCATATGTAAAAATATTCTTTTTTAATATTTTTTAAAATCTTAAAACTTAAAAAAAAGTCGAAAAAATTCTTCTTCTTTCACTTGTCCGGGAATCCCTTACAAAGTAAAAATTTTTTTTTCAGATGACCAGAACGTTTGAAATCGTGTCTAAATTGGGGCACCCTTTTTTGGCACCCCCCTTCCTCCTCTACCAGCCTATAATTTTTTAAATTTTTAATTTTTTGTTTTCAAATTTTTATGTATTATTGATATATGTATAAAAAAAAAAACGAAATGGCCATTAGTGGCCTTGAAAGAACTTTGACCGAGCTTCTTATGATCAGATCAATTGTGTTGTGTGTGATGTGAAATCTTTGCACACAAATGATCGAGAACTGGACCTACACATGTTTTACGCCGACTCCGAACGGCTTATGTTCTCAAGAAGCCTTTCATGGCAGTTTTTACTCTCTGAGGTTTGCCATTGTCTGCAGAGAGATGACGGCCGAACAGAAAAATTAATTCAATGAAAAAACTTTCTGTGCCGGATGGAGGATTCGAACCTGGGTTCTCTGGCATAAGAGTCACACACTCTACCCACTACGCCACGGCTGCCCTATATGAAATATGTATAAATATCCATATAATAAACTAGTAAGGAATGGAGCTTCGGCAGGGTACCGAAGCTAAAAACCCCCCTCCCCCCCGCGGCCTTATTGAAGTATACGCCCACCGTTCATTCCGTCCAATTTTCTAGACTACTGGCTTTTTATTGTTCCAAAGAATATGGAAAATTTGGAAGAAGTCGGACAAAAGGTATAGAAAGAGTTCGATTTAAATTAAAGTGGCACGCCCCTGTCTAATTTCGCCCAATTTTTTAGACTAATTACTGGTCATTATTCCAAAGAATATATTTGCAAAATTTGGTTGAAGTCAGGAAAGCGGTGCAAAGACGTTTATTAAATTGACACGCCCATTGCTTAGTCCCAACCACTTTTGTAGGCTTAAATCTTCTCATTCTACAAAAGAATATGTGTGCAAAATTTGGTTGAGATCGGAGAAACGGTGTAGATGGAAATAGAATGAAAATAAAGTGCCACTCACCCTGTATAGTACCGCCCACTTTTATTAACAACAGACTGATCCTTATGCCAAATAATAAGTGTGCAAAATTTGATTTAAGTCCGACAAAGGGTATAGAGGGAGTTCGATAAGAATTAAATTGACACGCCCCTTGTCCAACGCCAATCAATTTTGTAGGCTTAAAACTTCTCGTTATATTAAAGAATATATGAGTTCCAAAACATACCTTATTCTGTTCATTCTCTCACTTTTACTCCACTCATTATGTATGAATTAAAAAAACAACAAAAAAAAACTATTAGTTTTAAGAAATTTTATAAAGAAAGTTTTATACAATTTGGGACTGATACAACATTTTTGTTTCAAGGCCAAATAAAGTAGTTTTTTGACAAGTTGTGAACAAATTTTTAAGAAATTTAATTTTATGATAAAAAAAATTGGTTCAGGAGGGGGATAAATTGAGGTAAAACGGCTTACCAGTTGAATATTTTTCAGAAGTACAAAAGCTCTAAAAGGAAAATAAAGTACTAACTAGAATCTTTTTAACGGTATTTCATTTTCTAAAATCGGACATAAAATGCATAAGTTATGGAAAAAAGATAATTTTGTTTTTGGAGTTGTCCCGAGGTCATCCTTAAAATAAGGTATGCACTTTTCGAACTTTTTTTTTTCGTATGGAGACCGACCCACTCTACTCCACATTATACCGAAGAATATTTGTATGGGTTATATAAAAGATGTGGACGGAGTTTGTGTACATACAGCCACGATGCCATTCAGTTTTATATATTTACGAAAGTTTTTCTATATTGATGACGTCACTTTGTGTGGGAGGTAGGCGTGGTTTTCATAAGATTTTGCCAAATATCATAGAGATGTTTCATGTTATATCGTATATCAAAGCTTATGTGCAAAATTTAAAGAAATTTTTTTAATTTTTGTGGATTTTTAAGATATTTTACGTTTAGAATAAGGCTACTTTGTATGGGAAGTAGGCGTGGTTTTCACCTGATTTTGCCAAATATCATAGAGATGGTTTATGTTATATATCAAAGCTTATGTAGAAAATTTCAAGATATTTGTGTGGTTTAAGCAGATTTTTGAGAGATTTTACTGTTAATAAAAAGCCACTTTGTGTGGGAGGTAGGCGTGGCTTGCATCCAATTTTTCCAAATTTCTATAGTAAGGATTTACATTGAAGATCAAGGCTCACGTGCAAAATCTCAAGGGATTTCAATAATTTAAGTTGGTTTTTAAGAGATTTTACTGTTAATATAAAGTCACTTTGTATGGGAGGTAGGCATGGTTTTCATCCGATTTGGCTCAGTCTCGAACTTGATCTCCATTTTTAGAGAAAAGCTTATATTTTGAATCTTATCGCGATAGCTTAAAATCACGGAAATCGACTCAGGTGGTGATGCTGATCGAAACTATATATACTTTTCTATACCTACCACGCCTCCTTATTGGCGTTACAAACGGAATGACAAAATTAATATGTCCCTTACGCAGTACGCTTTGGGGTATAAGGGATGGCAAAAATATTATTAGTTTTTTTTTTATTGAATTTCCAAAAATGCTTAAAATTTTTTCCTCTAGACTAGAATACTGCCTTAATTTAGTTTAAAAGAACGAAGCAATGTGCGAGTACATATCAAACATTTAAATCAATCTTTTCCGACGTTTGACAAATCCAAAATTAAGGAAGTAGTACTAGCAACAGGATTGGCATCGGTCTAATTTATTGTTTTGACGATGTTTTTATCATTCTTAGCAATTGCTCAAATAATTTGGGGCTTGATTCCAGCAATTCAATGAATTCCAAGCATGATACTTACAAGTTGTACTTGTCGAACCTAAATAATTTATATTATGAAATTGAATTATATTTGTCTTTGCGATAACTGGTATGTAGTTCGATTGAAAGTTAATATCAGAGATAAAGAGACAGAAAACTTCGATTTTAACTACAGATTACACTGCTTTCAGACAAATGGCTTAAATCAGCTTAATTTGTATGGAGTTTGTTGAAACGCACATTTTGTGAACAGTACTGTCACTTTAAAGCGTTAAAAGTAAAAAAAAATTGTTGATTTACCACACTTGTATTAAAGTGACAGCACGATTAAAATAAAATGTGAAAAATTTTAAACTCTAGATACCATTATCTATTATAGATTTGAACATTTTTTTATGAGCGCAAATTATAATTACTTTCAAAATCATTAATCAAAACTGAACTTACGAAAAGTTGATTTTTTAAGTGTATGCCGGAAGGCACTTCAATACAAATCATCAGATTATTTTTAAGCAAATCAAAACACCAATAGAAGAAAAAACTCAATACCTATCCAACCAAACCGAATTAATAAAAATCCAAGGAGCAATGCACACTTTAGAGCGGTTCGAAAAACAATTTTTTTTTAACCGTTTACGGCCTGATATGCCATAAATTTCATATATTTTTTTAATCGCTGTGTTCAGTATGAGAAAATTTTTTAAATTTGGGTCATACCTAATGCGACCAACTGTTCCGAAAAAAATCGGTATCATTCCGAAATTTACAGACAGGTTCCGGTGTTCCAAGTCGAAGCTGCGGAATGCTGAAATGTTCTGCTCTATTCCGAAATATACCGAAATTTCTCTCATACCAACAAAATATAGCAATTATAATAACAATAATAATTAAATTTTTAATTTTTTATAGCAATACACCACCTAATCTGACGAGAGTGGCAATCGCATTCTTTTTTATGAGTCAATTGATTTCCTAACGCAAATTTTTTTTTTAACTTAACCAACGCTTAGGAAATGTCCCCTTTAAATGCGAAAAAAACCAAAAAAAAAACGAAATGGCCATCTCAGCCCTTCAAAGGACTTTGACTGACCTTCTTATTATCAATTGTGTTGTGTGTGATGTGAAATGTTTTGCACACAAATGATCGAGAACTGGACCTACATGTTTTACTCCGACTCCAATTTTCTGTGTCAGATGGGGGATTCGAACCTGGGTTCTCTGACGTAAGAGTCACACACTCTACCCACTACGCCACGGCCGCCACCTTTTTGTAGCGCCACCTTTAAATGCGAAAGCATTGCGTTAATTCGGAATACGGTTGATAGATAGTTGGAGGGTGGAAAGATGGAGTAAAGACGGTGAAGATTTGTTTTAAACTTACACAGATCAAAACTGCCTGGGAGCACGCTCAGGGAGATTATTCCACAATTTTACTGTGCGACGAATTATCTCGGTAATGCGAGGTTCTATTGGACACCGATGCAATGGTAAAGGGGTGGGCTTAACAAGCTGCCTGAGAAAACCTAGGAAATACACGAACTGGTGACGTCAGGCCATGTACCTTGAACACTTCCCATGGAAGAACCTATACAAAAGGCTTAGGCAACCAACATTTCGTCAATGCCCAAGAGAACTGAGAGGAGATAAAATGTTTTCATATCCAATCATATATATCGCACGTCTTTGAATTCGGTCCAGAAGCTCCAAATAAGATCTGGAAGCTCCTGCCCAGATTTACATGTGCGAAATTGTAATTTTTGTTTTCTCTACCACATATTTACAAAAAAAAAAAAATAAAAATATAGGAATGTTCGGGAGAAAGGAATAGATATTGCTTTAATAGATATTCAAGTTACTATTATTAAAAAAAGCCACCGGAAAACTTTTCCAGTTAAGTGTGATACAACAGCACTTCACAGCTTTGAGGTAAAATAGATAATGGTATCTAGAGATTAAAATTGCTCACATTTTATTTTAATCGTTATCTTGATGGAAAAAGATATCAATACCTTTTCTACAAGACCAATAAGACTTCACTTTTAAGAGCGGCTTGAAGAAATATGTTTTTAAAATGGCCACAGAAATAGTTTCCAAAGTGCCCTCTAACTTTTGAGACCCAAAACGGCAGAATCTAAATTTCGATCTGGTCTAATACCTATATATTTTTGATGATTACAACCCCTCACAAAATAAAAATCTTAACAACGGGTTTGGTTTATTATCATTTGAAGACTTGAAATTGTCAAATCTACTGCTTATTTAAGTTTCGAACAAACTTTCAGAATCTGAAAGCATGAGAAATCGATTGCGACATCCTAAGTAGCCAGACATAATCGAAAAGTTAGAATATTGAACGCTAATTAATATGACATCGAAACATCGAGTTATGAGTCAAACATCGAGTTTTGACTCATTCCTCAAAAGTTATTTAAACGTGTAGGTATTTGTACAAATCATTTAACTTTAAAAATGCCTTAGAAATAATATTGTCGCAGTGACTCTCAAATAGAGCAATTGTGTGAAATTGAGCTAACCAATATCAACCAATATTAAGATATCTGTTTAATTTTAAATTATTTCAATTCTTCTGTTGTATACTTACTGTCTGTTGTGTACCAAAATACAAGAAATATGAGCTCAAATGAGCATAAAAACTGTTCAGTGGCCTACATCTGAATTACGTGATTATTTTCATACGATAAGGCATACTTGCTGTAAATAGATCACTCATATTTACCACGTGCTGTAAATATTAAAGTGATACAATATTTTTATTTGGCCTTTTATAATGAAACTATACAATAGATGACGCCAACCATAAGATTGGTAACATATTTAAAACTGTTCACTCGCAAGCATGGTTGATTTTATTTTGAAAATTTTAGCATAGCGTGATTATATCACGCAAGCAAGGTTCAAGGTTGCATACATTTTTTCTTCAATTTATTAAAATTTGTTGCATAAAATCAGTTAAGCATAACAATACACTTTAATATACTTCTACATGTTGGTTTCAAGTAGCTTAAATTCCAAAAATTCAACAAAACCTCGGTTATTTAAAGGAAGTTAAATTTCCGTTACGTTACAATCTGTAAAATCAAATTTCAATAAGGAACGTTGCACAGTGGTTGAAAATTGGAAATAAATACCGAAATTCATTCAACTTTTTTCGGGGATTTTTTTTTTCTTTACATATTTTAAAAAATTGTCTAATAATTAGTTCAGTTGACACCATTTCGGAAACTTGGCTTTGTAGGGATATTAGTGACAGTATTTGTGGCATTTATAATTTCAAGATTTTTAGAAACGAGCGTTCTGTCAAACAGGGTGGAGGTGTGGCAATTTATTGTAAAACTTACTTAAATGCTCAGATTGTTAGTCGTTCTAGCGGTTCTGGAATTGAATTTTTAAACCAATGTATACCAGATAATAATAATAAAATACTTGTTTCATGCGTGTATAATCCGAATAAATGTCTTTCTGTTGAGCGCTTGTTTACTGTAATGTCTAATTATATTGTTGAATATGCCCTTATGTGGCTGTTATGTGGCTTAACCTTCCCACTAACAATTCACAGAAACAATTATTGTCCTTAGGTTTATCAGTTGTAAACGACACAATACCTACAAGGTTTTCAAACGACACCACCCCTAGTCTTCTTGACTACTTTATTGTATCTGATCCGCCAGTAATGTCAATCTATCTCGGTAAGTTGTGCCTAATACTTTTTCATATCGTGACTCTAAGAATATTAATTATCAGTGTCCATTTCGTGATGTTTCTCTGTTGGCATTTAATGACTGTTGGTTTCACACCGACATTAATGATAAGCTTAAGTCACTCATGGAACCAATTAGTTTTCTTTTTTAACAAACGTAACTGCAAAGTTAAAAATATGTCTTGTCCTTGGTTCACGTAACATGTTCTAGATGCATTAAGAAAAAGAAATAATTATCGTAATGCATGGCGGAAAAATCCGTCCTCTCATACCTGGGAAATTTATAGACTGGCGAGAAATTTAGCTGTTCATTTAACGAGACTGGCTAATACGCGATATTTCTCGGCCAAACTAGAACTCTCTGTCCCGACAAAAATTCTGCGAAACAACATAAAAAAACGTACAGTCTGCAGCAAAAATTAAACCGAATGCACTTTAGATCCCGTAGGTCTTAATAACTTATTAGCTAACTTAATAACAGTAAGTATACAGGCCATGCAACAATCTTTTAGTTTTTCTCCTGTTGTGAAACTAGATGTCGAAAAAAGTATATCACAAATCAAAACTAATGTCTGAGGATAGCATTTCTCTTAAGTTACATTACTCTAACGCACATTATTAATTTCTGTTTTATGTCGATTTCATTCCCTGACCTTTGGAAAGTTGCCATCGTTCTTCTAGTAGCAAAAAAGCAAAACCCTTCTAATGTCATTGATTTTATGCCCATAAGCACTTTATCATTATTGGCTAAAGCTTGTGAGAAACTTATGGCGCAACAAATAACCAACTATTTACTTACTTACTTACTTACTTAGGTGGCCGTGACAACCCGTGTCCGGATTTCGACCGACCTCATCAGCTCTCGCCAGGCGCCTCTGCTTTGCGCGCGCCTTCTCCAATCGGATACACCAAGTGCGGTTAGGGCTTCCTCAGCCTGGTCCATCCATCGGAGGCATGGTCTCCCTCGTCGTCGTTGACCAGCGACCCTCGCTTCGAGCACCTTTTTCGCTGGAGCTTCGTCGTTCATACGATGGACATGACCCAGCCAGCGTAGTCGCTGCACAGTTATACGCCGAACTACGTCAATGTCTCCGTAGAGCTCATACAGCTCGTGGTTCATTCGGATGCGATAGTCATCGCCGACTCGAACAGGACCGAAGATTTTGCGAAGAACTTTTCTCTCGAACACCCCCAGAGCGGCTGCGTCAGTTTGCGAAACTACCCATGCCTCAGCGCCATAAAGCAGCACAGGTAGAACGAGCGTCTTGTAGAGTGTTAGTTTTGTCGATCGAGAGAGGGCTCTGGAACTTAGTTGCTTACTGAGCCCGTAGTAGCACCTATTAGCAATTATTGTTCTTCGCTTTATCTCCAGGCTGATTTCGTTATTAGTATTAATGGCGGTGCCAAGGTATACAAACTCCTTGACTACTTCAAAGTTATAGCTGCCGGATGAAACGTGGGAGTCTAAACGCCGAGCTCCCTTGTTTGTAGACAGCATATACTTTGTTTTACCCTCATTTATCGTCAAACCCACTTTGGCTGATTCCTTTTCGATAGCGGCGAAAGCAGCGGTAACATCTCTCTTGGTTCTGCCAACAATATCAATATCATCAGCGTACGCAAGGAGCTGGACACCTTTATAGAAAATGGTGCCATTACGATGCACACCGGCCTTTCGTACGATCCCCTCCATGATGATGTTGAAGAGATCGCAAGACAGTGGATCGCCTTGCCTGAAACCTCTTTCGGTATTGAAGGTTTCGGAGAGGTCATTTCCTACCTTGACGGAGCTGCGTGTGTTGCTCAACGTCATTCTGCAAAGTCTAATCAACTTTGCAGGTATACCGAACTCAGACATTGTTGCGTATAGGCAATCCCTTCTCGGGCTATCGAACGCAGCTTTAAAGTCGACAAAGAGATGGTGTGTGTCAATTTGATTTTCGTGGGTTTTCTCCAGGATTTGTCGTAGCGTGAAAATCTGGTCTATGGTGGACTTACCAGGTCGAAAGCCACACTGATAAGGTCCAATCAGTGTTTTTGTAATTGGCTTTAATCTTTCACACAGTACGCTTGAGAGAACCTTATATGCGATGGAAATAAGACTGATACCTCTATAACTTGCGCAGATTGTAGGGTCTCCTTTCTTAAGTATAGGGCACAGTACACTGAGGTTCCAATCGTCGGGCATGCTTTCTGCTAGCCATATTTTGCTGATGAGCTGATGCATGCGCCTTATCAATTCATCGCCGCCGGTTTTAAACAATTCAGCTGACAGGCCGTCAGCACCCGCTGCTTTATTGTTTTTGAGTCGTTGGATAGCAACTCGAACCTCTTCATGGCTAGGTGGTGATACTTCCACTCCGTCATCGTCGATTGGTGGCACTGCACTGTGCTCTCGATGGGCGGCATTGGTGGAATCGTCGCCATTAAGTAAATTGGAGAAGTGCTGTCTCCACAATCTAAGCACACACTGTGTATCCGTATTCAGATCTCCATTTTCGTCTCTACAAGTGGATGCTCCGGGCTTGAAACCTTGGGTTAGACGCTTAACCTGTTGATAGAATTTTCGTGCATCCTTCTTGCCCTGGTATACCTCTAGTTCCTCACGCTCACGCTTTTCCTGCTCTCTTTTCTTGCGTCTGAAAAGGCGCCTCTCTTCCTTCCTCTTTTCGCGGTAGTTTTCTCGCACGGCTCGCGTTGCAGCTGACTGCAGCGTTTTTCTATAAGCGGCGTTTTTTACTGCAGTCGCAATGCGACACTCCTGATCATACCATTGGTTCCGAGGTTGCGGGCGCCGGAAACCAATGACTTCTTCAGCGGCAGCGCGCATGGAGTGGGATATATGCGCCCAAAGTCCGCCGGCGTCGTCGAGTCCAGAGGTTGGTTGGTTGAGCTTAACCGAGAGTTGAGCGGAGTAGGCTTCGGCAGTCCGTTGTAATTGCAGCTTAGCGACATCTAGCTTTCGTTGCATTCCTGTGCGTATGTTCTTGGCATTGCATAATCGCATGCGGATCTTGGCTGCAACAAGATAATGGTCGGAGTCAATGTTGACCCCCCGAAATGTACGCACATCTAGAACACTAGAGGCATGCCTTCCGTCGATTACAACATGATCAATTTGGTTTCGCGTTTTTTGATCCGGGGACAGCCAGGTGGCCTTGTGGATGTCGAGGTGCTTAAATCTTAAACCAACTATTTAGTTGTTAATAATTTGCTATCCCCTTATCAATCAGGTTTTAGGTCAGGACATGGGGGTGTTCTTCTGCTATGGTTAAGGTCATCGACGATATACGGCCGGAATATGATGCTGGTTCTATGACGCTTCTGTGTTTGCTAGATTTTTCCAAAGCTTTTGATAACGTTAACCATCAACTCTTATGTAGTAAGCCTAATTATTTATTTGGGTTGTCACAGAACCCAGTGCTGTTAATCTTATATCCAGTTATTTGAGTAATAGATACCAAAAAGTTAAAGTTGGTCAATTGACATCTGGGTAGGTTAGGTTAGGTATGTAGGGTCGTGCACCGTTACCGGCGCTTCCGCGGGGACTTATAGGTCCATTGCGAATACCTTTTTATATTTGTGGTACCATATTAAACCATTGTTCCGATTTGTTTCTCAAACCATCCGGTGCTTTTTATGAACCTCCAGATGTCTAGCAGTGGTGTGTTCACTAACTCTTCCAAGTCTTTGAAAAATCTGTTCCCCATATGTCGGAGTCGACGATTCTGTAGACTTGGACATTCGCATAGTAGGTGAGTTATTGTTTCTGTTTCCTTCGGATCTTTGCCGCTCCGACAGAAGTCTGGCGCTGTTATGCCCATTCTATTGGCCATAGTCCCAATGGGGCAATGACGGGTTAGAACTCCAACAATAATCCGGATTTCCCGTTTGACCAAAAGCAGAAGGCTTTTAGTTCTTTTCTCATTTAGCTCTGGCCAAAGCCTTCGAGATATGTTGCAGTCATCTGGGCATAAATCTGTATTATGTATTATTCCACAAGGGTCTATACTTGGCTCCCTCCTATTTTCAATGTTCATCAATGACATTTTTTCTGTTTGCAAACATGCACCTATTCACGCTTATGCTGATAACGTGCAGTTGTATTTATCTAGACGTACTGAACTAATTGATGACCTTTGTTGCAGAATGAATGAGAACCTCTGCTGCATCAATGTGTGAGCCGATAGTAATGATCTTATATTTAAATCGTCTAAATCGCATATGCTTCCCATTTGCAGAGTCAAAATATGTGTATAGCTATATGTAATATAGCTATATACCTGTTGTGTCCAAAATTGTAAATCTTGATTCCTATGTTAATTCTTCGCTTTCCTGTGTCTACCATGTAAATAGTATTGTAAAAAAAGTTTATTATATCTTGCGCAACTTAAGAATATCTGCAAATGTGACTCCAGTAAACATCAAACGCAAGTTGGTAATACAACTAATTTTACCTGTGATAACGTACTCTGAGGTCGTATATAGTAAACTGGATACTTCGTCCATGCTAAAGCTCCAACTTGCATTTAATTATGCCACGCACTACCTCTGCCACGGCTGTCTAGTTTCCTAAATGCAATACTTGGATGTGAGTTGACAGCTTATCTTAATGCTAGAAATTGTATGTATCTGCAAAAGTTAATTCATGTGAAAACACCAGGTTATCTGTATGATAAAGTTCAGTTTTGTATGTTCAGAAGAAGCCATGTTTTAATAGTTCCGAGGAACAGCTCGTTAATATTTTCTCACGTTTTTTCATCAATGCCATTCGGTTGAGGAATGCTCTGCCACGAAGGGTTAGGGAGAGGACCACGAAGGTAAATCATAAGCAGAGGACCATTTAGGCTATCTATTCTATCTTATTTCTCTACTCTATAGTTTTTTTCTCTATCTCTTATTCTTCTACTCTCCTTACCACAAGTTTTTAACCGACTTCAAAAAGGAGGAGGTTCTCAAGTTCGTCGGTTTCTCTGTTTTTTTTTTTTTTTTTTTTTTTTTTTAAATGTATGTACATCGATAACTCCTAAACCATATGCCTGATTGCCATAATTTTTGGGGAACAGATAGATATCATAAGCATGGAGGTGCCCGTACAAAAGTGGGTGGTATTCGAGAACTGGGCGTGGCAATAATAGATCTCGCAATACTAGATACTACTGTATCTCGAATAATATTGACACTAGGGTACTGCAATTTAGTGTAGGGGTAGGCATTATTATTACAAATTATGGTCAATAAAGTGGGTATGATCAAACAAATGGGCGTGTCAATATTATAAAAACACTGTATCTCGAATAATATGGACACTAGAGTACTGAAATTTAGTGTAGGGGTAGACACAGTTAATACAAATTACGGGCAAGAAAATGGGCGTTATTTGGCAAATGGGCGTGGCAATATTAGAAAAAGAGTATATCTCGAATAATATTGATATTATGGTACTGCAATTTAGTATAAGGGTAGGCAATACTATTAAAAATTTTAGCCAATAAAGTGGACGTTATTCGACAAATAGGCGTGGCAATATTAGAAAAACACTGTATCTCGAATAATATGGACACTAGGGTACTGAAATTTAGTGTAGTGGTATGCACAATTATTACAAATTTCCGTCAAGAAAATGGACGTTATTTGAGAAATGGGCGTGGCAGTATTAGAAAAAGAGTATATCTCGAATAATATTGATACTATGGTACTGTAATTTGGTATAGGTGTAGGCATTATTAGTAAAAATTACGGTGAAGAAAGTGGGCGGCTATCGACTACTGGGCGTGGCAATATTAGAAAAATAGTGTATCTTGAATAATATTGACACAAGGGCACTGAAATTTATTGTAGTACAGGGGTAGGCAGAATTATTAAAAATTATGGTCAATAAAGTATGCGTTATTAGATAAATGGGCGTGGCAATACTAGATAAACACTATCGCAGTTAATATTGACGCTGGGGGACTGAAATAAAGTACAGGGGTAGGCACAATTATTGGAAATAATGCTCAAGAAAGTGGGCGCTTATATAACAAAGGGGCGAGGAAATATTAGAAAAACACTATATCTCGAATAATATTGACACTAGGGTAATAAAACTCGTTACAAGAATGGGTATAATAATTTCAAAACATGTGACATCTAATTTAAATTTAAGAGGCAGATATTTGAAATAACCAACAAAGTTTCAGAATTTAATATAACAAATTTTTTCGGAACAATTGTATTCGAATCAATTCGAATCTCTTTTTTCGAAAATTTATCATATTCTCTGAAAAGGAAGAAATAAAAATTTTTTTTAAAAAAAAACAACCGACTTCAAAATCACTACAAAGTAACAAAATAATTTTAAAAATACTTTTCCTTTTAATTTCTTGGTCATATTTGATAATTTATTTAATCATATTATTATATATGAAATCTTATTATCTTAATTTTTTTTCTTATTTGTTTTATTATCATAAATATATTAATTTCTTGATGAATACAAATGCTTTGAAGTTGGCGCATCTGATTAACAGTCTGATTATATTAGCGCCGACCTTAAAAGCATTTGTATTCAGCAATAAATTAATATATATATGATGATAAAACAAATAAGAAAAAAATTAAGATAATACAATTTCATATATAATAATATGTTTAAATAAATAATCAAATATTACCAAGAAATTAAAAAGAAAAGTATTTTTAAAATTATTTTTTTACTTTGAAGTGATTTTGTAGTCGGTTGTTCTTTTTTTAAAAAAATTTTTAAAAATTTTTATAAATTTTTAATAAATTTAGATTCAGGTGATATTTGTCTTATATTTAAGTTTATTATATATTCTTTTATATTTGAGTTCTTATAATGATCAATGTTTATGCTGTACTATAAAAGAGCTTAGCTCTTAGTGTGTCCATTTTACTTATAATTAAATCAATTAGCATGATTTTAAATTATTTCCCAGGTTTTTTGTGAAGAGGCCTTTAAGGGGAGGTTCGCATCAAAAGCAGTTTGGCTGATAAAGATTGCATAAAGAAGTTATCGAGAAAATTGTCAGTATCTCATCAGGAGTATCTCACAAAAAAAGAGTATCTCACATCAATCTTTTTGAAATGCACGCCTGTATTCCTACTATACTGTGGTAAGAATAGTTACCTCATGCACCGCCAGATGACGCTAGATGCGCTATGGCGTTGAAATAACGGAAAGCCAATAACTCGAAAAAAGTTATGTTATCACGATATCTCGATCAGGATAGATCCTATATTTATTAATTTCCTATATTATATATTTATCCTATATATTGTCCTATATCCTATATTCATTTATTAGATCCTATACCTAGATTCAAATAATATTGACCGGTGTTTTTTTATTCTTTTGCGCGTTTTGATGAGCTTAAAGCGTTTTAAAGATGCAAAAATAAATGGTCTTAAATGGTCCGCCATTTTTGTAAATTTCAACTATTTGTTGATATTATAGGTAAAAGCTCCAGTAAACATAATTTTATTTATAAAATTTTGTGGTTTTTATTTTCGATGACATGATCGTGCTGGGAGATGGAGACATTTTGCCTTTGGATCAGAGTGATATTTGACGGCGTATTGATACTTCACTTTAAACTTTTATTCACCAAAACATATATTTTTCTTTCCTGGTGTTTTCACAGGTTTTGGCAGAAGTTGTGTCTATTAGATTTTGAAAGTCAATGGACTGCATGAGCCACAGAAAATTACTGATGAGTTGGTGCAGCGACCAACGAAACAGCTGTCTAATCTGCTGGTGGTTGTTCTGTAAAGAACATTGTTGTTGTGGCAACCTGTTGCTTCATGAAATACTTGGCATAAAGCTCACAAATGTAATTCTTAAAAATGAATTTTCTTAAGAATTGCTATAAACAAAACAGAAATTAAAAAAATGCCACAATTAATTTTTCATATTTTTCTACAGTTTAAGAATCAATAAATAACTGCCAAAAACTCAGGTGTTCATGAAAAAAATTCAGACACATCACCATGCTTTTCGAGCTATAGATAAGAACCTGTGGCGGCCTTGGCGCAGTGGGTAGAGTGTGTGGCCCATACGCCAGAGAAGCCTGGTTCGAATCCCACCTCACACAGACATTTTTTTCAATTGAATTAATTTTTCTCTTCGGCCGTCACTTCTCTGCAGACAATGACAAACCTCGGAGAGTAAAAACTGCCATGAAAAGCTTCTTGAGAACATAAGCCGTTCGGAGTCGGTATAAAACATGTAGGTCCAGTTATCGATCATTTGTGTTCAAACATTTCACAACACACACAACACAATTGATCATAAGAAGCTCGGTCAAAGTCCTTTCAAGTACTGAAATGACCATTTCGTTCTTTTTTAGAAGAGAACCTGCCCTTAAAGTTGAGTAATGTAAAAGCGCTTGAAAAATGTAGAAAGAAATTGATATTTCTCAAGAGATATTACAGAAAAATGAGAAAAAATTTTGCGATCTGGTGTATTTTATATACTGAAAGTGTTATTGAAAAACACTTTCGCATTGTTGAAAATAATTTTGTATTTTCGATTTTTTCATTTAATTTCTCATGCAATGTCGATATGAAAATAAACCTTTAATTTATTTTTTGCAGAATATTTCTATATGATCTCGCGCACCGACGGTATTTCAAATAAAAAATATTTTTATTGATTTAATCTGAAAGGCTTATAAACAAACTGACGGAATTTTGAGCGCCTTTGACAACAATTGTTAAAACTGAATGCTTTTCGAGGTTAAAATAGAATAGTTCAGTCTCAAAGTAAGCTTACGAAACGGTAAACTTTTTAAAAAATTATTTTTCTTACTGTTTTTATTAAAATGGAACATATAATAAGTTAAATACTATACACCACTAGTTTTAACCATTTGGATGCAATGCTTCATTGGTAAAATTGTAAAAAACAAATGATCAGAAAAATTTTGTTTGGAAGTGGGTGTAGCATAAAATACTTTCTTTTTATTCTACACACATATTTAAGATTTTCGACGTAGTAGTTTCTATATGGGTTCAACACAAAAATAATATGGCGTTTTAAATTTTTGTGTTTTATGGTAGTTAAGCCAGGTTGTAGGAAGTTTTAAAATAATTTTTGTCTGGGTTCCAATATAGCCTTATTTACGAAATACCTTATATACCAAAAAGCCTACGATGAGCCCTTCTATTTATTGACAACTTCTGTATGGGACTCAACCACTGTGCGTTGTCGTAACGTTGAGATCATTTTGAAATACCTAAGATTTTACTTTCTATTCTACGAGAATTTCTACTCAAGCTGAGATAAAGTACACACTCTGACACACACTTCTAAGGTTAATAGAGAAATGTTGCCAAATGTGCTGCAGCTAAAGCTCAGCGCTAAAGAAGCCTGCTCCTCGCGTTATGCAGCAACAGAAGCTACTCGTAAAGGCGCCAAGCAGCGGTTCACATCTTAATATAATCTGTTGCTGAGATTGCACATACAACACAAACAACTAAGCCCAGCCTCAGTGGTTTCCATTGAAATCGCTTGAAATGGAAAGTAATTCATTTACTGTTGCGGATGCACAAAGTATCTACGCTGACGCATCTTCTTTTGCAGTGCAGTTTTTTTTTTTTTTTTGTTTTTTGTATATTTGTACTTGGCCTGTAGTTCTCAAACCTCTGGTGGTTTTGCTCTGTTACATTTTATTATTTTTGAAATATTTTTCATCTGTTTTTTAATATTTTTTTTTTATTTCTTACAGCCTGCTCTTTTGCATAGATGCCGCAATGCAGTGCATAGCAGAGCGGAGCAGCTGCAACTTTATTGCTACTCAGATGGAAATTCGCATGTCGGATTGGTGGCAACAGCGACGCACATCTGGTGGATGAGGTTGTGTATCTGCGTTTAGCGTATCACTTGCAATTGAAGTTGCTACAGTTTTATTTATTTTAATGTTTTTTTTAATTTTGTTTTTTTCATTCATGCACAGCGCTCAGGCTTGTTTTTATTTAGTACGCATTGAAAGATTACATTTTTGTTGTTATGTAATACTTTCGTGTTGGCTGAATGGATTAAGTGAGTATTTCAAGGTGAAATCAGTTGAAGGTGCCAAACACCGGAAATGGTATCATTCGGATGAATTGCAGCTGGTTTTTCTTTCGCTGACATTAAAGGCTGACAGCTTTTAAAAAGTTTTCCAATTTTTTTAAATGAGATTTTGAATTTATTTAAAAAAAAAAAGAATATAACAAAAGCAAAACTGACTGAGCTTATCTTGGTTGTATAGGGATAAATACAAAGTAAAACTATTTATCTAAAGGAATGCTTTTAAGAGCTTAATTCAAGTTTTTACAATAAAATGCAACGGAAATAGGAAAACGCATTTCCGTAGAAAATTATAATGATTCATTACTGGTGGCCACTGCTGGACTGTAGCTGTGAGTTTGCTATTTCAAATAAAGTTATAATTAATGGCATCAGCAGCAGTTTGCCATTTGAGCCAGTTATACATTCATGACCCAGAGTAAGCTAACGATACTACAAAAGTATCGACCAGTTTTAGTTACCCAGCAACTTTTTCTCCCTCTTGAGCTGCCACCCAATTCGCTAACAATAAAATCTTATATGCAGCTGCCGCCAACTTGTTTAAAGCCAAATCAGCACATTAAAGCAGTAGTATGAATTTACGAAATCCACGGCTTTTCAAGGTTGTTGTAAGAGTTTCTTTTATGGTATTTAAATGAGCGTAATTGAGGCATTACTTAAAGCGTTCAACCTAAATTCTTGCCAAGTCATCGCGTAAGTGATTTTCTGGAATTTTTTGGGAGAAAAAGAGCAAACGAGGTAGCGGATTCTTTATTTCTCACGCACCGGAAGAACAATTTTGAGGTTCTTGTTAATGATAGTAATTTGTGTGCATTTTTATGGGCACTCAAGATACTTCACATACCAAGGTGAGGTGGTGACTGTTCAGTTTACGGCTACATTAATTTCTAAAATTTGTTTGTGCCGGAAATATGAAAGGAAAGCCTTAAATCAATTTTCAGGTAAGCTGGACTTCAAAATTACTTTGAAAACCTTAAAGCAGCGTATGTATCTCTGGTTCACTAGATATCCGTATACTTTTAAACTAGAAGAGAGAGCAAATTCTATTCTCACAAGAAAAATATATGTGTGTGGCCGCCACCACGATAGAAGTGAACTTTTACCCAAATATGGAATTTCTGGGAAGATTGCTAATTTATTTTTTTAGCATTCCCTCCCTCAGTCTGCCTTCATACCAGTAGTAGTTCAAGAACAGCCGACTTGTATTTTCAACATGGCGATATCATGGAAATATCAATTGTGCCTTTTGTTTATGAACAGTTACTGAAAAGTTTAATATTTACGTACAGAATTAGATCGCAGTTTTTTTTTACTTTCGTGACACAGTTGGTTATAAAGAAGATTTTTTTATTTTAATTTGATGACTTAAGTTATGCCAGACGACAGATCTTGCTGTTTTTTTGTTTTTTATATTTTTAATTGTAAATATTAAAAAAAAAAAAAATTAGTCGAAAAACCTGTGTAGGGAATAATGCACTTTTCCCTTTCCGTACTCGCATCGAACCGCATACAATTCGCCTGATGAACGTGCTACCATCTCACCATTGCCTCCCTTGCATCAAAGCGAACAAAATACGAACAAGCCTGAAAGCCAGCATAGTATAGAACTTCAAATATATTCCATAGAATTGACGTCAAAAAGAATTTATAGTTTATCCAAAATAATTATCAATCGATTATATAATTTGGGCTTTATTTATATAATTGAATTCCAACTTTTCTTAAAAAATAAAAACAAAAAAATTTAAAAAAAAACAACCGAGTACAAAATCACTACAAATTAAAAAATAATTGAAAAAATACTTTTCCTTTTAAATTCTTGGTCATATTTGATAATTTATTTAAACATATTATATATGAAATCTTATTTTAATTTTTTTTTATTTGTTTTATTATCATAAATACATAAGTTTCTCTATGCTTACAAAAGCTTTTAAGGTCGGCGCTAATATAATCAGACATTTAATCAGAAGCGCCAACTTCAAAGCATTTGTATTCATGAGGAAATTAATATATTTATGTAAGATTTCATTTATAATACTTACTTACTTACTTAGGTGGTCGTAAAAATCCGTGTCCGGCGTGTTTCAACCGACCTCATCAGCTCTCGCCAGGCGCCTCTGCTTTGCGCGCGCCTTCTCTAATCGGATACACCAAGTGCGGTTAGGGCTTCCTCAGCCTGGTCCATCCATCGGAGGCATGGTCTCCCTCGTCGTCGTTGACCAGCAACCCTCGCCTCGAGCACCTTTTTCGCTGGAGCTTCGTCGTTCATACGATGGACATGACCCAGCCAGCGTAGTCGCTGCACAGTTATACGCCGAACTACGTCAATGTCATCGTAGAGCTCATACAGCTCGTGGTTCATTCGGATGCGATAGTCATCGCCGACTCGAACAGGACCGAAGATTTTGCGAAGAACTTTTCTCTCGAACACCCCCAGAGCGGCTGCGTCAGTTTGCGAAACTACCCATGCCTCAGCGCCATAAAGCAGCACAGGTAGAACGAGCGTCTTGTAGAGTGTGAGTTTTGTCGATCGAGAGAGGGCTCTGGAACATAGTTGCTTACTGAGCCCGTAGTAGCACCTAATAGCAATTATTGTTCTTCGCTTTATCTCCAGGCTGATTTCGTTTTTGGTATTAATGGCGGTGCCAAGGTAAACGAACTCCTTGACTACTTCAAAGTTATAGCTGCCGGATGAAACGTGGGAGTCTAAACGCCGAGCTCCCTTGTTTGTAGACAGCATATATTTTGTTTTGCCCTCATTTATCGTCATATATAATAATATTTTCAAATAAATTATCAAATATGACCAAGAAATTAAAAGGAAAAGTATTTTTAAAATTATTTTTTACTTTGTGGTGATTTTGTAGTCGGTTGTTTTTTTATAAAAAGTTTTTATTTCTTCCTTTTTAGAGAATATGATAAAATTTCGAAAAAAGTGTATAAACAACATAAATACAATTGTTGCATTAAATTTGTTCTTTTGTTTATTTGTTCTATTAAATTCTAAAAGTTTGTTGGTTATTTCAAATATCTGTCTCTTAAATTTAAATTAGATGTCACGTGTTTTGAAATTATTATACCCATTCTTGTAACGAGTTTTATTACCCCAGTGTCAATATTATTCAAAATATAGTGTTTTTCTTATATTGCCACGCCCTTTGTTAAATAAGCGCCCACTTTCTTGAGCGTTATTCCAATAATTGTGCCTACTCCTGTACTTTATATCAGTACCCCAGCGTCAATATTAACTGAGATAGTGTTTATCTAGTATTGCCACGCCTATTTGTCAAATAACGCCTACTTTATTCACCGTAATTTTTAATAATTCTGCCTACCCCTGTACTACAATAAATTTCAGTGCCCTATTGTCAATATTATTTGAGATGCACTGTTGTTCTAAAATTTCCACGCACATTAGTCGAATTCCGCCCACTTTATTGACCATAATTTGTACTAATAATGCCTACCTCTATACCAAATTGTAGGGTTCTGTCCATATTATTCAAAATACAGTGTTTTTATAATATTGCCACGCCCATTTGTCGAAGAACGCTCATTTTCTTGACGGTAATTTGTAATAATTGTGAATACCCCTACACTTAATTTCAGTACCTTAGTGTTATCACACAAATTGTGCTATTTCCCACACGGCACAAAATCCGACTTCGATATCGATAACATAACAATTTACGAATAGTTCGCGATGATAAGAATGGAATTCGATATCGATTAAGATTCGAAAAAGATACGTTTTGAGGACGTAACGCTTACTTCGTAAACGAAGGTTTGCTTATGTTAAGAAAAATTATTCATTTACAATCCCAAAGCGATCAAATTTCAACACAAATTTCCACTGTTTACAATCCACTATAAGGTGGATACTTTCGGATAACTTTTTAGGCACTTTCAGACTAACTTTCATTATTACTGACGCGATAACACTGGTATGAAATAACTTTCGATTTTTGATCGTCAATTTGAGAAAAATACGAAATTTTTCTTTGATAAAAGTTCATTGCAAACGAACTTTCGTTGGTTGGGTTACATATGCATTGGCATAGTGTTAATTTCCGGCACAATATTTTAGTAACATATCCTTCGTGTGTTTTAGTTTCGATAAACATATCTAAGGTAATATGACAGCTCAGTTGGTAATGGAAGAACTTGTAACCAGTATTTGTGTGTTAAAATACTGCAGCATGCGAATATTTTTTATTATTTCTTTATATATATAAATGTGAGTTAATAACTACATTTGCATTATATGAAAGAAATGATATTTATATGGAAATTCACAGATCTAAGAATAACACAAATTTTAGATTCAAAGTTGCATTCGTTATAATATTGTACCATGTGCTGTTTTCAAATCAATCAATGCAATCAATCTGAATTTATCAAAACTCAATTTGAGAAATGCCTTAAAGTATGCTAATGTTTTGAAAAAAAGCTACGTTCAGTTTCAAATTTTTAGACCGTACTGTACTTTCATAGTATTGAACGGAAGACTCAATTCAATCATTGAAGAAAGAGAGAAGTACTGATTATTGATTTAACATAAGTTGAACTACTCAAATAAGTGTGTCTACGTGGCCCAGTGGTTGGATCAGTCGGAGAGGGATACAAAAGTACTGTGTTCAATTCTCAGTGGAAGCAAAAATGTAAAAAAATTTTAAATAACAATTTTTTCGGTTTCATACAACTAGTGCGGCGAATTGCTGTGTTGTTGCTGTTTTCAAAACAACGTTGTTCAAGTTGTTGCTATAAAATTTTCACTTCAAAAATCTTCAATTCTGAAAGTTTAAGCAAAATTGGTGGTGGTCAACTCGTAATTTCAATTTATTTATTAATGCATTTGATTTATAAAGGCTGATTTTGAGGTTTTTTTATATGACATTAGGCCTTAAAAATGATTTGTTTTTGCTGATTTTACAAAGTTAACTTAAAACTCTTGTTCCAAAACAATTCCAGTTTGCAGAATATGCATAGTTAAAATGAAATATGTCAGAAAATATAAATTAAGGGAGTATTCTGGGTTGGCAGGCTGTTTTGGACCCTTTTTGAAAAACTTTTCATTTGAAAACGCAGAGTTATTTTAATTCTGTTTTTTATTGTATTAGGGACATATGAAATTAAATAAAAAATTTTTTTCCTTTGTTCGAGGGCTGTTCAAAAAGTTGTCGGCCTTCAATGTTGGGCGTCGAAAAAAAAGGTATGCTGCTTGCGGCCCGCATAACTCGACTTCGGATCATCTGAAATCAAAAAAGTAAACGGCGTTAGATTTAGTTTAGATGTAGTTCTAGTCCCTACTTCACTCATAATTTTGCGATTATTTTTTACAAAAGGGCGGTCATTGAAAAATGAAAAACCGATTTTGGGTCTGTTTTTTTGTAGATTAGTGTAAAAAAAAGAAATTGTAAAAAATTGTTTAAAATTGTTAATTAGGTAGGGACCAGAATGGTGACAATTCTGCGTCGATTGCACTTGGTTTCATCAAAATCGGTTCAGTAGAACCGGAGAAAAGTGACTTCGAAGTTCAAAAAACATGATTTTGAAAAAACTCAAAAAAAATTTTAGGCAATAAAACATTTTTTTTTTGTAAAATACTTACATATATCAATCTGCAATGCCAGCCCCATAAAGAACTCCTTCCTATTCTTCAAAAAATGAGGACTTAGCTGCTCTTTGTGCTCTTCGGGCAGTTTTACCTATTGATGCGGCCAGAGCTCTGGCTTCGGACCTTTTCAAACGTTCTTCGTGCCGAAACATGGCGAAATCATATGTGACGTTGCCAATCGGGATGCCTATTACGTTCATTATTTGAAGTATTGGCAAAAAACCTTCGTTAAATATGACAGTTGCAATATAATTGGCAATCTCAATAGTGCGTGTCCTCATCTCTTTCGTGTTGGTTACCACGAAACTGGCGTTTCAAGGGACTAGTTTTTTGATAGCTACCAGTGTTTCTTTTATTTCTATTTCTATTACTTTTTCTATCCATTGTCTTCAGCACAAACAAAAATTTTTTATCAAAACTGTGCTTTTCAAAACTGTATGCGCGCGCGCGTCCGGTTTATAACTCAATTCAAAGTGAACTAAACGCTGCCAACATTCGAATACCTAAGCTCTAAAATGTGAATTCATTTATTTTTAAAATGCGTATACAAACAAGTTATTACCTACTAAAGAACGCGTTGAACGAAATTCGGTGGTTGTGTCCAACCGTTGCATTCAAAATGTAGCCAAATTAAGCAAATCGCATTTTGGCGAAAACATTGCTGGACAAAAAAGACCATATCTCCTAAAGTATTTCAAATTTCAAAAAACCCTTTTAGGACGATATTCTTAAATATCCAAGCTATAAAAATATGAAAAAAAAAATCTGAAAAAAATGTTTGCCAACCAGGAATACTCCCTGAAGAAAGTATGCAAACATATTTTCAATTGTTTAAAATAATTTTATGTATAAACATTGAAATTGTGGTCTAATATATTTTAGGCGAGCTGCGAGCTACCATTTGTTGATTGCTGTACTAGTGATTTATTTAACTTTAAAAGTAAGCGTTGCAATTAGCTTATTTATCCTTTTAGCCGCAGAATTTCCTCATTTTCGAAATTTTTAACGATTATTTAACAATGTTGTCCGGCAAGCAATATAAATATTTTTGATGACAGTTATTTTTAATTTTTTTTTTTTTGTCATTTGATCTCAATTCAGTTCAGTAAAAAAATACGTATGTAAGACTTGATAATGAAGTAATCTGGATAGCCAGAAGTAGTCGAGTAATTGAGATAAACGTGCTCAAATGCCATACAAAAATTGAACCAGTTACTTTTCAAACACACAATTTCTTTAATAGCTAGTTACTAAGACCAAATTTTTCATATATATACATATCAGAAAAAAAATGTTGCTTATCAGTATTTTAATGAACTGTTCATTTCTTACTTGAAATCAAATGCCATTAAGTCATAAATCATTTAATGGATATCACAGGTCTGAGCATTATTTTTAATTTTATGGCACATTATCAAAACCAACTAAATTTTGTTAATTGTTTTTATAAAATTCGAAAAAATTACCATCAATAATTCAATTCAATGCAATCATGAAAATAATGGAAATAAACCTATTAAACCATAAAAAATATTTTTATTGCATCCACTCGAAACATGAAATAGCTATTTATGTGCAATAAATACCTTTGTATTTGGCATCATCATTTACAAGACCCTTTTAGACGGTGTAATAAACCGACACAGAGCATCTTTGCGGTCATGAAGTATTACTTAAGCCAAACAAATTAAATAAAATCACAAGATACGCAATTTTTATTGTATCGTTAGAGAAAAACACAACAACAACAACAACAAGAACAGCAAATCACAAGCATTAAATTGTAGATACATGTTTTCCGTTATATACAATTATTATCAAAACGGTTGCAAAAATCTAGATACCCTATAGGAACAAACTAACTTGTTTTAAAAAACAACTAATTAAAAAACCAGTTTAAAATAAACCAGTATATGAACTAAATTGAATTATATTAAGGCGGCATCCACTTCAATTCTAAATAGTTTTTATTGCATTATATATGAAGTAATTGAAATACTACTTAAAAACAAGTGATTAATAAACTACTTTGAATTATATTAAGGCGGCAACTACTCTGATTTTGGCATGTTTTAATTGCAAATTTTTATTAGATTACAAGTTTATATATATATTAAACCATGTTATTTCAACAAATATTATTAGCTTTAGGCCATCATTAATAGTTTTCAATCGGTTTTTTTAAAGTAATTAAAAAATAATTTAAAAATAACTAATTTAACAAGTAGTTGAAAATATATGCGGTTTTCAAGTGATTTATTTTAAAGTATTTACAAAATAATTTCAATTTAACTAGTTTAACAAGTAGTTAAAAATATATTCAGACGAAAGTCAATTGACTTATTTAGCGGACATAACCATACAAAATATGTTAGTTCGTTCTATGGAAAAAAGTCAGAATTTCAACTAGTTGTGGTTGACAAAAAACTACTTTATCAACTACTTTTAAATTAGTTGATTTTCCTACAGGGTATTGTCTCAATTTAAAAATAAACAGACACATACATGCACACACACACACACACACACACACACACACACACATATATACACCCACCCACCCACACACCCACATACACACACATAGTTCCACAATTAGGCAAAATTTTACACACACCGTTTTTGTGGAGATGAACAACCCAGTATGCATTTACAGGTATTCGAAGGGCTACTAGCAGGCATTGAAATGGATTTCGGAGGCCTACCCTACTTGTAGCCAAGCCCATATACTTTTTTACATGAAATGGCCATATTTTTCATGCCTTCGGCTCTCCCGGCTTTACAGAGGCCTGCTATAAGCACTTCTTTAAAATGGCTTAAAGAAGGGGTTAACCAAAAAAAATTAAAAAAATATTTTTTTTATTTCTTTTTATGTATACCCACCACACCTCTACATATTTTGTGATTTTATTTTATTTTACATATTTTTGTTGGATAAGAATATTTCTAAGCCATGACGTTGATTACACTAGGCGCCAAAATCCAAAAAAATTTCTGTGATCCACATGCCACTAATTTTTTCTTAGGGACTTTGGCCTTCTAAACACGAATATCACTTTCTATGGATAAGTTTTTGAGATATGATTTTTTGAAAAAATGTCCCCTTTTTCCAGGATGTAGTGTCATAAATAGCAACCTATCTCGAAAACGAATTAACCAATTTAAAAAAAAAAAATTAAATCAAGACAATTAAATTGCCTACAAATTCTTAGAACAAACTTTGTCATTTGGCTCAGTAAATTTGACGGAATTAGAAGAAATTCGGCGAATTTTTTTTTTTTTTTTTGAAAAACTTCAAGTCGAATAATGTTTCAAAAATCTTAAAAAAAAATGGAAATCTCAAGAAAAAATCTTAGGTTATCATTTTTTACGTAAATATAGTTCTTTAACACACTGCCTTTGAGGAAAATTCATGGTAGAATAATGAAGTCATAGACCATTGAGTGAAGGTACCGAAATTCTACTTTTTTATGATATTTTAATTTTTAACGAAAAAGTAACCCTGAAATATAAGCAGAACCAGTTTTTGTAGGAAAAATATAATTCTTGTATTGCCTTGGGTAGCGAAAAATTAGACCTTATAGAAGCGCTCGCAGAAGCAACGAGGATGTCATGTGTCTTACTGCCAAAAGTAGCAGTATATGCACGCCTTCGTCAGAAGAGACCTAGCTTTATTGCCTATTGGGAAAGTCTTAGTTTTTACATAATAAAAACATATAAAAATCCACATAAAAATTTCAATTATAATCAAGATAATAATAGTTTGCCATTGTTAAGCTTTAACTGACTACTGAAAAAGGAAAAATAACAAATATGAAGAAAAAAATTTTAAGTTTTCTTTAAAGTTAAAGCCAAAGTAGCTTCAAGTACGCGTTCATTACACAACGGTAGCTTTTTTGTACCTCAACGCTATATTACTGCTAAAAATGGCTTAAATGCATGCAAATAAATGGCTAAAACAGGACCAGCAATAGTCAGCAAAACAGGGGAGAATAAAATAAAACAAAAGTTTTAATGTATACATTCAAGAGACTGCAAAAACAAATAGCTGCCAATTTTAGCGGCTTCACCATAATCTTGCCACCATCAATGCCTGCCGCGAAACTGAACTGTTACAGCTCCTCTTCTTTTTCTTCTTCTTCGAATTGCAAGAAATTAATTCAAAGACTATAGCTTGCGTGAGAGGAATAAAATGTTTTTTTTATTAGCTCCCCACCATTTATTTGTTGACTTTTTTATTGCTTTGAACCAAATAAATGAAGGCATGAATATTGCATGTAAAATGACGATGGTTGCAAGCCGAGGTGGCCAAAATTTGAAATTCTCTCAATGTACTGCGGTGTATTTTATGTAAATTCGTCGCGAGTTGGAATACGGATATAAACAGAAAATTTGTGTAAGTGGCACAAGATATAATATCTACAAAGACCGTTGAATTACTCAAAGATTTGAAAAAAATTGTCGAAACTTTACACCAAATTATTATGCAGACATTTCAAACTTTAGGTATTCTTTCACAAGGGCTAGAATTAAATACGGGTTTCCCTAAAAACTAACTTTTTTAAATAGCTTTCTGCATTATAACTCAAAGAATTTATTTTGGTAATTCATATGAACATAATCCTAAGTAAAGTTAGTAAAGAAAGGAGTATATTCTTAATATGGTTATTACACAGTGCGACAGCCAAAATATAGTAAGAAACCGACAAGTATTTCATCTTATTTCAAGGCTCCTTATCACGAAACTGGTACCCAAATTTCTCCAAAACGTCTGGATTTTATGAATAAAGTTCATTACCCTCGGTCAGTGTTGTAGATATGGTAGCCATGAAAAAATAACCAACTATCTCAAGTTATTGCCAATTGATTCTACTTGCAACGAAAGGTCCCCACGTGTCAATCACCGATTTGAATGATTTTCGGATATGTGATAAGAGACAAAAATCTAAGGTTGACGTATTTTTTTTAGAGTTTCAATATGGCGTTTCAAAATCAGGGAAAAATTTGCACTTCCAGTGCCATAATACCCCATAGATTTTCTATGGGTTGTAAATCAGGGCTATATGCAGGCCATTCTAAAATTTTAATTTCTCGCTTTTCAAACCAAGCCATGGATGCCTGAGATACATGAATGGACGCATTTTCCTGTTGAACTAGTAAGGAATGAAGCTTCGGCAGGGTACCGAAGCTCAAATATCCCCCCGCGGCCGTATTGAAGTATATTCGAAGTCCTTAGCCATCTATAAAATGCTTATGTATATTCTGCAAAAATATTTGTGCCATACGTTTAATTTTATTTTACCCTTAGCTGCCACATAGAGTAATTTATAGACTGCCCATTATGCTAAAGAATATATGTGCAAAATTTGATTGGTTTGTGCAAATACATGCCAACGATGTAAAATAATTTAGTTTAAAACTAAAGTGCCACGCCCCCCGTTTATTCCGCCCAATTTTCAAGGCTACTGACTGTTTATAATTTCAAAGAATATGGAAAATTTGAAAGAAGTTGTATAAATTCTATAGAAGGAGTTCGATTTAAATTAAAGTGGCACGCCCCTATTTAATTTCGCCTGATTTTTTGGA
This sequence comes from Coremacera marginata, assembly GCA_914767935.1. Lineage (NCBI taxonomy): Eukaryota > Metazoa > Arthropoda > Insecta > Diptera > Sciomyzidae > Coremacera > Coremacera marginata. Next base: position 230,567,764 of record OU612043.1, on the reverse strand, counting down.
CTTATCACCGCCCATTTTTCCACAGAATATATTTGCAAAATTTGGTTGAAGTCGGAAAAACGGTGTAGAGGGAGTTAGATGAGAATTAAACTGACACGCCCTTTGTCCAATCCCACCCACTTTTGTAGGCTTAAGACTTCCCGTTAAACTAAAGAATATATGTGAAAAATTTGGTTGAAATCAGAGAAACGGTGTAGATGGAGATAGATAAAAAATAAAATGACACGCCCCCTGTCTAGTACCACTCTTTTTTATAAACTACGGACTGATAATTATGCCAAATAATATGTGTGCGAAATTTGGTTTAAGTCACCCACCTTTTTTAGGCTTAAAACTTATAATTATGCTTAAAAATATATGTAAGAAATTTGGTTAAATCGGACAAACGCTGTAGATAAAGCTAGTTTAAAAATAAAGTGCCACGCCCCCCGTCTAGTACCGCCCAATTTTATAAACTTAAGATTGCTCAAATTACCAAGGATTATGTGTGCAAAATTTGGTTGAAGTGAACGAACGAGAAAGGTAAGTAATGAAAAAAATATACCTGCTTGGTATAAAAAGGTGTCTGCTAAGTAGCTTCTATTCACGACGGAGGGTTTATCTGCCTTTTCAATGCCTTAAAATTTATTAGCAAAAATTGCTTCAGTTTTACACAAAAATTAATTTACTCTTTCTGTATTTAAAAAACAAGGGTTCTTTATTTGATTTTTTGTCGAAATTTATCTTCTTCTTCTATCTATCTATATATATAAAAATCAATTCTTGTGCGTTAGTCCCGCTAAAACTCAAAAATGGCTCGACCGATTTGGCTGGGGTTTTTTTTTTATTTTGTTGATAATTGCTTCCGAATGGTTTAAGAGAAAAACTTTAAAATTTTGGTGGAAAATTTGGAAAATCGCGAAAACCAAAACAGGTGTTTTTGTATGGAAATGATGTATTTTGAATGAAAAATGTTACTTAGCTCAGGAAGTTCTTCACCGATTTCTTCGAAATTTGGCAGAGAGGTAAGCTATCACTCAGGTCAAGTTTAAATATATGTCTATTTTATTTTCCGCGCCCATTCAGATCGCCTTCTAAAGGCGTTGAAACAGTTTCACAATATGTTGAAAAACGTTGAAACTCAGAATTAAAACTCGAAAACGACTGCACCGGTTGAGCTCAAATCATTGAGCGCTGTTTTACAAACTGTGTTGAAATACGCTAAAACCTCCTAAGCTGCTCATCTGATTAGCATAAAAATTTAAATATAGTGGTTTTAGGGTACGGCGAGTATTATGGCGCTATTTCTTTTACTTTTCCTTGAACTGCAGTGGGCGCTGTAGTACAAATATTTTCAAAATACGCGAAAAACTCCTGAAGCGTATGATTGTAAGGATTTTCGGGTAGGCAGAGTCAATTGGACATGTTAAACTTTATTTCAATGCGCTTAGCCACGTGTGCAGTCCAAGAGCTGCCAATCAAACAACGAACAAGCCTGGCAAACGAAAAAAAAACTGAACGAAGTTTCATTACAAAAAAAAAAAATAAATTTCAGGTTGCCGAAAAAAAAACAATTTTAGCAACAACCACTAATTTGAAACGTGATAAAAGGCAACTAAAACCGAAAATTAGTAATATTTTTAATCCTTCTACACCGTTTGTTCGACTTCAACCAAATTTTGTACATATATTGTTTGGTACAATGAGCAGTCCGTGGTCTAGAGTGGGCGAGATTAGACAAGGGGATGTGCAACAATCTGTAACGCATCTTCTTCTAATAGCTGATGGTGTCAGCCAATGATTCAGGCCAACATAATGTAACTTTTTTTCTGGATTTTCGTAAATTTTTCGTTTCCGGCTTCGACCAGGGACTTCCAGAGCAACGCCGCACAGTGTGACGAGCCCATATAGCGATGGGACAAAAATAGAAGGAGTAACTTTAGAGTTATGAAATTTTGCAAGAATGAGTTTTATGGTAACAGAATTGTTCTCACAAAATCAAATCGGATGAATGACACAGTCAGCTCCCATTCAACTGAAATGGGTAATCTGGTACTCGTATACTTCTGTTATATTTTTCGGAAAAAAATTATCCCAGATCAATAAAAATTCGTACGCATAATTATTTTACAGAAAGAAATATTTGGTATTAAAAAAATAATAAATAATCGGTATTCTAGTATATTTCCCAAAAAAATTATCCCAGATGAAACAAAGTTGGTACGCATAATTATCTTATAGCAAAAAATAGTTTCATATGTGAAACAAATGCATGACTATAAGTTTGACGGCTTAAAAAAAATCTTATTTTTCCTCTGAATCTGTTTTGCATTGTAGCCAAAACATACCCCAGAAAATTACCTACAAATAACTTCTTAATTATTTAGCTGCTGCAGACAAAATTTTCAGGAAACTATTAAAAAGGCTTCCATTAAATTCATATTGAAATTCAAAAAAATACTGAATATGCGTTCTTTTTTTTTTATTGGCGTTTTAAGCTTTTGGAAATTATCGCATTTTTTCCAGACAAATTTTTGCATTTTTCAAAAACATGCTCTAGAAAACTGCCCATAACTTCTGTATTTGTAAATTTTCACAAACCAAATTTAAAGAGAATGTAATAAACCATTTTTAAAAATTTCCTTTTAGTTTTGACATCAAAAAGCTTTGTAAACTATGCAAAAGCTGTGCCAGCTTTAAGCACAATCTACTATTGTGGTACCATATGGAACCGCTGGGCACAAAAAAGATTATTTTGGAAAAGTAAATGCTTCTTTTTTGATTATAAATACAAATATATCATTGGCAAAAAATTTGATTAAAAATGAAAAAAAAAAATAATTTTTCATTGCCATGTTTGTAAAAACAGATATTTTTGCTGTTTTTTTTTTAAATGGCTTTTATCAGGAGTCTGGTAGAAAAGCTATACAACCTAGAGACACAAAAGTTACTATATCTTTATTAGAAAGAAATAACATTCTCCTAGTTGAAACCTAAATAAACTTCACGGGTATATTTCGTGGTTAATTCGGGTTAATATACAAACGCGGAAATAATAAATAATAAACAACGAAACAATGTGTGAAAAAATGGCAGTTCTGCGCACTTCTGATTACTATCTCGCTGGCTGATACAGTTTATTTTCGTTTCATTTTATTATTTACACTTTGACGACTGCTTACCGCGAAAATGCAAAAACAAAAACACGACCTTTAACAAAAACGCATGCACAAAAACAAAAAACAACCGTCCAGAATGTTGATGCTGATAGCCTCGCTGCTTCTGCGCAATTGCTATTGTAAAAGTTATTGTTTTCGTCTGTTCATTTTTGTTGTTGAAATTAGAGTTGGTAAATACTTACCATTGAGGAGGAGTAAAATATCCCTCACTCACCTCAATACAACTAAACTCAGAGCATTTCGTTTTGTTTCTTTCATTGGAAATGAAAAACAAACGAGCGATCATTCGTTAATCTACGAATGAGCGAGCGAATCGTTTATTTGCGTTTCTCTTTCGTTTCTGTTCACAGCATGCGCTTTTGCAGAGCATAAGCCGATATATGAGCTCACTATTTTTTTTCTCCTCACTCAGATTATTTGACTCTATTCTGCACTCTTTTCAATGATAGTTATATACAGTGAAAACTGAGTGAGTTTGATTTTCATGTCATAATTTTTTTATCATTCGTTTCTATTGGAGTTTGTTTGTTTTCTGTTTTTTTATGAATTCGGTGCTGGGGCCAACACTAGGTAAAAATAGGTCGCTGAATCCGAATCCGAACACAAATAGAGGGGACTATCTGTCCCCCCCTTTGCAATATTTTTAAGGGGGAACCAAAACATGTGTTTGACTTACAATTTGACTAACAATGGACAGTTAAGCACGTGTATCGATGTCTCTCCTAAAAATGTGCAAAATGGGGGGCTGATAGACCCCTCTATTTGTGCGTCTCAAAAATGCCTCCCCTCTTAGAAATCCACAAAAAATGCTTAATTTTTACCTATATTGCTTCTGAATAAGCAAATATCAAAATGATAAGTATCAAAATACTTATCATTGATGAATTCATATGATTTTCAGCTCATATAAAGAGCACAGCATTTGCAGAACTCGAGGGATGACAACAGTGACAATGTTTTCACAACGATGACCGCTTTTGTACACGGACGAATAGCTAATACAAGTGTTTAAGGAGTTTATGCGAGAGCGTAGCGTTCAACGAATTGCTCTTAGAAGATTATGCATTGCTTCTGTTTTAATAAATGATAACTCGAAAGAGCGAGAGCTCGAGAGAGAGATTGCTCTACGCACTCTGGTTGAGATAGAAATTGAGGTGAAGTACAAATATAAAAACCTATCTTAAAATCTACTAACAACGCAATGTCTTTTTTCTATTAAAAATCAATGCAAAATCTTTCGTTTCAAAATTTTCACCAATAAGATAATTAAACTTCTTTAATCTCCAAGCAATAAGCGTGCACTATGGACACCAATAAGCTCAATAAGCTACTTAAAGTTGTAAGCAATAAGCGTCCACTATGGAAACAATAAGCTCAAGTAAGCTGATTTAATCCAAAGTGCCAATAATCTTCAGAATAAGCGTTCTCTATAAACGCACCCTTCGGCCTTAAATTAAAAATTTTATTACTGTTATGATGGCATCCATTGATCATTGTGCATGCTACACACCCCCCGGGCGGCGCCGGGTATTTCAGCTAGTTTTTTTTAAATGTCCTTTTTACATTTTAAATAAAATGCAGAAGGTCATTCTAAAAATGAGCAAGGGAAATTAAATAATTAACAGAAATCGAGCTTGCTAATACAGACTTGGTATGAAAATATGTCTATTTTTAGTAAATACTTTTGGTTGGAAAGAAATATTGGGATACTTTTTCCAAATAAATTACTTTTGAAGCTAGACAATTTTGTTTAGCCTACTTATGCTTATTCAAGTATTCATTCGGCGAAAAAATTTTGGTTGAAACATTATTGGCTTGTAATAGTTTCATCATCCATATATGTGTATATACATATTTTGCTATCATTTACATATTTCTTTGGCATTTGACAATTGACAGATTCATACTTTTACATTTAAGAAGTTAGTAGCCCTGTATTTATACCTCAACAGCTACTGGAAAAAAAAACTAAAACTAAATTGAAAATACAAATACAGTGCTTAAAATTAGCCAAAAAGCTAAAATGCTTTTACTTTCATAACAACTCTAGTCTCATGCATGATTTATGTCAGACACCCAACACTCATCATTAAGTCTTCTAGCCATTAATTATTTTATGTACTCGTACTCCATGTTCCAAGTTATCTAACGGAGCAAATATAACTTTTAAGTAGCTTTGTATTAAAAGTCTCAGAGATGAAAGCATTTAAGCTTCTCTATTACAGCAGCATACTGTAATAAAACACAGCAACTGGCAACCATTAAAAGGCAATTTAAAATTTTTGACCATGTTTTTTGTTTTATTTTGTGCAAAATTTAATATCAGCAATTTAGTTTTTTTTTTTTTTTTCTTGTAACCAACTTCACTTCACTTTTGATAACTTCTACTTTTTCGTGTATTAACTCCAGATCCAATCTTTTGCAACAGTGCTTAAAGCAAAGCGCGCGCCAAACGCTAGCAAATGATATTACATACCAAAGCGGCATCTCTCATCATCTTCCGCATCTCCAACATCATCTTCGGCATCAACATTCATCTTTCAGCTGGCAATAATTGTGCCGCATTTGCTGTTGAAATGTTATTACTTTGAAAGATCTAGACAAACAAACATACAAATACCAATGGACTCTGAAGTAGTTCTTTGCAGTACATCCCCCACTGCATTCCACTCACCATTCAGCAGTAGCTTGAGGTTATGAGGTCCAAATATTCCCGCAGCAATTTCTGCCACACAGTTTCTGGTTGTAATTTAAGTTATTGTATTTGTTGTAGCCTTTGTAGTTATGCCAAAACAAAAACCCTTACAAGACCAGTCATTTTCAAGCCACAGTAAGTTCAGCCGCTCAAAAACTCGCCTGAGAAGAAGTGAGTTGAGTTGCTGCATTGTGTAATGCTTTAATAATGACCACAACAAATTTATTATAAACGACGAATTTTCCACTCAAGTTGCTGGCTTTGTCCCGACGTAGATACTCGTGGTTGGCCATTCTGGCGCGCCATAACTACCACCTATGCAGACCATGTGATTTTATACACTTGTATGTATTTGCATTTAGCATAATAATTTTTCTTAAATAAGTAATTTTATATACCTCAATTTTTAAGCGCTATGTGTTGCACTTTGTGTGTTGTTATTCTTGTCGTTTATTGCCTGTAAAGTCTTAACAATATAAAGCCATTAAGATATAATTTAATCACTTTTATTAACCACCTTCGTGATTTCAATGAAATTACTTTCTGTGATTCTTTTGTAGTTAATGTGAGAGGGGGGGGGGGGGGGGGGGGAAATAAATATTCTCTTGAGGGCCAAGGTGAAGTTTAAGGCCAACTATTTGCGCCATATTAAGGCCTAATGGCAGTGTAGGAGCTTCAAAATTAAAAAAGTTTTTAGCAATTCATATTCACGAAACCATTTACTGAATACTTTTGTTTTAAAGTACAAATGTTAATTTGGTATGCATGCTAAGGTACTATGTACCCATTTTCGTGCCAAAAATATTATCCGCCTATTTCTTCATGCATTTTCATTAATGTTTTTATTTTTAAATTTCAATATACCACATTGTAAAGTATTTACATTACAATTTCATCCAAATCGATACGCGAATCGTTGCTATTTTTCATTAATTAATTAATTTTACTAAACTGATGAAAGTAAATTGATCCAAGGTTTTACAAATATTAGCTAACGCATCTCGATTGACCTTAGCTCTGGACAGTTCGGTAGATTCGTTGCGCTGGGAACCAAAACCATAATATTCTTCTCATACCAAGCCAATCCCACTTGGCCATAGTGACATGAATCCAAGGTTAGGCCAGAACAATGTGGATACCTCATGTGAGCGTATGAAAAGCAGCAGCCACCTTTGGAGACATTCTTTAACATAAATCTCACCATTGATTGAGCCAGATGTCCAAAAAAAGTTCAACTGCTCTTGCCACAACTGTAAACTGCCTTCCAAACTAAGAATTTTTCAGGAATTTTGTAATCTTTTGCACTCTAAACTTCTCATCATCATTCCCATAATAAGTGGCAATATAAAATTCCTATCCAGGAAGCTGCAAGAAGTCCGCTAGAAGGTACACACAGAAAAATACCTACGGCGTAATATCATTTGGGTAACTATTTTTGTATGAAGCCTAAGAAATGGTGTAAATTTCATAAGTTTTTTGTCAACTTGGGCATGCCAAAATTGTATAATAAGCCAAAGTTATTTATGCAAAAGCAAATTGAGGTTCTTACAATCTTTTCACTCATTGCAGCGCTTTCTGTCATACGCCGTCATATTTGCTTTCCTTTTATTATCATTTTTACAAACGTGCATGTATTTCAAAGTAATTTATTCGTAACCTTGACGAAGCAAATAGAACAGAAAACACCTAAGTGGATCACAGCGAGAAGCACGCAAGACTACTGACGAGTTGACATCATTAATTAAAAATTGAGTGTATTAAAAATGGAAAAACATAAAAGTGAAAAAAGTGTCAAACATAACTGAAAAGATGAAAATCATAAGAGAACAACGCTTACCTAAGGTTATGATGCCCACCAAGTTCTTTTTAATATTGCCTAAAATCTACGCCAAACCCATTTTAGCAGAAGGTTGCCTAAATTTTCTTTGTAGTATTGTATAAATACTTAGATTACCCATTCTGACTGAAAGTGTTAGGCAAATTATACCCGAAATCTTTATAATTTACACTTTTTTCTCTGTGTGTACGTGTCGTTGTCCATTATGCAGCACTGATATTACTGATATTACACTTTTTCCGAAACCGTTTTCTTAGAAATTGATGTTTCGTTTTTGCTTGTGTTTATTACAACAAGAATATATAATCTTAAATTCTAAAAATACTTCCTAGGTCCGCTGTGGGGATCGAACTAGTACCCCATCGATTGAGAGTTCTATACACTACCCACCAATCTCAAATCCGTTGTCACGCAGAGTTGCCAACATGAACTAGTCTTTTCTTATCTGTGTAAAAGAAGGGCCTATCTTGGAACCCAGTGTTGATGGCCTTTCCTTGGTATGGTATGAAAAGTTGATATAACACACCCTTTTCCACTAAAATGACTTGTTCTATCGTTTCCATAAACACCTTAAAAAAAAAGGGTTCTATGTAATGCAAATAAGACATTATCTAGATTCCTTTAATCCATATTTCAAGGAAAGGAAATGTTGGGTTTTCTGTCAAGGATCTCAGCATCCTAAACTAATATCGAAGTTGTCGTAAGTCATGCACCTTACAGTTTCAGCAAAATTCAATTGATGTTATTGAATTTTATTAAAATTTTTGTTTAATTTTAGGTATAATGTACGTGCAGAGCCTTGCACGTACGTTCGCTCGTTCGTTCGTAGAAAAAAGATGTTCGTTCGTTCGTTTTTAGAAAATCGGAATTAAAATTTTGTTCGTTCGTTCGTAGGAAAATTTCATGAAAATTTTATGTTCGTGCAAGGCTCAGTATACGTGCACCAATAAAAAACATGTGTGTGGCCGCCACGCACTGTAGAAATGAAACTTTTACCCAAAAATTGAATTTCTGAGAAGATTGCTAATTAATTTTATTAACATTCCCTTCTTCAGTGCAACCAAATGGTTAAAAAGCTGTCTGCCTTCATACCAGTAGGCCAGTGCAAGGAATGTTTTTTTTTATAAAGCCAACTAGTATTTTCAATATTCGTGGCATAGTGGGTAGAGTGTGTGAAGGGAAAATTAGAACCTGTGAAGGGAATAATGCATTTTCCCCTTTCCGTACTCGCAACGAACCACGCATCGCACCATTGCCTCCCTTGCATCAAAGCGAACAAAATACGAACAATCCTGTAAGCAAGCATAGTATAGATCTTCCAATTTATTCCATAGGATGGATGCCAAAAAGAATTTATTGTTTATCCAAAATAATCATCATCATTTAGTTTAAATTTTTCTTAAAACTAAACAAAAACTACCTTTATGATTGTAAATATTTTTAATTTAAAAAAACTACAAAGTTTTAACTGCAGTTAGTACCACTAACCCTTCACGCAGAGAAATTTTTCGTTTAGCGCAACTGGAAAACTAGCCAATTATACTTCGTTTGCGAGCTGTAGTAGCTGCAAGAGAATATTCAGTTGTAACTAACGAAAAAATGGCGAAAAATATCGAAAAAATAAAAAAAAAATAGCAACGCAATTCGGTTTAATAGAAATAGCATTTTTATTGAATTTTAATATTAAAATTTTTATTTTATTATAAAACATTTCTTCTAACACATAAATCCAATATGATTTGAAATAATTGAAATTTATCTTACTTCAATCATAGGAATTCGAACCCGGACTCGTCGATGTCTGGCTTACTGCGCGCTCTGCTTTACGTGTTGCACCACCGTCAATTGAATTTTCGGTCGGCTAATATTCGACTAGTGCTGCTGCTTGGAGTTCAATTGTATTGAAGTAAAGTTTCACAATTTTTTTCCGTTTATGCCAAAATTTAAACATTTGTCATGGACAGAAGCTCGACAGAAGCCCGACAAAAACGAAAACTTTCCAACAGATTTTTGTGGTGGCCGTGGCATAGTGGTTGAGGTGCTTCATTTGTATGCGAAACAGCCTAGGTTCGAGTCCCCAGCTGACACAAATGTGTTATTCGTTTTTTTTGTTTGGTTTTATTAGAAATTGAATTGAATTGAATTGAATTGAATTGAAATAAAAATTGAATAGAAATAGAAATGCAACAAACAAATATCCTTATTTGCCGCAATCACAAAATTACACACGCTTATAACAAACGAAATTCTTTTCCTGCAACTAAATAACCCGTTTTCCGCAACTTTTTCCGTTTCTCGTAACTGCTGAAACGTTTGCAAAAAACGTTTCTAAGCACGATAAACGAAGTTCGTTTACTGCAAATTGGCGATAAACGTTTTTTTTCTCTGCGTGTTTGCTTCGTGGTCAGAAGCTCTGACCTTATACTACCGAGCATACTTGTTTGGGTTTATTTTATCGTGCCTACACAGTTAAAAATGTTGATGCATTTTTCGTTATAAGATTTGCATCGTATTTTATGTCGCATTTGCGACGATATTTAATGCTAAATGATGCAGACACGTGTATATATATAGAAGAAACGCCAACATTATCATAAATATTTCTCACACGGTACAACATCCGACTTCGATATCAAAAATTTAAAAATGTAGGAATAGTTCGCGAAGATAACCATCGAAAGCGATATCGATTACGATTTGAAAAAGATACGTTTGGCAGCCATAACGGATACTTCGTAAACGAAGGTTCGCTTATGTTTCGAAAAATTATTCGTTTACATCCACAGCGTTTATTCTTATATTATTAATCAAAATTATATTTTCTACTTTTTTCTCTAAGGTGGATACTTTCGGATAACTTTTTTGGCACTTTCAGACCTACTTTTATTATTACTGACGCGATAGCACTGGTATAAAATAACTTTCGATTTTTGATCGCCAATTAGGAAATATTATGAAATTTTTCTTCGATAAAAGCTCGTTGCAGAGGAACTTTAGCTGTAATGTGCCTTTAAACTGATAGCTCAGTTGGTATTGGAAGAACTTGTAATCAGTATTCTGTGCGTTAAAATACCGCAGCATGCGAATATTTTTTTATTTTGATATAAATGTGAGTTAGAACCTTTATTTAAATTATATGAAAGATACAATATTTATATTGAAATTCTCAGATCTAAGAATAAAACAAATTTTAGATTCAAAGTTGCATTCGTTAATATTGCAGCATGTGCAGTTTCCAGATCAATCAATCAATGCAATCAATCTGAATTTATCACAACTCAATTCGAAGAAAAGAAGAGTCTTCTGAAAAAAGCTACGTTCGAATTCAAAATTTTTAGGTCGTACTGTACTTTCAGATTATTGAACGAATTTTTATTGAATTCAATCATTAAAGAAAGAGAGAAGTACCGATTGTTGATTTAACATAAGTATGAGCTACTCAAATAAATATGTCTACGTAGCCCAGTGGTTAGAACAGCCGACTATTGATCACATCGTACTATGTTCAATCCTCAGTGGAAGCAAAAATATAAAAACATTTCAAATAGCAATTTTTTTCGTTACAACTAGTGCGGCTACTTGCTATATTGTTGTTTTCATAAGGACCATTTCGTTACATTGGTTTACCCCCCATCTAGCCCACCGTATTGTTGTGTACGCGTCTATAAGAGTTTTACTTCAAAAAGTTTCACTATTCATGGAGAAAAAAAGATTACTACAATTTGATGCCAGAAAGTACAATTTATATCTAGGCTTAGTACAATTCCAGAAAAGTCATTTCCCATCCCTGGCTGAACATAAAAAGAGAAGATAGAGAGTAACATGAAGTTTATTGAAACTCTCGCAAACACAAGCTGGTGGAAAGAAAACGGTCAAGCAATGCGTGGGGCATCGGGAATGATTTCATACAAATATTTACATATTAATTAAAAATAGTTAAATTTAATATTCTAAAACTTATTTTATAACAATCGGCCCAGTATTTTTGGAGTTTTACTAGACGAATGACAGAGAACGTAACGGTTGTGTTTATGTTCAACACTGGATTTCACTCCTTATATAAAATCGATTCTAATGGCGTAAACTCCAAAAAATATAATTAACAAAAAAATAAAACAGCAAGATCTGTAGTCTGTTCTATGAAAATCGAGACTGGGTACTACTTAAGTCATCAAATTTAAATAATAAATCCTCTTGATATCTACTTTTGTACGTGAATATTGAAGTTTTCAGTAACTGTCCGTAAACAAAAGGGACAATTCATATTCCCATGATATCGCCATGTTGAAAATACTAATTGGCTTTATAAAAAAAAAACCAAGTTCTTGAACTAATACTGGTATGAAGGCAGACTGCTTTTTAACCATTCGGTTGCACTGAAGGAGGGAATGTTAATAAAATAAATTAGCAATCTTCTCAGAAATTCCATTTGTGGGTAAAAGTTTCACTTCTACCGTGCGAGGCGCCCACACTCATATTTTTTCCATACATTATATAAACCCTAATTACCTTCGCCGGATATTTTACCTAGTATATTGAAATTATTTATGTCCCTAAACATATGATTTTTTGTCAACAAGTTAAAATTATTTTAATTGTAAATGGACACGAGCAATATTAATTTAAGTTTCTTAACAAATGTGTAAAATTCGTTTTATACTAATGCTGTCATATATTACAGCCCAACAAGACGAGAAAAGCCAGAGGAGGAAAAATTCCTTGACATAACAGCTTGTTTAAATAAAAAATTAAAAGAAAAATTTAAAAGAAAAAAAACAAAATTTTTTTCGATTTTTTTTTTCATATTTCTATTGCTCAGATACTCAAAAACATTTTCCCAAAAGGATTTTTCAAAATTCGAAATAGTTTAGGAGATACAGGCATTTTTGTGTAGGTTTGTTTTCGTCAAAATAACGCATCAGCAAAGTTGTTTATTTGCCTGCAGTCATTAGTCGAAAATTCTGTGGAATTCTTCCAAAATATGTATTGATATTACAAAATATACACACACAGTATGTATACATGCAGTATGTATACATGCATGTTTTGATTTAGGGGTTGAAATGATTTTGAGCCCAGGTGTTCACATGAAAGAAGCAAACGAACGAGATTCAGTACGAATCGCACCAGAAAACATGCACAAACAACCACAGTGGGAGTGCGGGCAAGATGGAGGTAGATGCCGTGAAGGAAATGTTTGCCTCATCGATCGAAAAATATGGCATAAAATATGAAAAATATATTGGCGATGGCGACAGCAAAACCTTCAAGGCCATTATAGACCTTGATCCGTATAACGGCGACCCCGTTGTCACAAAAAAGGAGTGCATCGCTCACGTGCAAAAACGCATGGGCACACGGCTGCGCAAGGCCAAAAAAGAAAACAAAGGCATCGGTGGAAAAGGCACTGGCAAACTGACAGACAAAGTCATAAGCGAGCTGACTACTTACTATGGACTTGCTATTCGACGTAATAAGGACTCTGTGGAAAACATGAGAAAAGAAATATGGTCAACATATTATCACAAAAGTTCAAGTGATAGTAATCCACAACATATGTATTGCCCACCTGGTGAGTCCAGCTGGTGCGCCTATCAAAAGTCAGCAGCAGAAGGCTCATTAGCCTCATTTCACCACACGTACGCCCCACTTGATGGAAAGGTTCTGCAAGTAATGAAGCCCATATACGAAGCGTTATCATCCGACGATCTACTCAACCGATGCACTGGAGGTGAAACGCAAAATTGTAACGAATCGTTCAACTCGCTTTTGTGGACCTTTGCGCCGAAACATATCCACTGTGGTGCTACCACAGTCGAAATCGCAAATTTTCTGGCAACCTGCATTTTTAACGAAGGCTTCACAAGTATTTTAAAAATAATGTCAACAATGGGTATTGTCATCGGCCCACAAGCCGAGATGTATGCTGAATCTCGCGACGGAAAACGACTTCAACGCTCAGAGCTAAAAACGTACGCATCATCGAAAGAGGGTCGCACAGCCCGCAGAGCCCAAAAAGCCATGGAAAACTCGTTTTATGAGATGGAGGAAGGCACACTTTATGGGGCTGGAATTGCCGATTAATATTCGTAAGTATTGTATTAAAAAAATATGTGTTAATGTCATTTGTGTGCCTCAAAATTGAAGTCAAAACTTTAAACGCGTTTTTCTCGAAACCATGTTTTTCAAAACTTTGCGCACGATAACTCAAACAGTTTTTGACCGATTTTGATATATGAGGCATAAAACGACGCAGAATTTACGCCGCTATAGCCCCTACCTCAAACTTGCCGAAAAAATAATGTTTACTATTTTTTTTCTACACTAGACTACAAAAAAAAAGGTCGAAATTCGATTTTTCATTTTCAAAGTGGCGGCTCCCCCCCTAAAAAAATTTCGATTTTGTTTCCGAGGTAGGGGCTATAGGGACATTCATTCTAAGTAACTGAATATTTTTTTTTTTCAGACGATGTTTACACTTGGAATCGTGCGCAATTTGGACCCACCTTTTTTCCGGAGAACCTCGTTACCAGGCCGAGAACTTTCTGAACGGTCCATAAATTCACTTTTTCAAAATTTTGTATTTTTTTCAATAAATTAAGCTACCCAAATCAAAAAACGGAACTAAAATATCTTTACTCGTTCTCTTTCCACAATATTTTGAAAAAAGGCTAAAATTTGGCATAGATTACCAGAGGACCCCCTTAAACAACAACACAGAAATGATATTAAAATGTAGGTCAGGCCAGCCATTCAGCATTATCCATCACTTAATTTAGGATAATCAAAAAACGTTATATTACTACTTTAAACATCAGAATAAATACAGCACGTCACAAGAAATAAATAGCTGTTGTTGCGTTTACCCCAGTTGACCGAGTTAAAAAACACGTAATAAATGCCTTGTTATGCAAGGATTAAACAACCAATCATTTAACATGACAGCAACAACACCAAAATAGTTTTCTTGCTTACAGAACGTTGATATCAAGCTGAGATGATGTATGAAAACGTAAAAGTTGGCCATGTTAAGTTACAACTTCAACGGTGAATGTGTTGTCGAGGGTTGGGTGACAGGTAAAGACCACAAGATAGATGGATGAAAAGACAGAGAAGAGGCGGTAAATGTAAAAAGAGTTAAATATCAAGAACGTCAACATTAAAAACAATAAAAAAAAAATGTCAAAGTCAAGATCCACAAAAACAGCAAAAATAACAGGAGAAACATCGAGCATTATGCAATCAAGGCTACTCGATTCAAACGATCCAATTTAAGGACCACAAAACCAAAACCACTACAAAGACTGAAATATTTAATGAAAAAAAAAAAAAAAATAAAAAATTAATAGGGAAGACAGGTAAAGGATTTTTCTGACGTTGTTGATGCATTCGCAAGAAAATAGCATACAATATTTTATTTTTTGAAACTAGTTAGTAATAAGTGAGATAGTTTAGTAGTCAATGTCTTTGCTTCGCCTCTACTTCATTAGAGATTAAAAAATTCAACTTAAATATGCCGGAGGCAGGCAGTAAATGAAAGGAATTCACATTTGTACGTTTCAAATATTATGCAAAATAAATTGAGATTATTAGATAGAAAGGCTAAAATTTTTATTGGGATGCGCTGCGGTAATAAAATAAATGCTTGTGCAACAATATCACCAACAAAAGCCAGTAAGTCTCAGGAAAAAACAACAAACTATCTTTAATGCCTGAAATTGACATTTCTACCTTGCCCTCCTCCGCACTCCACACAGCTAACTTCCGTCTCACTGCAGCACACCAATTAAGTCTTGCCAATTTTTGAAGGAACAAAAAATTTACTTCATTAACTGCACCTCAAAAGCGCCCAAAAAATGTAAAAAAATATGACATAAACCTGCTGCAAGAGTGGAAAAACTTTCGCTTTCATTTTCATGGCACATTCCACATGCTACTTCTTCTGTTTCAGCTTCTTCGTTTGCCAGCCAAATTAATTTAAATTTGGCTCCAAAGTATTTTTTTATGGCTTTGCAATAAATATACAATGGCACTCAGCAATTAAGCTACCTACCCGGCCCAATCGACCGGCTGACCGATTTGCACATCGTGATCACTCTGGTCGCTGGTTTACTTTGGAATCTCGTTAAAAGGTTTTTGCACTCATTTTTTTCAAAGTAGGTGTCATCATAAAGCACTCTGCTGCAACCTCTGCATGCCAGTTTTTTTTTTTTTTAACTGGTGTTAAATTACGTCAGGTAAGGTTTATGGTATTTGGACATCGCCTCTTGCAATCTGCCAAAATTATCAACACATCTTTTTACGTTTTCGATATTTTGACAGCATTTTTCATGAGTTTCGTGCAGTAACTCCTAGTACCAGGTACTCGCTCTTTAGCCCATGCACCACCTTTGTCTTGTTAGATTATGGGACCATTATGGGACTTATTAATTTGTAAGTGGCGTGTGGGATTTTATCGCAGGGAGTTTCTTTAAGCATGTCATTAAAAATTAAAAAATAACTTCATTCAGCGTACCTTTAAGCGTGTATATAGCGTGTATGATAAATTTTAATATGTAAACATTTATTTTTCAGTTTTGAAAAATTAAAATATTTTTGATTTATTTATTAAAATTGTAAGAATTATGACTCCCATTAAAACACATCTTATAACGGTCTTCAAACTTGTCAAAAAATATCATTAAAATATTGATTTCTTATAAATAAAAAATGTCATGAGTCATGGGCGTAGCCAGGATATCAGTCAAGGGAGGCAAATGTTTTAAAGTCAAAATTCTTTAAAGAAGTATACAAAAACACAGCGAATTAGATGAGTAGACAAAACTGATGTAACGAAAAGTGGATCCTATATAAACAACAGCAATTCGCCGTTCATATATAAATGTTTTCAATCTTGTTTCTATCACTATACGATCCCACTAACTTTCGATCTTCAGATGGAAGTTCTAACCACTGGACCACGCAATTATTTAAAATAGTTGCTTATGATCATCTTAAATTAAGTATTAGTTCATCTTTTCTTCCATATATGACGACGTTGAACTGTGTCTTGCCTTTATTAATAGCACCTAGTGCACAAGCCACAAAGTTTACACAAAATTCCGGAAAAAGTACCAAAACGTGTTGTCATTGAATAATTATAATATAGGAAGGGAAATTGTCTTTGCCCTTGACTATCAGTATGTAATTAGGTGTATGCAGCGTACAGACATCGTTTCCAGGTTGGCCATAGAATGTCTAACCAAACTCAATAGGTGCGCTCAGACAAATGAGCTCACGCTTATGTGGGTGAGAGGACATTCTGGCATAGAACAGAATGAAAATGCTGTTTCTTTAGCGAGAAAAGGATCAGCAGAAGAATTCTGCGAACCAGAACTACGTATCGCCATAGGCGACAACATGGTGGCAGGCCTTATTAAGCAATGGACGGACTCGGAACACCGTACAAGGTGGGAAGAAGCTGTTAATTGCAGGCAATCGAAGGCGGCCGTGAAGTGGTCTCGTAGTGAGGCAGCAAAAGTTATCCGTTACAATCGAAAAACTTTAAGCTGACTTACTGCACTGGTCACAGGACACGGTCCCTATATGTACCATCTCAGGAAGATGACTCTGACCGAGGATGATACGTGTAGGTTATGCCTAGAGGAGCCGGAAACATCAACACACATTCTGTGCCAGTGCCTTGCGTTGGCAAGCATAATATTAACCATTCTGGGACGTCCATTTATTGGCGAAGCCGAGATTGGTCAACTGACTTACAAGGATATGGTTGAGGTGACAAAGGATGCCTATGAAAGGATCATGCTCACTTATGAGGGCTCTGAGCGGTAGCATCCTTTGTTCAATGGAGACGAAAGAGGACCCACTGTGGTCCGCGTCGGTCAATCCCCGATTTATTATATATATATTATATATAGAAAGAAGACTGCAAAAAATCACCACAACGCTTTTCTAATAGCGTTGCAACCAACTTGCAAACCATCAATGGTTAAAGCCAGATTCATGCACATAGTTAAAAATAGTCCCAAAGTCACCCCAAAAATAAACAGAAATAATAACAGAATTCTTCAAGCTTAGTGCTACTGCAACATAAAATTCCCGAAGAAGTCCTAAAATAAACATCCTTGCTAACATTAGAAAAGCATACAAGCTGAGATTGTTTATAAATAAGGCGAAAAATATTCCTTGCAATTAGATGGCGAAATTATTATTCTTATGTTGATTAAATTGTTTTGTTTGTTTTTTGTTTCGAAGCTTACAGCTTAATAATATTTCCATTTACTATTTAGTTTTTAGGAACATTTGTTGTTTTTATGCAGGGCCGAAAAACAACCCTGCTTACACTGCAGGATCAGCTGCAAAAACTGAGTAGTAGGGTAGAAGGGGAATCATTCGCCATGGGGGCACATACGCCACCTCTACTTTTTTCCTAAAATAGCAACACTATTAAATCGAAATAAGCATCATTTTATGCAAATATCGATAAAGTTCCATCGCTTTAAAAATGACATTTCAACACGAACGCGAAAACATTCTTGGGCAAGTAAATTTATTTTAAAAAATGTTGATACATGTATTGGGAAGTTGAAAATTCATGAGCTTGAACAGTAACATTAGTGCATACAATCATATAAAGGGTGTCCCGCAATTGAGTGCAACAATTTACGGAGCTGAAAGGTTATGTCGATCTGAGCAAAAAATCCTATGGGAGGGGGGGGAGGGGGGTCTACTTTGACATTCTTAGGAACTACAGGGTTAACTATTATTTCATGACTTTCATTCACGTGATTGTTTCTAGCAGGAAAACCAACTCACATAAAACTTATTTTGATTGCTCATTTTTAAGGCAATGAAATCATCTTTTCAGCGGTATATCACCAAACCCCACCAACTTAACCGTTACCGAGCTGTGATTGTATGAAGACGAAATCAATCGGTTGAAACTACCCAATTTCAACTTTGAGTGCAAATTTCTCAGAATTCTGCTTAATAAATTAAATTTTTTTTAAACCAATTTCGTAATTAATTTAATTTTCTTTTCAATGGCACCAAAAACATAAATTTATCTTAAAAACTAAAAAAGTTGGCTGTACTAAAAAATTATACCTATTAGAAAATAATGGTAAATAATGACATTACAATCACTTATGCAGTAGATAATATTATTGTTTTCTAATAAGTATAGAAAACACGAACAGGCTGTAGTACAGCCAACTTTTTTATTTTTTCAGATATGTTTATGTTTTTGGTGTCATTGAAAAAAAAATTGAATAAATTACAAAATTGATCCTAAAAAAACAATCATTTATTACGCGTAATTCTGAGCTATTTACACTCAAAATTAAAATTTGGTAGTTTCAATCGGTTGATTTCATTTTCACACGAGCACAGCTTGGTAACGGTTAAGTTGGTGGGGTTTGTTGATATGCCCTTAGAAAGGTGATTTTATTACCTATATAACGAGCTATCAAAATAAGTTTTATGCAAGTTAGTTTTTCTGCTAGAAACAAGAACGTAACCCAAAGTGGTGAAATATTAATTAACCCTGCAGCTCCTAAGAATGTGTAAATAGAGCCCCCTCCCCCTCCTCCCATACGATTTTTTTGCTCAGCTCAACATAACTTTTCAGCTCCGTAAATAGTTGCACTCAATTGCGGGACACCCTGTATAGCTTCAATTAATATTACTTATAGATGAAAAAAAAAGATAAATTGTTTGTATGAGTGCCCATACATACATACATACATACATACATACATACAGACATACGCCGAAGTGCATTGGGGGCAGTTTCGCTGCCGTAACATCATACGCAACAGCTCGGCAAGCGGCTTCTTTAATTTGAAATAAATGTACAATGTAAGGTAACTTAAACTAACATGAAACATAATTTTTATTTCATTTGTTTCTTTCCGAATATGGTATATTCTATTCCCGACTTATTATCTAAAAATTCAAAGTTTTATTTTGCGGATTATATACCCCTTGGGTGTGGCGTATGTACTCCATGGTTGGGGCGGTTTCACCAGCTTGACTTTTTTTGCAAATTATAAAAAAAAAGTAAAAAAGGAAAAAATATACTCGCCCCTAAAGACTAAAATATAAAAGTCTATAAATATTAGCTTCAGACTGAAAAAGATTTTTTGGTAAAATTGGTTCGGTAAATTTTTTATAGCAGTTAAAAAAAAGGTGGCAAATGATCACCACCAAATGAGTTGAAATATTGCTGGCGTTACAAAGTTTTATGGTCCTCACTGCGGTTGACATTTCGTGAAATTTTGAAATTTGGTTGAATTTTTTTTTATTTTTATACCCCAACGCGTACTGCGTAAGGGGTATATTAACTTTGTCATTCCGTTTGTAACAACAATGAGGAGGTGTGGCAGGTATAGAAAAGTATATATTTTTTGATCAGCATCACCTCCTGAGTCGATTTCCGACTGTCCGTCTGTCTGTCCGTTTGTCCGTCTGTGATCACGATTACAGCTGTAATCTTAACGTTATCGCGATGAAATTCGAAATATAAACTTCTTATTAAAAAATGGAGATCAAGTTCGAGAATGAGCTCAATTGGATAAAAACCACGCCTACCTCCCGTACAAAGTCACTTTATTTTAACAGTAAAATCTCTTCAAAATCCACGAAAATAAATGAAATGCCTTAAAATTTTGCGCATATGTTGTATGCTATTTGGCAAAATCGAATGAAAACCACGCCTACTTCTCATACAAAGTGGCTTTATTCTTAACGTAAATTCTCTTAAAAATCCACAAAAATTAAAGAAATATATTGAAATTTTGCACATAAGCTTTGATATATAACATGAAAGGTCTCTATGATATTTGGCAAAATCGGATGAAACCACGCCTACCTCCCATACAAAATGGGGTCGTCAAAACAGAAAAACTTTCGCAAATGTATAAAACTGAATGACATCGTGTCTGTATGTAAACAAATTGCGCCCACATTGTTTATTCAACCCATACATATACTCTTCGGTATAATATGGAGTCTTTACATTAGAAAAGTGGGTGTGGAATTTTACTTTTGATCGAACTTCTGTTACACCGTGTGTCTGACTTCAACCAATTTTTTCACACATAATCCTACGTCATTTTAGCAATCTTAAGTTTATTGAAATTGAACGGTAATAGACAGGGGGCGTGGCATTTTATTTTTAGACTAGCTCTATCTACACCGTTTGTCCGATTTCATCCAAATTTCTTACATATATTCTTTAGTATAATGAGAAGTTTTAAGCCTACAAAAGTGGTTGGGATTGGACAAGGGGCATGGCAATTTAAATATAATCGAACTCCTTCTACACCGTTTTTGTGACTTCAACCAAGTATCGCAAATATATTCTTTGAAATAATGAGCAGTAATTAATCTAAGAAATTGGGCGGAATTAGACAAGGGCGTGTCACTTTAATTCAAATCGAACTCCTTATTTATTAGTTTTTTTTTTTAATTTTGGTTTTCATATTTCGACATCAGGAGCGGATTCAGGGAGGGTTTAGGGGGTTGAAACCCCTTACTCTACACCAAATTCTCGGAGAGCCTGCATTTAAATTTCTCATTTTTTTTTTTAATATCTAATTTTTCTCATATTTCTTTCATTGAAATAGTTGTTTTACGTGGTGGGCTTCAAACCCGACGCACAACCTATTTAAGACTAGGTAACCAGCCGCTCAAATAAGTCGTCAAATTGTCGGATGCCAGTTTGCCGTTGCCCATGGAACACCACATAGAGGTTTGAGTCGACTTGGGACGATTTCGACATGGATAATGCTGGCCTAGATAAGTAGAGGCAGTCAGACACGTTTTCATGTGAAGGTTCGCCTGTTCCTGTGCCCAGCGGCAGTCAACGCAGAAGAGGACGACTCCGTTGGAAGGACCACCAAGTAGAGGACAACCTGACGAAACTTGGAGCTTCTAACTGGCGCCAGCAAGCGCAAAACAGAAATGGCTGGCGCAATTTCTTACACCAGGCGAAAACCCACTTACGGTTGTTGGCGCCACCTAAGTAAGTTAGTATGGGTACCAAAAAGAAAAACATTGATTTTTTCATAATTTACCAGGGATGATAAATTATGTACAATTATACCTTTATCCGACGTTTTTGACCAGATAAGGTACATAAGGTACAATCACTTCATTTTAGGTACATTCCGCCTTTGGTTAAATGAATTTTCCACTAAGTATTTTAAAAATTAATTTTTGTTCTTTTACAAGTAGTTAGTTTAAAAACTACTGGCTTTAAGACCGAAAATTTCAGTTGCCAGTTCTATTCGAGTTTAATTAAACACTATTTCAAATAGTACATATAAAAAGAAGAAAAATATAAGCTTTAAGAACTCTTTCTCTTTGCGCGGTTTTCCTTTGGCAGATTTATAATATTACTGCGATGGATAAGTAAGCTTATTAGATTTATTCCTCAGATAAAAAGTCCTTTTTATCTAGGCTCGGATTGTGATGCCCTTAAAAACATCCAAAAATGATCTTATGTCCTAAAAAAAGTATTAAAAAGATTTTAACTGTTTTTAATTAACATGTTTGGAACTAAAAATTAAAGTTAATGAATGTATTTTTAATTGTTATTAATAAATAACAATGTACATTTTTAAAGAATCAAAATCAAACATCCATCTATTGTTAATATACATTATCTTCTATATCGCAAAAAACTTTTTTCCACTTCAGCACAGACAACGGCGCATATTTAGAAGATGATATATCGTTCACATACGAATGTTCTTTTAGTTGCAAGTCTCTATATTTTCCACTTAATATTTCACCTTCATACCAAGAGCTTTTATTTAATACTTGATAAAAAACGCCAGAGAACCCAGGCTCGAATCCCCCATCTGACACAGAAAGTTTTTTCAATTGAATTAATTTTTCTGTTCGGCCCTCTGTTTGTCACCGCTCTGCAGACATTGGTAAACCTCAGAGAGTAAAAACTGCCATGAAAAGCTTCTTGAGAACATAAGCCGTTCGGAGTCGGCATAAAACATGTAGGTCCAGTTCTCGATCATTTGTGTTCAAACATTTCACAACACACACAACACAATTGATCATAAGAAGCTCGGTCAAAGTCCTTTCAAGGGCTGAAATGGCCATTTCGTTTTTTTTCCGTTAATAATTTCAGAATTGTTAAGAGTCTCACCTTTATTGTGTGTGAGTTCATTTACATCTTTATTTAAGTAAGGAGCAAGATATTCTTTTAGGAATAGGCCTCAAGATCTTTTTAAATGAAGTAAAAGAAGACAGTCATTAAAAAACTATTAGTTGAAATTCTCACAAATTATTGTCTTACTCCGTATAATTATTATGGAAAATTATTATTAAAAATATCATTAAATTTGCTTCTATGCTCCATGATTTCAGTTTAGTTCTCTACTAAACAAAAGAATGTGCAGCTTTGAAAGATTTCGGAGGTCAAAAACTTCGCTCTAATAGCTCGGTTCTACATACATATAAAGTGTGAAATATTTGCATATTACTGTTTGCTGGGTTATTGTTAACTGAAGAGCAGAAAAAAAAGAAAACTTCACCAAAGTTCGACCTTAGTTAATACTTTTACTAAAATTTCAATTTTCCTAAAAAATATTGATAATATTTTCTTAAATTTTATTCCAATTAGTCCTTAATTATTATTATTTTTTTTTTTGTCCTAAAACCATATCCGAACTTATGTTTTTGCAAATTCACTTAAAATTTCTCCAGCTATCACCATCATCTGAATATCGGAGACGCCACCGTAAATTTCCGTCACCCGGGCATCTCTAAAGTAACGCTCTGCCGGCATATCATTGACGTAGCCCCTGCCACCCAGAATTTGTATACATTGATTAGCGCAAAAGTTGGCCGTTTCGCTGGCTGTAAGTTTGGCTATAGCGCTATTCTTAAGGAATGGTTCGCCTTTATCACATAGTGCGGCTGCTTTGCGTACCAACAGCCTAGACGCCTCTATTTGAGCAGCCATGCGCGCTAGACGCATCTTGACAGCCTGTATATCTTTGAGATGCTTACCGAATGCACGTCTTTCTATTGCATACTTTATAGCAGTATCTAGAGCTGCCTGCGATATGCCCAGTGCCTGTGAAGCAATGCCAATGCGTGCCTTATTCAATTGTTCCATGGCTATTTTGAAACCACCGCCGATTTCACCAACAACATTTTCGCAGGGCACCTCAACATCACAGAGATTAATCGTACAGGTCGATGTGCCACGTATTCCCAACTTCTTGTCTTCCTTGCCTAGATGCACTCCTTTAGCCTTAAGTGGGACCAAAAATGCTGTTATGCCGCGATGTTTCAAGTTCCGATCCACAGTAGCAAAAACTATGGCCACATCGGCTTGCTTGGCTGAGGTGGTCCAAGTTTTGATGCCGTTGAGCACGTAGCAATCGCCTTTCTTGACAGCCGTTGTTGACATATTTGCCACATCCGACCCGGCCTCAGACTCGCTCAGTGCAAATGAACCCGGCAGGCATCTCGTATAGGGCTTGAGGTAGAGTTCTTTCTGGTGCTCACTGCCACGCGTAACCAGCAAGTCAACGTACAGGGCATTGTGTATAGAAACGATACAACCGGTAGAGGCACAACTACGTGATAGCTCCTCAACTGCAATTGATACTGAAGTCATATCCAGGCCAGCGCCACCATATTCAGGCGGAGCCGTCATGCCCATCAAACCATGTTCGCCTAACTTGGCAATCTGCTCACTGGGGTACTTGGCATCTCTGTCCACCTGCGCAGCAACAGGTTCTACAATAGTTGTTGCCAATTTTCGGCATAGTGCTTGTATTGCGGCATGATCGACGCCATTGGAGCGAGTGCAGCAGGTTCTTTGGTAGCACTTTTGTGATTGTCGCTGTTGCAAGTTTTTCACAATGACCCTCCAACAATTAAAACCCCTTCCAGCAGCACTAGTCATAACTGTACAAAAAATAAAAGTAAGTAGCTTGTTATAATTTATTCATTGAATTTAATTTGTATAGAATTACTTTTGTCAGAATTGGGTTTTTTCCAAAAATTCCAGCACCAACTGACGGACAAACCATCAGCTATTCAGAGTTGCTCATGTTGTACTAGCGAAAAATCATGTGATAATGAGTAGACACAAACTTTTGTTCTGTCTGTCCGTTTGTCTGCCTGTATTTCTTACATATGTTATGTATGTATGTATTTACTGACAGGCAGATAGATAGAAATGATAAGATTCCAAACTCAAAATTTGTTTTGAAGTGATTTTTTTTCTACTCAAATATGGTATAGAGAACTTTGAGTATACTTCAACTGTTTGTTCTGGTTGTTGTTGTAGCCCGTAATATATATGGTATATCAAACTTGTAGAATAGTTGAACTTAAGTACATCAGCTGTTTTCATAGCACTCTTATACAGATATACTTAGATACACACTCACAAATCCATGACAACAAACTAGTTAAGCGTCATCATAAGTTCTTAAAAAATAAACCTCAGATATTCAGTATCTATAAGTAACTAAAACCATAAAATGGTCGTTACATTTCAGGTATCTATGAGTTCAGATATTAGGCGTTTCGTGTTAAGGAACTAGATATAAGACTGCCTTTAAATTGCGTTGTTGCTACTCTGTTTGTTATTGTATAAAAATGACATTTATTTTGCAAATATTTCCTCTCGAATAGCAGAACGCTTAAGGTGTGGTGAGTTCCTTAGCAGTGGTCATTTTTATGGGTTTTTCAAGTGTGAGCTATACACACCACCATTTGGCTCGCATTTCTAATTTCCGTAATATTCTCCCTTTGTTTTATTTTGTTGTATGGTGGATTTATTTCTCGGATACATCCATGCAGTATTGCCAAACGAATTTGTTACAATTTTCTAACTTAAATCCGATGATCCGATATTTTGTTAAAATTTTTAAAAATGTTATATTTTCAGAAAATCTAAATCCCACATCGGGTTTTACTCAAATGATATAAAAACTATCAATAATAGAGAAAAAAGACTATTATTTGGAAACCTTGGTTTTTAATGTCCAAAACTCATAAATTGGTAACGAGTTTATTGAAATTCGTAGCATCGAGATTTGAAAATATGTTGGGCCTTATTTTAACAGTTATAAAACTCAGCACATTTTTTGGAATTACATTTACTGTGTGTAATATATAAATTTAAGACTTTTCGATATAGTTGTTCCGAGTTCAAAGAATCCGAGTTCAAATTTTTTTTTCATAGTAACACTATTATAACACTTATATTAGAATTATAAGGTAGGCTCATATTGTAATATCAGGAAATTAGATGTCAAAATTAACTTTTGAATTTAATTTTTCTAATTGTTGTTGTTGACTTTATTACTTGACGCTTATGGCCCTCAGAACTTTGTTGTTGTTTGAGCAGCGGTTTTAAAATGAGCCTTCCTTGTTATTGTGCCATTATATTGGTACAATATTTTGTACCATTGTTATTGTACCCTTATTTTGAACTTTTCTGTTTGTCAAATTCTGACACCTATTTAAACTAGCCCAGCAAACCAATTCACCAATTCATTCTTTCTGAGATTACTGCTCATGATTTAATAACGAGGTAGACTAGTGAGAAATATTTTCTTGTAAATACCGAATACGTTGTTGTCGTTGTTGTTGTTGTTTGTTTTGTAGAATTTATCTTCGGATGTAGATTACATGAAAAGTTAGTTTGTTGTTATCTTGAAGAAGTTATATCATACAATTTCTGAGTTATATATTGTTATATATATTTATATTGTTTTGAGGATGTTTTTACTCCTTCAAGGCACAAGAATGCTATTTATTTTTGTAAGCGATAGACTCTAAAATAGAATTTCACTTACGCAGTTGGAAACTTTATTAGACCAACCCCTTAGCAGGCCAGTAAGTATTGCTTCCCAGAGCCTTTTTGTCTTATATAAAAATGGATTCTTATGAAATGGATCACATATAATAGCATGGGCGTCCGCAGGATTTTCCTAGGGGGCCTAAGGCTTACGTGGAAAGTACACGTATTTGGTAATTATTCAGGAATGCTCCTTGAAAAACATGACCATTGAAATTCTGTTTTCTGAGATGTTTGTTGAAAATTTAGGGAATATTCTCGCAATTTACACCGCTCTACTGTGTGAGATTTGACCGAACCATCAGGAGTAAATTCAAAACCCTTGTTCATTGTTAAAAAAAAAAATGTTCAAAAGTTAGGGTTTACCTGAAATACTCTCCTTTATTCTGGATGTTCATAAAATTGGCTATACTGAAAAATACACTCTTAAATGTTTAATCATAATATTTTTAAATTTTTAACCTTGGAACTCAAAATTATATTTTAAAATCGTGAGAGTTTTAAAGAAATAAAGGTATAATTAAAAATAAAAGTTGCAAAAAGTTTCAGCTAAATGGGTGTTTTATCTACGGGACTCAAACTTGGTAAAACATTTAATTTAATTGCGTACATATGTGGTTAAAGTTAAGGACATTCTAACAAAATACAATCTAGCGTTTTTTTTTTTTTTTTGCTTTAATTCCAACAGACAATTTTAATATAAATTTGGTTTATTAAGCTACCTTTTATATTGAATATTTAACATAAAACCTGTTTACTTGAGGCTGAGAAATAATTTAAAAATACACAAAATACAGTTTTTCTACTGCCGTTTTAAACATAATGGATCAAGCAATCATTCTGAAATTTTTAACATGGCTTTGTGTGTTTTTGAGGAAATAAAATTTATTTTTTGCAATTTTTTTTATTTTGTCCCGTTAGATTGAGAGCACACTGTGCATTCGACACATGATTGCTGGCATAAGAAAATTTAATATATTTTGAAAGATGGGCTCAAAAGAAAAATTTTTCCCAGTTTTCTTGTATCAATTCAGATACATTTTTTAACTACATTGTGATTTTTTGCTCTGTAATGTATTTTTATAATTTTGCGAAAAAGCATTTATCACTATTTTAGCTTTTGACGTAGAATTACGTCTTATAGCGCTGTTTGTATGGAGGTATTTTCTCAAATTAAATTTTTTCAAGGTCATGCTAACGTTTTTGGGGGACACTTTCGGGTATACATACAGCCTTTACTATTCATCATACAAAGATAAAATTAATGCCCAAATATCAGTTATATCGTCAATAAAAGGAATATCTAACTTTAGATTTTGTCACTTCTTTAATAAAGCCACAAGAAAGCAAAAAAAAAAAAAAAAAAAATAAGATAAAGTCACATTTTTGTATGAGAAAATCATTCTTGCTTCAGTTGCTGCAGACGTTCTTATGCTTGTTGCTTTAGAGCCGGAATAGAATCAGAGCCCGAACAGAACCAAAGCGGTTGGCGATTAGCGATCCTCTCTCCTCGCCAATCGCTGAAGATACGTCCAGAAGGAAAGCGATTTGCGATTTGCGATTGTCGAACTATTCTCAATATATTCATCACCTGCCACTTGTATTTTTGGCAAAAATTAGTTTTGTTATTTGTTT
Source organism: Coremacera marginata (assembly GCA_914767935.1). Taxonomy (NCBI): domain Eukaryota; kingdom Metazoa; phylum Arthropoda; class Insecta; order Diptera; family Sciomyzidae; genus Coremacera; species Coremacera marginata. Next base: position 230,539,589 of record OU612043.1, on the reverse strand, counting down.
CAGTTTTTATTATCATAAAAAATATTAAACTGAAGTTAAATATGTTCGAAGAAATCGAGCCAATTTTGATAATAATAAGAATAATGTTCCGGTCGCTGTAATATATTGCTTTCAACTGATATACAGAATACATAGATACCAGTAACAAATTTCAGAAGATAATTAAACTTAAGAAAATAGCACTGAACATACATAGTATGGCAATACTTATCATGTTGTCAGTACTCAAAGAGAGGATCGCTAAGTCACAAAAGAAAAAATAGAATAGATTCTAATCTGGCTAATGTTCGCCACCACCGGCGATCAGCGATTTCTTTTCGGACGTTTTCATCGTTTCAATCGCTAATCCCTTTGATTCTGTTCCAGCTCTCAAAGCGAATAGCGATTGGCGATACTTTCAGGTTCTAAATTGTATGAAAACGCTTGAACACACACGTCCGAAATGAAATCCGTGTTGGAATGAAATAAACATTGCATTCTTCATTTACTAACATTCTGTAAATATTTAATGCAAACAATAATGACAAACAACCCGATGACAAAGATTTTCCAAGAGCGTCTTTGGTAAAAGACGATTTGCGCTGTTTACTAGAAATTATTTGGAATTAAAACACATTAAAATTTAGTCGAAGTATCATCACAAGTTGCTTGTTCAAATATCATTTTTCAATTTTAAAATATATATAAGTTTTTTACTGTAGGAAAAATAATAAATTCCGAAATATTTAGTTGAATTTATTAAACATAAGATTAAATTATATTGATTTTTAACCAATATAAAAATTAACAAGAACAACAAATTCATCAACAAATATATCAAACAAAAAATTCTACGTCCACACTTACGATACTATCAAAACTGTGTATTTTTTATTGAATTTAACTTTTTTTTTGTATTTTTGCTTCTTAAATATTCTCGTTAAATTTGGTTTTTAGAAACTTACAAACGCAGAAGATTTGGGCAATTTTATAAAGCATATTTTAGCCAAAATGCAAAATTTTTGAGGAGTAAAATGCAATAATTTCCAAAGCAAATAAAAAAAAAAACACAGTTTTAACATTTTTTTTTTTTTAATTTTAATGTATTTTTAATGTAAGCTTTCTTAACATTCTACCGAAAAGTTTGGATTGCGGCAGCTAAGAACTTAAGAATATATAGGCAATTTTTTGGAGGATGTTTTTGTCAAAATGCGAAAATTTCAATTTCAATATCCAAATTTCAAATGATTTGGATGGAAATTTCAATATGATTTGGATGGAAGCTCCTATATTTTCCAAAAAAGTTTGGCTGGATTTTCTGGAGCATGTTTTGGCAAAAATACAAAAACAAATTCATAGTGAACTAGTAATGGTGGAGCTTCGGCAGGGTACCGAAGCTAAAATACCTCCCCGCGGCCATATTGAAGTATATTCGAAGTCTTTAGCCACGACATACACGATGATATTCAGTTTTATATATTAACCGGCGGCGATGAATTGATAAGCATGCATCAGCTCATCAGCAAAATATGGCTAGAAGAAAGCATGCCCGACGATTGGAATCTCAGCGTACTTTGCACTATACTTAAGAAAGGAGAACCAACAATCTGCGCAAGTTATAGAGGTATCAGTCTTATTTCCATCGCATATAAGGTTCTCTCAAGCGTACTGTGTGAAAGATTAAAGCCGATTACAAAAACTCTGATTGGACCTTATCAGTGTGGCTTTCGACCTGGTAAGTCCACCATAGACCAGATTTTCACGCTACGACAAATCCTGGAGAAAACCCACGAAAATCAAATTGACACACACCATCTCATTGTCGATTTTAAAGCTGCGTTCGATAGCCCGAGAAGATATTGCCTATACGCAACAATGTCTGAGTTCGGTATACCTGCAAAGTTGATTAGACTATGCAGGATGACGTTGAGCAACACACGCAGCTCCGTCAAGGTAGGAAATGATCTCTCCGAAACCTTCAATACCGAAAGAGGTTTCAGGCAAGGCGATCCACTGTCTTGCGATCTCTTTAACATCATCATGGAGGGGATCGTACGAAAGGCCGGTGTGCATCGTAATGGCACCATTTTCTACAAAGGCGTCCAGCTCCTTGCGTACGCTGATGATATTGATATTGTCGGCAGAACCAAGAGAGATGTTACCGCTGCTTTCGTCGCTATCTAAAAGGAATCAGCCAAAGTGGGTTTGACGATAAATGAGAGTAAAACAAAGTATATGATGTCTACAAACAAGGGAGCGCGGCGTTTAGACTCCCACGTTTCATCCGGCAGCTATAACTTTGAAGTAGTCAAGAAGTTCGTTTACCTTGGCACCGCCATTAATACCAACAACGAAATCAGCCTGGAGATAAAGCGAAGAACAATAATTGCTAATAGGTGCTACTACGGGCTCAATAAGCAACTGAGTTCCAGAGCCCTCTCTCGATCGACAAAACTAACACTCTACAAGACGCTCGTTCTATCTCTGCTGCTTTATGGCGCTGAGGCATGGGTAGTTTCGCAAACTGACGCAGCCGCTCTGGGGGTGTTCGAGAGAAAAGTTCTTCGCAAAATCTTCGGTCCTGTTCGAGTCGGCGATGACTATCGCATCCGAATGAACCACGAGCTGTATGAGCTCTACGATGACATTGACGCAGTTCGGCGTATAACTGTGCAGCGACTACGCTGGCTGGGTCATGTCCATCGTATGAACGACTAAGCTCCAGCGAAAAAGGTGCTCGAGGCGAGGGTCGCTGGTCAACGACGACGAGGGAGACCATGCCTCCGATGGATGGACCAGGCTGAGGTAGCCCTAACCGCACTTGGTATATCCGATTGGAGAAGGCGCGCGCAAAGCAGAGGCGCCTGGCGAGAGCTGATGAGGTCGGCCAAAACCCGGACACGGGTTGTTACGACCACCTAAGTAAGTAAGTAAGTAAGTAACATTAACGAAAGTTTTCCTATTTTGATGACGTCAGTTTGTATGGGAAGTAGGTGTGAGTAGATACAATATGGGGGTTCTGGCGCAGGAGGCTCAGAGGCTCAAGTCGATGACGTCACGCCCGCACCCCAGCGCCATCTAGTGGGGGGCTTTTTGCTCAAATGTGCAAAGGTGTATGTCTTTGCTTTAAGCTTTTTATCTTTGGCAAGTTTGGTGTATGTCTTTGCTTTAATCTTTTTAAAATTGATAAGCTTGGGGTATGTCTTTGCTTTAAGCGTTGGTCATAATTTTATACACTACATTATCGGTAGTGGTAGTCAAGCGAGTTCTTATCAGTGTTTGCATGTTTTTCTTAACCCTCGCATTAGTTACAGCAAGACTCAAATTTTGCTGGTCAACTTGCTTTGTGAAAATATATATATTTATTTGGAATGAAGCAATTTAGGTACGGCGAAGGTTGAAGAGGTTAAAGAAATGTTTATAAATTTAATAAAGTCGGTAAGTATTAGGTGGGAGTCTTTATTTAAGCTTTTAAAAATTGGCAAGTTTGATGTATGTCTTTGCTTTAAACTTTTTAAAATTGACAAGTTTGGGGTATTTCTTTGCTTTAAGCGTTGGTCATAATTTTATACACTACATTATCGGTAGTGGTAGTCAAGCGAGTTCTTATCAGTGTTTGCATGTTTTGTTTTTCTTAACCCTCGCATTAGTTATAGCAATGACTCAAAAAATAAATATATATTTATAAGACTTCTAACGTAGACTGCGTGGTGGCATACTTATCAGAGTTCGCATGAGTAAACGAAATACATAGCAACCAGGAAGAATCAAGAAGTTTCTAGAAGCTTCGAGATGCAGAAACGTCGAGAACATTTTAGAAGTTGACAACATCACAAAAAAAAAAAAAAAAAAAATTTTTTAAGTCAAAGGTGTTAAGTCTCAAGCTTCATGGTGAGAGAGAGAGAGAGAGAGAGAGAGAGAAAGGGAGAGAGAGAGAGAAAGGGAGAGAGAGAATTTAATAGTAAGAGAGAGAAAGGGAGATAGCAAATAGCGCGATCCTATACAAAGAATACTTCAGAATCAACCTAACCTAAGCCAATGCCAAGAAGAGTCAGGAAGTTTCTAGAAGCTTCGAGATGCAGAAACGTCGAGAACATTTTAGAAGTAGACTTATGTTATTGTATGCCGATGACGTCACCCATACCCATCCTGGTACGGATTTTAATTTTATTTCATTTCAATTTCAATACTAATTTCAAGGTTAAAGTGATAAGAGCCAAGCTTTATAGTAAGCGCACTCATAACCCGCAAGTTCAAGATAAGGCAGCAATGGACAAGTTCAAACATGTTTTTTGTGTTACTTCTAAAATAAATAAACAATTTTTGCGGTCAAGTGCAAGGGCAAAAAAAGAAGATAAGAATTTAAAGTTGATATGTCAAAAACTAAGCTAAGCTAACCTAAGCTAATATAAGCTAAGGCTGCGTTTATAGTGAACGCCCATAATCGGCTGCTTTTTTATAATGGTTCTTGTTGTTGTTGTTCTTACTGTTGCTATTGTTGTTCTTACTTATGTTGTTGTTGTTGTTGTTCTTGTTCTTGTTGTTGTTCTTACTGTTGTTGTTGGTGTTGTTCTTACTCTTGTTGTTGTTGTGGTTGTTGTTGTTGTTGATGAGGCTGTTTTACTAATAAAAATAGGCAATCTAAAGTTACTAAATAAATAGCTAAACTTCTTTATTAAAATATTATTTATATTAATTACACCACATTTTGAGCCCAATTTGGTCACATCTGTTGATAACCAAGATAAGCTATGGAAGCTACGTCCAATTACGGACCATCTCAAGTCAAATATGTTGAAGAACTATCACCCAACACAACATTTATCTTACGATGACAATGGACGACACGGTTGCAAGCAGTTTTTTAAAGGTAAACCAATTGGCCAAACGGTTACATGTTAAATTTTGACATATATCAAGGCAAGAACCCACGTTGTACCAATCCATATGATGAACGATTCGGAAAATGTGCAGCACCACTTATAACTATGATCGACGACTTTCAGATGATTTGAAAGGCCTTATTGAATATTTCATTCATATTGAATTATTGTTTGATTGATTATCGATATTGTGATTGATTGATTGATTATCGATCAGTTTTAGCCGGTAGCTGCTGAACAGTACAGACCATTTTAGCTGGTAGATGTAGAACAGTACAGACCATTTTAGCCGGTAGCTGTAGAACAGTACAGACCAGTTTTAGCAGTTGCTGTTGATCAGTACAGACCAGTTTAGCAGATAACTGCTAAAACTGGTCTGTACTGTTCTACAGCTACCGGCTAAAATGGTCTGTACTGTTCTACATCTACCAGCTAAAATGGTCTGTACTGTTCAGCAGCTACCGGCTAAAACTGATCGATAATCAATCAATCAATCACAATATCGATAATCAATCAAACAATAATTCAATATGAATGAAATATTCAATAAGGCCTTTCAAATCATCTGAAAGTCGTCGATCATAGTTATAAGTGGTGCTGCACATTTTCCGAATCGTTCATCATATGGATTGGTACAACGTGGGTTCTTGCCTTGATATATGTCAAAATTTAACATGTAACCGTTTGGCCAATTGGTTTACCTTTAAAAAACTGCTTGCAACCGTGTCGTCCATTGTCATCGTAAGATAAATGTTGTGTTGGGTGATAGTTCTTCAACATATTTGACTTGAGATGGTCCGTAATTGGACGTAGCTTCCATAGCTTATCTTGGTTATCAACAGATGTGACCAAATTGGGCTCAAAATGTGGTGTAATTAATATAAATAATATTTTAATAAAGAAGTTTAGCTATTTATTTAGTAACTTTAGATTGCCTATTTTTATTAGTAAAACAGCCTCATCAACAACAACAACAACCACAACAACAACAAGAGTAAGAACAACACCAACAACAACAGTAAGAACAACAACAAGAACAAGAACAACAACAACAACAACATAAGTAAGAACAACAATAGCAACAGTAAGAACAACAACAACAACAACAACAAGAACCATTATAAAAAAGCAGCCGATTATGGGCGTTCACTATAAACGCAGCCTTAGCTTATATTAGCTTAGGTTAGCTTAGCTTAGTTTTTGACATATCAACTTTAAATTCTTATCTTCTTTTTTTGCCCTTGCACTTGACCGCAAAAATTGTTTATTTATTTTAGAAGTAACACAAAAAACATGTTTGAACTTGTCCATTGCTGCCTTATCTTGAACTTGCGGGTTATGAGTGCGCTTACTATAAAGCTTGGCTCTTATCACTTTAACCTTGAAATTAGTATTGAAATTGAAATGAAATAAAATTAAAATCCGTACCAGGATGGGTATGGGTGACGTCATCGGCATACAATAACATAAGTCTACTTCTAAAATGTTCTCGACGTTTCTGCATCTCGAAGCTTCTAGAAACTTCCTGACTCTTCTTGGCATTGGCTTAGGTTAGGTTGATTCTGAAGTATTCTTTGTATAGGATCGCGCTATTTGCTATCTCCCTTTCTCTCTCTTACTATTAAATTCTCTCTCTCCCTTTCTCTCTCTCTCTCCCTTTCCCTCTCTCTCTCTCTCTCTCTCACACCATGAAGCTTGAGACTTAACACCTTTGACTTAAAAAATTTTTTTTTTTTTTTTTTGTGATGTTGTCAACTTCTAAAATGTTCTCGACGTTTCTGCATCTCGAAGCTTCTAGAAACTTCTTGATTCTTCCTGGTTGCTATGTATTTCGTTTACTCATGCGAACTCTGATAAGTATGCCACCACGCAGTCTACGTTAGAAGTCTTATAAATATATATTTATTTTTTGAGTCATTGCTATAACTAATGCGAGGGTTAAGAAAAACAAAACATGCAAACACTGATAAGAACTCGCTTGACTACCACTACCGATAATGTAGTGTATAAAATTATGACCAACGCTTAAAGCAAAGAAATACCCCAAACTTGTCAATTTTAAAAAGTTTAAAGCAAAGACATACATCAAACTTGCCAATTTTTAAAAGTTTAAAACAAAGACTCCCACCTAATACTTACCGACTTTATTAAATTTATAAACATTTCTTTAACCTCTTCAACCTTCGCCGTACCTAAATTGCTTCATTCCAAATAAATATATATATTTTCACAAAGCAAGTTGACCAGCAAAATTTGAGTCTTGCTGTAACTAATGCGAGGGTTAAGAAAAACATGCAAACACTGATAAGAACTCGCTTGACTACCACTACCGATAATGTAGTGTATAAAATTATGACCAACGCTTAAAGCAAAGACATACCCCAAGCTTATCAATTTTAAAAAGATTAAAGCAAAGACATACACCAAACTTGCCAAAGATAAAAAGCTTAAAGCAAAGACATACACCTTTGCACATTTGAGCAAAAAGCCCCCCACTAGATGGCGCTGGGGTGCGGGCGTGACGTCATCGACTTGAGCCTCTGAGCCTCCTGCGCCAGAACCCCCATATTGTATCTACTGGTGTGGTTTTGATCCGATTTTGCCATATATCATAGAGATGGTTCATATTATATATCAAAGCTAAAATGTAAAATTTCAAGGCATTTCTTTAATTTTTGTGGATTTTAAAGACATTTTACGGTAAATATAAAGTCACTTTGTATGGGAGGTAAGCAGTTCGAACATGATCTTCCTTTTTTAAAAATAAACTTATATTTTGAATTTCATCGCGGTAGCTTTAAAATTGCGGTTATAATCGTGTCGACAGACGGATAGACGGAAATCGAATCAGGAGATGATGCTGATTAAAAATATATATATTTTTCTATACCTGCCACGCCTCCTTCTTGGCGTTACAAACGGAATGACAAAGTTAATGTATCCCTTACGCAGTACGAGTTGGGGTATAAAAATAAGGCTTTTCTCAAATCAGACAAACTGATGGTCATGTATTTCTTTCGCATATTAAACTACTTCTTGCTATAAAATAATATGCATACCAAATTTTTTTTGATCTGGGGTAATTATTTGGGGAAATATACCAGATCACAATATCAAATTTTTTTAAATCGAATAGCTTTAAAACTAAACGTCGCATAGCAATAAAACTCACTAAGTAAAACAAAGTGCATACTTCACTTAAGCTTCATTTTCTAACTGGAGAACATTTCAATCATGAAAATATATTACTTCCATCCAAAATCTAAAAACTTTCAAGATTTAATTTGTTTAATTTTTGTAATTATAATCCATTAAACATGGTATCGAGTATAAAAAAAAATCTTTTAAATTCATACACATAAATATAGATAAATTTAGCTTTAAACTATAGCTTTTTTTCTTATGCTATGTAAAACGAGTTGAAAATATTTGAGAATTTATTCAAGTGCACCTTATTACGAAACTCACCAAAGAAACTTTCAAATATTTAAATAAGGCAATAAAAATTACAAAAAAAAAAAAAAAAACAATCAAAAATAAGACAGCAGCTCATAAAACTTATATTATAATAATAAAACAAAGACGAATAATTACATCCAACGTAGCCGTGAGAAGATTTTTAAAAAAAATTTACACTTCACTTCCTTTCATTACGATAAGGTTGAATTGGAACGTGACGAATTTTGGCAGAAAATATGCTAAAGTCGAGCCATTAGGTGGAATTATTTTCGAGTTACAGTTACAGTTAAGATCGTTAAATAATTTAAGCAACAGAAAAATTAATAATTGCCTCTAATTGCATTTGTTGTGGGTAAAATCCAAACAAAGCCAAACAAGATAAGATAATAAAAGTTGGAAAAAGTGAAAATAAAAAAATACTATGGGATAAAGAAAAGAAAATAAAAGGAGAGGAAAGAAAAATTGTAACATTTTCTTTGTTGATGCAAAAAAGACAAATGATACAAATGTGCTCTAAAAATCTGAACTTGACAAGTTGGCTTAAATTAGATAATCAGTACGAATGGATGCAAACACAGCATGAACAGCGTGTGTAACTAACCTTATTCCAATGCTAACGAATTGAATAGCATTCGGACATCTCTGGTTAATCTTATCTCATTGCTCATCATTGGATGTATTCGGACGTTTTCCGCATTTGAAATTAAATTGCTTGGCCTGTAGCCAAATAAAGGCAACGAGCAGGAAATGTTCGTAGTGCACATAACAAACACTTGAACGAAGATGTGGCCAAGACTTTGAACGTCGAATAAAGCAACAAATTGGTATTCACGAATCTAGTTGAGAAATGCATCTAACGAAACGTAAATCAAAGAAAAAATTTGATTGGGTCTATATATATATATATATATATAAGGGTTTTTTTGAGATCAGCCGAAACCCGAACACGGGTTGTTATGGCCACCTAAGTAAGTTTTTTTCACTGCTTTTGAGTTTCTTAATATGGACTTTCATTTTTTTTTTAATTTTTTGCTAATAAAACTGAATTTAGGAAACTTTTTTGAAGACACTATTAAAAAGTTATACAGACATTTCCACTTTCTAGAATCAGAATCATCACAGAATTACCATGTCTATCCCATTCCTTTATTCTTACTTTCCTAACGAACTCTACACTCACGTGCTTAATTCGTTGCGATGCTATTTAATTTCATCGCTTACTTTTGCAAGCAATAGTTGCCAAATTGCTAAAAATTTTTCCATCAGTTTTATACATTTTACAGTGGGCCAGCAGTTCTGTTTTGTGGCCAAAAGTCAATATCTCTGCTTAAGGGGATGGTACTGTTTTAAAGCCGAAAAAAGGCATGTTATCATAATTTTTTTTCTTGGAGACATGAATAATGTTGGTGTTTTTATTTCATAAACATGTTATAGTTTGACTTCTTAAGTATATTTGAAAAAAAATATTAATATTTATCGATAAATAAATCCGTGGCAGCGATTCTCCACAGGCGCCTCGAAAAAAGTTGTTTTGCGGTGAGCACGATACCTCAAAATCTACTGACTGATCGTTTTGAAATTTGACTGATTTTGAAATTTGAAAAAGCCAAACATTAAAAAAAAAATACAGGTGCGTCGTTGGACACACGAGAGAAGCGAAGCTTTTTCGCAGTTACATAGATTGTATAGCTTAATAATTTTTTCTTATTAATAAATAAACTTGTAAGTTCATAAATTTAAAATACACATATTTACTGCTTATTTTTTTATTGTTGAATATCAAATTTCCACGCCAATTACATATACGGGCATATAATGCCTGCGACTCTCCATTTTAACTCTCCACACATGGTTGTGAACTTGGCTGCACTGACTCATGCATGCGTTTGTTGATTCCATATTTATTGATATCTATTTTTTTGACACTTGAAAACGCACTTGTCAACGCACTTGTCATAGATTGTAAATTATTATTTCAGAGTTATTTCACTTAAAAACATGAAGAAAAAAAACTCTGTTAACCTCTGTTAACACATGCCAGAGATTTAGCAGAGTTGATGCAGTCTCTAGATAATAATTTATACTCTATGCACTTGTGGGCATTGCTAATTTTCTTCGTACCAACAGCATAGAGTATAAATTATTATCTAAAGATTGCATCAACTCTGCTAAATCTCTGGCATGTGTTAACAGAGGTTAACAGAGTTTTTTTTTCTTCATGTTTTTAAGTGAAATAACTCGGTTAACACATGCTCGGTTAACACATTTAGCAGAGTTGATGCAATATCTAGATAATAATTTACACTCTATGCCAACAGCACCACAAACGCATTCACAATACAAACAAACCGATGCTGGAGACACCTTGTGGCAAATAAAAGCAAATTTTTGAAAGTTGTAGCATAGCAAATACACAATCCTCTATCTATTGATAAATGGTGACGATCTACTGCAGCATAGCTTCTGTTATAATTAGGATTGAATTAACAACTGTTTCTCACAAGTCTTTGTGGTCTAGTGGATAGTGCATTGGACTCTCGTGTAAGAGGACGTGGGTTGGATCCCCACGGGCAGGCCAATAAATATTTTTATTATATAATATTAAAGTATTAAATTTTCTTGTTGTAATAAGCACTAGCAACAAAGAAACCATCAAATTTCCAAGAAAAAATCTGTCGAAAATTTTTCAGATTTCACTCCAAGCAAATCACATAACGAGGAGTAAAAAGCTTCGCTTCAAAAAAACTCTGGTATTACCTCGGGAAACATATTGCCTTTTAAAATTATTTTGAATTTTTTTCACCGCAAAACAATTTTTTTTTCGAGGCGCCTCCGGAGAATTGCTGCCACGGATTTATTTATCGATAACTTTTAGTTTCTTTTTCCAAATATACTTAAGAAGTCAAACTCTAACATGTATATGAAATAAGTACACCAACATTATTCCTGACTCCAAAAAAAAAAATCATATCAACTTGACTTTTTGTCGGCTCTAAAACAATACCATTTCATTAACATATTGATAGATGGCCTAAATTTTGTGCCATGGGATATATATAAAGGGTGGTTAAATTTTAACGTCAAGTTTTTTTCTTCATTTCATTTGACATTTCTCAATTTCAGACTAACTCAATTTGAACCATGGAAAGATACACAATCGAGCAACGCGTTAAAGTTATTCAGGCTTATTATGAAAATAGGCGTTCAAATCAGAATGCATATCGTGCACTTCGTGATTTTTTTCGGTCAATTTAATTGTCCAAATGTGCGTTCAATCGGAAAAATAGTGCAAAAATTTGAGCAAACCGGGTCTTTATGAGATGTGAAAAAACCAGTGCATGCTCGTACAGCTCGTACTGCAGAAAATATTGATGCTGTTCGCGATAGTGTGGCTGAAGAGCCGTCAGGCAGTTACTGTGAATGGTGTTAGCTATCGTGAGATGATAACGAACTTTTTATGGCCCGAATTAGAAGATATGGATGTGGACGATATGTGTTTCAACAGGACGGTGCCACTTGCCACACAGCTAACAAAACAATGGCTCTTTTGCGCGACAAATTCCATGGCCGTGTTATCTCACGTGGTGGCGATGTCAATTTGCCGCCAAGAACAATTGATTTCACTCCGTTGGACTTCTTTTTTTGGGGTTATTTGAAAGAAAAGGTGTACGTCGATAAGCCAGCAGCAATTCAAGAGCTAAAGGATGAACTAATTCGGCACATTAACTGCATAGAACCTCACTTATGCCTCAGCGTCATCGAAAATTTGGACCATCGGATGAAGGTGTGCCGCCGAGGTCGCGGCGGCCATTTGGCCTATATTTTGTTCCATATATAATTGAACCATACCAATATTTCTAATATCTAAATCTTTGCCAGCTTTTTTCAACTCTACTTTTCCTTTTTCTTTTTTCTGGTATCTTCAAACTTCCTTTATTCTTTTTTGCTTCTCGCATTTAAATGATAATTTTAGGTTAATCTTATAATTTAAGTTACTATAATTCTTGATATTATCAAAATATGTTATCATAAAAAATATTGTCTCTGTATTATCGCTGCATATTGTACATTAAAAGAACTTAGTTCTTATAGTACTACTAATAATAATAAAAAAATAAAAATAAAAAAAAATAAATATTATCAAAATAAAAAGAAATGACAATAATTTCCTAAATAATTTGTGTTATATTCAAAATCAACATCGGCCCTTAAAATTTAACCACCCTTTATAATAAACCTTCTAGAGAACGAAAATGGACGAAATTTATCAATAACCACGCCTACCTACAGAAATTAAACACTATATTATTTTAATATTAAAGTATAAAATAAGTCACTCTAAAATCTGTAATATATGTGTAATATACGTTTGAATATACAAAAAATATTTTGCCAGGCACACCACCCATACTTTTTACACGAAATTTGCATAGCACTAAGAAGGAGTTGTCGTGTACCAATTAAATTTGGTATATAAGTTGAAATCGGCTTTATAAGATCACAGACGAAAATATTTGTAAATCTGCCCACAACCACGCCTACCGCCCATATAAAACAAACATTTAAAACGTATTCATTTTGTTTCCTATTAATGCTACATTAAAATAACTCACTCAAAATATGAAATGTATGTCTGGATTAAAAAAAAATTCCACGACCACCTCTCATGCCTTTAATACGAAATTTGCTTAGCCATAAGAAGTTGTCTTATTCCAATAAATTTTGGTATATAAACTAAAAACGGCTATAAAAGGCGAATGACGAAAATATTTTCAAATTCGCCTTCAACCACGCCTATATCCCATAAAACACAAAAATTTAAAACACTACTCTTTGGAAAGTTTTGTATTTATATGGATAAAAATATTCCTGTCAATAGCCAACAAAATCCAGTGTAGTTTCCAGGGTCTACCACGAGGAGGTCTACCATGCCCATTTTTTAATTTTTTTTTTAATGTTTTTGTTAATTACTTTTATACATATTGTTTTTAATAGTTTTATGGTTTTTTGGTTTTGTTTTTTAAAATTTTATTTGTGGACGGTGAAAGGGGTGTGGCAAACATTTTTTTTAAAACCATCACAGGCTCGAAAACAATCTACTGCCAAAATTTCAGCGAAATCGGCCCAGAAGTTTTGGAGTCTTGAAAATTTCTTAAAAATGGGCGTTATTATAGTGCCACCACGCCCATTTTTAAAACAGTACTCGACGGTAAGCATACAAGCCCAATTAATTGATTTCAATCTTATACGGCCAAAACCATCTGAAATATAGCTTTTTCATTGATTTGTGGCCGGTAAAAGAGGGCGTGGAAACCTATTTTTGATACAGTTGCCGAAAGTAACCATACAAACTTAATTACCAAATTTTCGTCTCATAGAATCGAAACAGTTGGAAATATTGCATTGCTTTGTGGGCTGTAAATTGAGGGCGTGGTTAAAAGAAAGTATGCAATTACCTAATTAGGATGCAAGTAATAATGTTTTAGGTCTTAGCGAAATCCGTTCAGCCGTTTAGATTTGTATAAAAGTCAAACAAACAAACAAACAAACAAACAAACAGAAAATGCTTTTTATTAATATAGATAAATAGATAAATAGATAAAAAAGGATAAAAAATTAAACTTAATAAAAAAAAACACAGGTGCGTCGTTGGACACACGAGAGAAGCGAAGCTTTTTTGCAGTTACATAGATTTGATAGCTTAATAATTTTTTCTTTTTAATAAATTAACTTTTAAATTCAAAAATTTAAAATAACATAAAATAAATTACATATATACAGAAAACATATTTACTGCTTATTTTTTTATTGTTGAATGTCAAATTTCCACGCCAATTACATATACGGGCATATAATGCCAGCGACTCTCCATTTTAACTCTCCACACATGGTTGTGAACTTGGCTGCACTGACTCGTGCATGCGTTTGTTAACATAGAGTATAAATTATTATCTAGAGATTGCATCAACTCTGCTAAATCTCTGGCATGTGTTAACAGAGTTATTTCACTTAAAAACATGAAGAAAAAAGCTCTGCTAACCTCTTTTAACACATGCCAGAGATTTAGCGTGTCGATGCAATCTCTAGATAATAATTTATACTCTATGCCAACAGCACCACAAACGCATTCACAATGCAAACAAACCGATGCTGGAGACACCTTGTGGCAAATAAAAGCAAATTTTTGATAGTTGTAGCATAGCAAATACACAATCCTCACAAAAGACACAAAAGATCGTTGATAGATGGTGACGATCTACTGCAGCATAGCTTCTGTTATAATCAGTATTGAATTAACAACTATTTCTAACAAGTCTTTGTGGCCTAGTGGATTGTGTATAAAGTATTAAATGTTCTTGTTGTAATGAGCACTAGCAACAAAGAAACCATAAAATTTCCAAGAAAAAATCTGTCGAAAATTTTTCAGATTTCACTCCAAGCAAATCACAGAACGAGGAGTAAAAAGCTTCGCTTCAAAAAAAAAAACGAAATGGCCTTTCAGCCCTTGAAAGCACTTTGACCGAGCTTCTTTTTAATCAAATGTGTTGCGTGTGTAGTGAAATGTTCGAACACAAATGATCGAGAACTGGGCCTGCAAGTTTTATGCCGACTCCGAACGGCTTATCTTCTCAAACAGCTTTTCATTGCAGTTTTTACTCTCTGAGGTTTAACAATGTCTGCAGAGAAGTGACGGCCGAATAGAAAAATTAATTCAATTGAAAAAACTTCCTGTGTCAGGTGGGATTTGAACCAGGGTCCTCAGGTTAAAATATATATTACAAAGTATATTTTGGCATGTTTACATTAGCGATAGCTTGGGAAACTTCGGTGAACTTTTGAATCAAAAGAGTGATTTATCTAAAAAACCAAGAATTTTTTATGGATTAGTTTTTGACATCACAAAAACAAAATATTTTCGAAGCTTAAATTTTTTTTTGGCTTGCATATACACTGGTGGCCAAAATAATAAGAGCTTTGCAACATATTTCATGTATATCGTTATTTTGATCTTTTCATTGCATACCTCTAAATCCGGTGGATCAAGCTGGAAAATCTACTTTTGTTCGCAGATGTCAAGTTAACAGTGGACATAATAATAAGAGTGCAAAAGTAATTTGAATTTATTTGGGTGTAAAAAATTTTTAAAAAATAATTTACATTGCAGGCTGTGTTTTGTAATTACTTGTGAAGTGTGAGAAGTTTTTAAAAATATTTGTGAACCAGCCATGGGTCGCGGAAAGCACTGTTCGGAAGAAGAAAAGAGATTGATGCTTCAAATGCGTAGCAGAGGCGAAACCTACAAATTTATTTCAAATTCTGTTAACCGGTCACCATGTGTTACAGCGAAAGTGCTCAAGGAAAAGAAATCAACGACAAAAAACGCTGAGAGCATAGGATGTCAAAAAAAAAAACCACGACATTACAGGAGAAGCGCATAGTGAGAAGCTCTTAAGGATTCATTCACCACATCGTCGGCCATTAAAAAAAACTTGTCATTCGACATTAGCTCCAGAGCAATCCGCCGACGTTTGCAAGAAAATAATTTACACGGACGGATAGCAAGGAAGGTTCCTTTACTAAGCATTTAGAACATTAAGCAACGGATTGAATTTGCTTATACCAACCAAGTTTCCAGTAATAGAGGAAATTGGAAAAATATTTTGTATACCGATGAAATAAAAATAAATTTATTTGGTTCGGATGGTAGGACATTTGTACGAAGAGGCAGAAACCAAGAAATAAATCCTAGGAACACCAATGAGTTTTCAGAAGTTCTTTGTCATCCTATGGACTTTTTGAACATACTGTTATTTTGACTTATGGCCACCGAACCGGCTTTTCTGGCCCTCTGTGCATTGAAAAAAAATCTAAGCTAACGTAATGCAGCTGCCATAATAAAACTGAGAATATTTCTTGTTGATGTTTTTGAAGCGAAGCTTTTTACTCCTCGTTCTGTGATTTGCTTAGAGTGAAATCTGAAAAACTTTCGACAGTTTTTTTCTTAGAATTTTATAAGATTTATTTTGTTTCTGCGTTTTTTACAAGACAGTTTATTATATCAAATATAAAAAAACATTTTTCCGCCTGCCATGGGGATTCGAACCCGTCATCCTCATACTGGAGTTCTATAGCCCATCCACTGAGCCAATCAGCCTGTCTATGCAAATGCGTTGATTCAGTATTAAATGCAATTGAAGCTATGTTGCTGCACATCCAATAATATATTAATGTTTTGTGTGGTTTGGGTAGCTGCTAAGCCACTTGCTACAAGAATCATCAGTATTGCCACTTTTCCACAATTGTGTAAATCTACCACTTTTTTGGTTTCCACCACTATTTTAATTTTTTTAAAATCTATCACTTTTAAATATATTTATATAAAAATTACTGCATTATAATAAAAATTTTAGAAATTTTATTTCATATAATATTTCATGTATTATTGCATATAATATTTTATATATAAGTGCTGTTTTAAGAACATTATAAGAGAATTATTTGCAGTAAAACTAATTCAGCGTAAAAAAACTTGCTTTATGGTATACTTCTTATGATTTGTTTTGCTGTAGGATTTCAGTCGAATTTTTCCTTAAGAAGAAAAATATATTCCAACGTTTTTTAGAATTCACCACTCATTTTAGACTTAACCTACCACTATCTAAAATTTGTAAGTGGCAATACTGGTCATCATCCTCAATTTGGTAACGCCATCTGTTAACAACTGTTAACATAGCTGCAGTTATATATTTAATATTAAATTAACACCAAAATTTAACAGAGTTGCTTGGCACGGCGGAAAGAGAGTAGGTTTTGTAATCAGAGGGTCTTGAGATCGATCCTCGCGAAGGGCGAAGTATTATGTTTTTTTTTATGTAAATGCGCTTGTGCTGTTGTTGGTACATGCTTTTGTTTTAACAATGACTGTAACATGTAATAAAATAAATAAAATAAAAAAAAAATAATAATGAAATGCAATAAAATTTACTGGTGTGAATGTTAACGTGTGTTTTTTTAAGTTTTTTAATGTGGCTTTAAATTTTTGAATTTGAGTTCTTTAAAAAAACATTAAATTATCAAATCTACACACAGAAAAATACCTACGGCATTTTGCCTAAAACGACTTCGGTAGCTATTTTTGTATGAAGCCTAAGAAATTTGTGCAAATTTCATAAGTTTTTTGTCAACTTGGTCATGCCAACATTGTATTAAATGCCAAAAAGTAATAAATGGGCAAAAGCAAATTGGGGTTTTTACAATATTTTCTCTCATTGCTACTCTTTCTGTCATACGCGGTCATTATTTGCTTTCCTTTTCTTATCATTTGTACCAACGTGCATGTATTTCGCAGCAATTTATTCCTTACACTGACGAAGCAAGTAGAACATAAAGCTGAATAGTGTACTACAGCGGGAACCTCGCAAGACTAGTGATGAGTTGTTATGAAGTAACAATTAAGTAAAAAATAAAAAACTGAAAAAGGTGTTAAACAAAACTGAAAAGATGAAAAAAACAAACAAATCCTAAGAGAACAACGCAAGCGCTTGCATAGAGTATAAATTATTATCTAGAGATTGCATCAACTCTGCTAAATCTCTGGAATGTGTTAACAGAGGTTAACAGAGTTTTTTTTTCTTCATGTTTTTAAGTGAAATAACTCTGTTAACACATGCCAGAGATTTAGCAGAGTTGATGCAATCTCTAGATCATAATTTACACTCTATGGCGCTTGTTGCAAAGGGCTTAGGAAATCTTCACTAGTAGTATAAGTATAACATACCCATGTTTCTATTTTAATATTGCCTTAAATCTACAGCAACCCATTTTAGCAGAAGGCTTTCAAAAGACCACAGAAGTTCTAGCATAAATTGCCTAATGGCCAAATAATGCGATTGCCTAAATTCCCTTTGTTGTATTAAAAAAATATTAAGATAACCCATTCTGGCCGAAGGTCTTAGGCAAATTATACCCGAAAATTTTATAATTTCAAATGTTTCCTCTGTGTGTATGAAACTGTGAAAAAGCTTCGCTTCTCTCGTGTGTCCAACGACGCACCTGTATTTTTGTACTTTAATTGCTACGCGTGAAAACTGCAAGGTGTTTAATTTTCAACAAGTATCTAATTACTTGCAAGTATGTATCGTGCATTTGTGAATCTGAACTGTGTAAACTTGAAATTAATAGAAGCTCAAAGATGCTCTCTTGCAACTTTATTGCAAGTCGAAATTAGTGTACGTACTCTAAATGGAAATGAGTTTAAATCCATTTACTCGTAACTTTGTTAACCATTTAGACCTTAAAACTGTTGAGTAATATTAGATTGGGTGGATAGTAAATAATTGGCTATAATTATGGGATACTTTGAACAATGATAACTACACTAAACTAATCAGAAAAATAAAATAAAGGCAGATTATACAAATTTCTTGGAGTTTTTGCTATTAAGGGACGATTGTGAAGTATACGGTTATTTTCATCACGAGTTTAACTCACAAAATAGTGCTTATTATATAAACTTTGTTTTAAATATTTTATGATTTTTTGATTCCTATTATTGAGATACATATGTTGTACAATTTTTGTGAATTAATTTTGTTTGAACACCTATAGTAAAACTCGTCCTTGGATTTAAAATACAGGTTGATCCAAAAATAATCACCCTATGTTGTTTTGTATGAAGTCTATATCTTTAAAATGAAACCATATATTCATAATAAATTTATTTATTTTTTTAATGCCTTTTATTAAAACTTTTCGTTTTTTTTTCCCATTTTCGTTTTTAAAGTTGTTGATGACGATTAGGACTCTTTTTAACACATTTTCAATTGTTCTGGTGAGAAATTTGGGCGAATAGTTCTCACACTCTTGTCGGATATTCTCTTTAAGAGCTTCCAGAGCCTGTGGCCTGTGCACATAGACCCGTGACTTCAAAAAACTCCAAACACGGAAGTCTGGAGCAGTCAAATAGGGCGTTGTTGCCGAACCCTGCAAATTGCCTAAACGAGACATTAAGTGACCTGGAAAGGCATCATAGAAAACGTGGATAGTCACGCGAACAGTTTTCCAGCCCCAATTCATGAATTTGCGGCAATAGAAGCTCGTTCATCACGGTTCTGTATCGCCCAGAAGTCATAGTAACCGTGTTACCCACGGCACACAGTGTGGCTAACTCATACAATCTCCGGCCAAAATTATAAGAATTTAGAATTCAATGACACATTATTTCTGAGAGAATATCCACAAGCTGATTTTAAGAATGAATTCGGTTTTCTTAAACCGGTTACTGGTTTTTCTGGTTATCCTTTTTTTTTCTTGCCTTACCATCGAGATATACCATAACATATATTTTTAGGTACATAAAAATTTTAACCGTTGATTTCTGGAATGTATTCGGTTTTTAAGCTGGTAACCGATTTTCCATCTGTTATCCGGTACCCTTTTTTTTTTTTTTGCTTTGCCGTCAAGTTATATCTTTAAACACATATTAAATACATATTTAGTTGCTGCTCTTAATCCTCTAACTAGCAAGGTAGCCATCATATTTTTCAATGTAGATTTGACTATTAAATTTTCTTTGGCTTGACATTTTTTGACAGCTTAAAAGAATTAACCAAGCTACAAGATAGTGCCAGTTTTATCGTTCAAACTTCATTAGTAAATTTATTGCAGTCAAAAGTTTTTTCTTGTGTTTTATGACAAACAAATTAATGCTTGCAAATCATCAAAATAAAGAAATAGGAAAAATACATTTTGGAGCTATCAATATTAATCCATTTTTTTTTGTTTTTTTTTTTTTTTGGTAATTGAATAATGACATACGTTTTTATTATCTATATTTCTTGACTGAAACTTAATAGTTTTAAGAGAATTATCTTGTATTTTTGAAATTGAGTTTTCAGAAGTTCTTTAACCCACGTCTAACTTATCAATTGAATTGACAATCCGCCATCGGGCTTGTGTTGATGTCATCAAAATTTACCAGAAACAAATATTCTAGTATCTTTTTTCCATTATTTGAACCTTGCAGGTTAGAGGGTTCAGTCAAATTTCCGATAACTGCGTTTTTGGATTTTAAAGGGTTTTTTTATTAAGAACTTCGCAATTCGACTTAGATAATCATAGGTATATTCACTTAAACGGCTCTCAGTATCTTGAAGGTTTCATTAAAATATTATTTTTAACATTGATGGATAAAAATTGAACTACTTTCAATTCTTATTACATTTTTACGGTGTTCAAAAAAAAGTGTATATTTTTCAAATATTTTCCAAATATAGTATACAGAAAACTTCTCCGTGGGAATGGTACATTGAGAGCTTAAATGGAAGGTGCAGTATTTGTGTGCATAAATATATACATATATCGGATTTGTGATGCAATCAAACTTATGCATGCTCTTTAACGTTAGCGTTGTATATCGTTGTACATCGAAAACGCAAACCAACGACAAGTATTCTCGTATTTTGCCTGTCGTTGGTTTGCGTTTTCGATATACAAAATGAGGCAGTTAGTATACTTTCTGGAATTTTATGTTGCATTGCTACTTACTTATCTTGAAAAATTCTGGGATCATTTGGGACTATTTTTAACTATATCCATGAATCCAACTGAAAAATCTTGATATTTATTATAATAAAAGAGAAAAAGAATATAAAAGAATTTACATTTTGAAGGAGAGATAATAATAAATAAAATTATAATTTTATGTTGTTGTAGGTAGCCGTGACAGTTCTTTTGGCGACCATCAAATGTCAAAAATAATATTAAATAGAGAACGAATGAAAATGACAAAGAAAAGATGCAGAGAAATGACAGCCTGCGGTTACCTCTCGTTAATTTAAACGTTTATTATAACAAAATGATGGCAAGCGGCAAGAAAAACTAGCGATTTTTTAAAGTATAGTAGAACCTTAATCACATTATTCGATATTTCAATAATTTTAGGGGAGTTCAGACAACACAACATTTTGTGAATCTGCCATTTGAATTATAGTTTTTTTTTTCTTCATTTGCAAATGAGGTTAAGTCCTGACTTCGGAAGATCTGTACACATTCTGTACGATTTTTTTTCTGTACGCCGAGACAAAATTCTGTACTGTACAGAAAAAAATCTGTACGGTTAGCATGCCTATTCATGAACCTGGTTTTAAAAAGTGATTACCCTGTAGGAAAATCAACTAATTTAAAAGTAGTTGAAAAAGTAGTTTTTTGTCAACCACAACTAGTTGAAATTCTGACTTTTTTCCATAGAACGAACTAACATATTTTGTATGGTCCGCTAATAAAGTAAATTGACTTTCGTCTGGATATACTTTCAACTACTTGTTAAATTAGTTAAATTCAAATTTTTTTTTTTTAATTACTTTAAAATAACCGATTGAAAACTATTTAATATTACACTTACTGAAGATAAATTTAAAAGCATAAAAATTTTTCTGGTCGACACAAATAAATTCTGACATATGAAATCTGAAAGCAAAATGTAAACAAAGTTAAAAGTGATTCTTCATTGGAATATTTCTAATTCCAACAGGTTATAGTTTCAGAAGCTAGAGGAACTCTGCTCTTATATGTGAGCGTGCGTCTTTACTACTGAAGTGATGAGGTGTTTGCTGAATGGTTAAGCAATGCATCAATTTCCGTACAGAGTCCAAATTGTGCAATGTTTGCTAAACAGTACCAGTTTGTAATTTGAATATCTTAAATAATAAAGAATTTTTAAACGTTTCAAAGGGTTTTGAGGCAGTTTATCAGTTTTTAAGTGTGTTTACCATGTCTGTCTTGCAGTTCAATGTCGTAAATAAAAAAATATGTCATTTTGAAACAAAATGTTAGTGAAGCCTCAAGTTAATAGTACTTGATGAAATAACATGCTTAAATATATATAAACTTGTAATCTAATAAAAATTTGCAATTAAAATATGTCAAAATCAGAGTAGTTGCCGCCTTAATATAATTCAAAGTAGTTTATCAACCACTTGTTTTTAAGTAGTATTTCCCTTACTTCATATATAATGCAATAAAAACTATTTAGAATTGAAGTGGATGCCGCCTTAATATAATTCAAAGTAGTTCATACACTAGCTTATTTTAAATTACTTTTTTAATTAGTTGTTTTTAAAAACGAGATAGTTTGTTCCTATAGGGTATATGCAAATCGATTGCCGCTCTATAAGTATAGCTATGTTTTAAACTTTTTGGCTTGTGCATTAATAAAAATATAGCAGAGGCACAATCCAAGGCCATCAGATACAAAGAAGAGAGGAACTAATACTTTGCTCGGTTTTTTGTCTTGCAGTTCCATTTTCATATAAGTTAAAACAAACTCTCTTTCTTTCATTAAAATTATCTAGCTACTGAAATTTATTGCCAGACTAAAAAACCCCAAGAAAATCCATCTAATGATCGAAATGTAGTGGGTTAAAATAACACTGTGAACAAAATACTGCTAAAATAGTAATTTTTTATCGTTCTTATACGAGGGGTGCCTTTTATATTTCGGGATTAGAGAACAAAAACAAATATTAATCATCGAAAATCACTTTATTGTTTTTCAAAATATTCTCCATTAAGATCTATACACTTTTGCATGCGTTTGACCCAATTGTCGAAGCACTTTTGCCACTCTGATTGAGGTATCTCCAAAACATGCATTCTGAATGCCGCAACCGCTTCTTCGGGCGTCGAAAATCGTTGTCCACGCAGTTTATTCTTCACGGTTGGTTATAAAAAGAAGTCATTCGGTGCCAAGTCAGGACTATACGGCGGATGACCCATCAAATCGATGTTTTGGGTGCTCAAAAATGCAGTTGTTTGAGCCGATGTGTGAGAGCTCGCATTGTCGTGGTGAAGAGTGATCCGTCTTCGGCGGTTGGTTTTCCTGATTTCTTGGAAGACAACTGGCAAACAAATGGTTGTGTACTACTCAGAGTTGACTGTTCTGCGTTGTTCTAGTGGTACGGTTGCGACATGTCCATATTTTCCGAAAAAACAGGCGACCATTTGCTTGGAAGTGCTTCGTGCGCGAACAACTTTTGTTGGATTTGGCTCATCTTGAAACACCCATACAGTCGACTGCTGTTTACTTTCGGGCTCATACGCGTAAATCCACGATTCATCACCTGTCACGATGTCATAGACGTGTTTCGAAGCACCGCGATCGTATTTTTTGAGCATTTCCTTCGACCAATCGACACGAGCCTTTTTTTGAGCGATTGACAAATTGTGTGGGATCCAACGCGAACAAATTTTTTTGACAGTCAAATGTTTATGCAATATTGAATGTATGCTGGTCCCACTTATGCCTAAGGTTGCCTCAATCTCACGATAGGTAACATGACGATCTTGCAATATCAGTTCGCGCACAGCATCAATGGTTTTCGGAACAACAGCTGATTTCGGACGATCTTCACGAAATTCGTCTTGGAGTGAACTACGACCACGATTGAATTCACCATGCCATCGATAAACACTGGTCCTTGATGGAGCTTCATCGCCAAAAATTGAATTAAGTTCATCCATGCACTGTTGCTGTGTTAATTCACGTCGAAAGTTGGAAAAAATAATCGCACGAAAATGTTCACGATTTAATTCCATTTTTAGACCGAGATGAATCTTTTAAGTTACTATAAACAACACAAATAGCGCTCGTATGTCAAAACGTTCTGAGTACGTATAAGCCAACAAATGTCAAACTTTGCGATAGAGCTTTCAGTTGACAGATTGCAACACCAGGGTTGCCAAATCCCGAAATATAAAAGGCACCCTATCGTTTGCCAGTTACTGACCCTTAAAATGATAATTTGGATAATAAGGACATATTAGTATAAAATGATGCAGACATGTATATATATAGAAGAAACTTAAACACAATCACAAAAATTCTGCAATTTCCCACACGCCACAAAATCCGACTTCGATGTCGAAAATTTAAAAATTTACAAATTGTTCGCGATGATAACAATCGAATTCGATATCGATTACGATTCGCAAAAGATAGATTTTGAGGACGTAACGGTTACTTCGTAAACGAAGGTTCACTTACGTTTCGAAAAATTATTCGTTTACAATTCCAAAGCGATTAATTCTTCAACACAAATGCGAAATAATTATATTATCTGCTTTTTTACTGAAAAGTGGATATATTCGGATAACTTTTTTCGCACTTTCAGAATTGCTTTTATTATAACTGATGCGATAACACTGGTACGAAATAACTTTCGATTTTTGATCGTCAATTAGGAAGAAATAAGAAATGTTTCTTCGATATAAGTTCATTGCAAGCGAACTTTCGCCGGGTGGGTTACATATGCATTGACAAGTGTTAATTTTCGGCATAATATTTCATATATTTTAGTTTCGACCAGAAGAACTTAGTGGAAGAACTTGTAACCAGTATTTTGTGTGTTAAAATACCGCAGCATGCGAATATATTTTTATTTCGATATAAATGTGAGTTAAAAACGTTATTTAAATTATATGAAAGATACGATATTTATATGAAAAATCACAGATCTAAGAATAAAACAAATTTTAGATTCAAATTTGCATTTGTTAATATTGCAGCATGTGCTGTTTCCAAATCAATCAATGCAATCAATCTGAATCTATCAAAACTCAATTTGAGAAATGCCTAAAAGTGTGCTAATGTTTTGAAAAAATGCTACGTTCAGATTCAAATTTATAGACCGTAATTTCAGAGTATTGAATGAAAGACTCAATTTAATCACAAAAGTAGAAGTACTGATTGTTGATTTAACATAAAGTATGAGCTACACAGATAAATATGTCCCCATAGCCCCATAGTGGACAGCCAGCTGTGGATACAAACGTACTGTGTTCAATCCTCAGTGGAGTAAAAAAATTTAAAATTTTTTCATTTTTATACAACTAGTGCGGCGAATTGCTGTGTTGTTGTTTTCATAAGAACTATTTCGTTACATTGGTCTTACCCCCCATCTAGCACGCCGTATTGTTGTATACGCCGCTATAAAAGTTTCACTTCAAAAATCAAGAACATCACCGTGTTTTTCGACCTCTAGAGACGAACATATCCTTGATAAATATTCCATCTACACCCACGGCGTTTGACTCTCTTTCACATTGTAAATTGTACTTTACTTTTTTAAAAACAAATGAATTCTTATTTTATTTATAATAATTAAATAACAAGCTTATAAAAAGCTAAGGATTTAAAAAAAAAAAAGTATTTTACAAGACAGTTGACGTTGACCACATTAACTAATTCACTATGTGGCTTCTTTTGTTGTTTTTGTATTTTTGCTATTTTCTTTACGTATGATGTGCATGGAATGACCACACAAAATTTGGGTTAATGTGCAAAGTACGCGTATAAACGCATACCAAAGCGTTAAAAGCTTACATTTATACTACTCATAGACAAAAGTTAATTAGGCTAATGTTGTTGCATTCATGAGTATTGCCACTTAATTATTTATATTATGAATTTTTATTCGTAGCTGTTGGTGTTTTCGGATTGCGTCAAACAGAGTAATAGAAAAAGTTGTAATTGTTGATGTTGTTGTTTTAGTTGCTAAGTAATGTATATTTATAATTGTCATCATTTTTCCAGCGTTTGCACATCTTCTTTTATAATTATTTTATTTTTGTTAAATGGGTGTGTAATTCGAGTTGATAAAGGTGTCATTCTTCAACATTTGATGCCTTCATTTTAGACGTTCACACAGTGCTTTGGTGGCATCATTTATGGTTTACCATTCTTTTACATTGAAAACGTACTTGATTTAATGTAATAAAATAATTGATTATGTGAATGACCTTCATAGCTATTATTTAGCATTTGAAATTGTCACTTAAAATTTAAACGGAGCATTGCAGCTAGCTCATATTTTATTAAAGAAAAAAAAAAAAAAAAACAATAATAAAAGATTGTGTAAATGAAAAAGCAAGGCTCAGGGTTCCTTTTGCTTTTTAAATTTCTTTTTTATGCGATTGCGACCTCGTTAAATGCACGGAAGGTGGCACAAGCTCATTAAGGCTGAAGATGTTTATGTTATGCTGCTCACGACATATTAACAAATGCATGTATCTGAATAAATATAGTTCACAATACATAAAAACATTCATCATTACCACCTAATACATCATCCAACAACCAACAAGCATCCAATTAGCGTTCGTTACAAAAATG
This sequence comes from Coremacera marginata, assembly GCA_914767935.1. Taxonomy (NCBI): domain Eukaryota; kingdom Metazoa; phylum Arthropoda; class Insecta; order Diptera; family Sciomyzidae; genus Coremacera; species Coremacera marginata. The sequence goes on along the minus strand of OU612043.1, from coordinate 230,513,099 downwards.
TGCAAATTTAAGAAAATACAAATAAAAAATGCGAAAATACGACATAACGATGTGCGAAATGAATTCAATGTGACGGTTGCACGAATGTAAATAAGTAAAACAGAAAAAACTGCATTGTTTCAATGCTGTCCATGGGAAATGTGGTGAAAACTTTGGAACTTTCTCCCCCAACTTGGTTCAAACAATTATGTTTTGTAAATATTGGTACTCGCAGATACAAGCTGATATTTGCAAAGTTTATCTATACACTGAGGATACTCAGACACTCAGTATCTATCACAAAACTGCATAAATTCAGCGAGTAACTGTAATATGTAACTGTAACAAAAGCAACAACAATAGCTGCAACATTTTTAAGACTAATTCGAGTTTTATTAATTACTACCGCTTAATTGCAATAAAATATTCCAGAAATGCGAGCAGAAATTCCAACGGAAAGTGCAAAACAACGTAACGTTAGTAACTATTTATCTTAACCCTCTACTGCATACACATCTTTGATACAAATTTTTATAACTGCCCTGTAGGAAAATCAACTAATTTAAAAGTAGTTGAAAAAGTAGTTTTTTGTCAACCACAACTAGTTAAAATTCTGACTTTTTTTCCATAGAACGAACTAACATATTTTGTATGGTGATGTCCGCTTAATAAGTCAATTGACTTTCGTCTGCATATATTTTCAACTACTTGTTAAACTAGTTAAATTTAAATAATTTTTTTAATTACTGTAAAATAACCAATTGAAAACTATTTAATATTCCACTTACTGAAGATGAATTTAAAAGCATAAAAATGTAAAATTTTTATGCATCAAAGAGATCATTTATTTGACTGTTTTGAAAAATACATAAATCATGCCAAAAAAATCGTGCCTGGTCGACACAAATAAATTCTGAAATATAAAATCTGAAAGCAAAATATAAACAAAGTTAAAAGTGATCAGAGTTTTTTATTGGAAAATTGTGAAATGGCGTTCTTTGTGGTGTTTTAATTGATTTTAAAATAGTTCTAAAGTGATTCATGCCATGCTTCATTGCCAGTTAATTAAAAAAAAAACTAGTAATTACATTCAGGGAGCGCAACAGAAGTACGCTGTGATGGTAGATATAATTTCATTATTCCTTTCTTCATTGGACTATTTCTGCTTCCAACAAGTGATAGTTCCAGAAGCTGGAGGAATTCTGCTCTTATATGTGAGCATGCGTACCACGAAAGCAGTTTACAAAAACGGGCACGCCACCGCCTGGGTACATGAGCGAAGGTGCCGATCCAATTGATCGGAATTGTGTGGATACTGCGCCTGTTATTTAACGCAAGCCAGCTTTTTGATGCTTCATTTATATGAAATATGAGCTATGCAATGCATCAAATTGTGCAATGTTTGCTAAACAGTACCAGTTTTTCACAATTACAGTTTTTCACAAAGTAGAGGCATTTTATTAGTTTTAAAGTGTGTTTACCACGTCTGCCTTGCAGCTCAATGTAAATAAAAAATATGTCTTTTTGAAACAAAATGTTAGTGAAGCCTAAAGTTAATAATATTTGATGAAATAACCTGGATGAAATAATATATATAAACTTGTAATCTAATAAAAATTTTCAATTAAAACATGTCCAAATCAGAGTAGTTGCCGCCTGAATATAATTCAAAATAGTTTATCAAAAACTTGTTTTTAAGTAGTATTTCAATTACTTCATATATAATGCAATAAAAACTATTTAGAATTTAAGTGGATGCCGCCTTAATTTAATTCAAAGTACTTCATATACAAGTTTATTTTAAACTAGTTTTTTAATTAGTTGTTTTTAAAAACAAGTTACTTTGTTCCTATAGGGTGGGTTAAAGTTTTTCCTGTTTTAGTTTTCATCATTTGTTTTCGATATATATTCTCTATTCCATGCGGTTGTGTTTTTGCGAATAATGAAACTTTTCTAAGAAATACTATGCATTTTTTATAGTAGTTCGTAGTGTGTTCACAAATTTAAAAAATATCATGAGATAAAACAATTAACTAAAATAAGTCTCAAATAAAAATACATTAATATCATAATCTTCTTAAAAAAAATACATTAATATCATAATTTATCGAAATTGTTTTTACACGAACGGTTCGTCGCAAACACGCAAAACTAGCTTGTATTAAAAAATTAAATTAAAAAATGTTCATACGAATTTGACAGAAAATGAGAATATAACCGTTGCACAGTGTGTCTTTTTCAATTTTAGCGCGCCATAAGTCCCTGAACAAAAATGTAGAATTTGTACAAAAAGACTTATTTTCTCAATAAAAAAATATATTTATGTTATTTGAAAATAATATCTAAAAGTCAAAATAACCTTTGCATATTTTTTGAAAATTTGTCAAAGTTAGAACTTTAAATAAACGAAGAAAAATTGAATGGAACGCGTTAAAATTATGCAAATTTTAACCAAACATAACTTTTGAGGCGAAAAAGATTTAGCAATAAATTTTTATTTATGTAAATATATAGTTAAATACTAATATGATTTATAAAATAAAAATATATTTAAAAATTTATAGAAAATAATGTTTTTTTTTATCATCAAATTATACTTTAAGTCATTTTTAGTAAGAAAAATCTAAAATGTTCCACTGTAAATATGATGGAAAGTGTAGCTTAATAAATATTAAGTGTTTTTTCTTGAAGTTTTTAAAAAAAACCATTGCGCAAACTGACTCGAATAAAAGAAATCTTCATATATGCATCTACACCTTTTCATTCCATTGTTTAGTACAGTTTGCATCTATACGGATAGTTTGTGTAAACAAAACTGGATACAGTCAATTTTTTGTAGGATTAATATTACAAATAAATTACACAAATTAAATGAATTTCAACATTATTCATTTCCAGGAACCCGATTTATATCAATTTTGTTGTTTTAAGCTTCTTGTGCCTCGCAAGTGCAAAATGCTAAGCCAAAATCAATGATATTATGCATACTTGATAATGATAGTTTTATATATTTAAGATTAAAATTTGATTGTTCTACTTTTAAAACTTTTCACGCAATGACATATTTTATGTTTGCTTAATTTGCTTGCTTCTAAAATCGTGTGCAACAGCAAGTTCAAGATAAGAAAGTTCAAGATACAAATCTATATATTCTGCAGAGATTTAGAAGTGAAATGGGGCTTTTAGTTGACATGCCTAAACAAAAAAGTGGTAATACTAATGATGGCAACACTGAAAGGAAGTTTTTATAAATGCTGAGCTATCTTCGGAAATTACCGGCATTAACTTGGAACTTATTCAACGGTTTTACATAATTTTAGAGTGCTTAGGCTGAATGTTCATAAAATAAATTATCAATCTTCCCAGAAATTCCATTTTTGGGTAAAAGTTTCACTTTTACTGTGCGTGGCGGCCATACACATATATTTTTTTATACACCGTTTATCACGCCATGCAGTAGAGGGTTAAGATTCATTTATATCGAGTGGGAGTAGAAGGTGGACTTCGTGTGAGTGAGAATGGTTCATGTATTTTAGCTGTAGCCAAGTTTAATGGAATGTAGCAAAAAGTTAATGATGTGAAATATTCAAAAACATAGAGAGAAAATGTAAAAATCAAATAGCACACGAAATAAATAAGGGCACGATTTTACTCCAGGGACTCACTCCCAAGAGATACATAGATACATTATCATACCCTGATCAAAGTGTAAGCAAACGAAGTGGTTTAAGTGCAGCACAAACAATAATAAATTTAAACAACAAATAATAGATTGAAAATCAATGGCTGACATTTATTTTAATCTTGTATGTTTAACAATGTAAGCTTTGGTCGTAGTATGCAATGGTTGTTTATCTATTCGCTAGCAGCGTTACAAACGATAGTCTGGATAATATTAACTTTAATATTTTATTCGGGAATTTTTTGCCCGACAAAAAAAAACACTTACTGTGACCAACTTTCAGAGTGTATTAGATTGAAACTCGTTTATGTAACGAGTGAACAAAAGCGTGCACATTTTCGATTCCTAAGGATTGGCTATGGAGCTCGACTTAAGTAAAGTCCTAGCAAAGTCGCTCTGAAAAAACATTTCATCGCCTATTATTAAAATTCCACCAATGGCGCTATAATTTGGGCTATAAAAGAACTTTTATCTTCTAGCACTTCTACAACTAGGAGAATCTTGGTCTGTTTGGTGATAAATCAAAATTCAAATCAAATAAAATAATCAAATCAAACTAATCAATTAAAAATTTAATTTATATTCAAAGGATCATCGATGGTGTAATGAGTATGTAGCAATTGCAAACCATTCAATTTTGCTGAAATTGATGCTAAAATTAGTCAAAATCAAAATCCAGGATGAGAACTTTTGTTTTGGGGTATGATTTTTGGTGTTGATTTCTGATTTTCATACGAAAATCCTTTTTTTTCGCAGTTTGGCCCAAATTTCGGTACCAAGGACGATAGACACGGGCTTGAGCATATCACCAATCGATTTTTATATAAAGATTGATTTTTGAGCAAAAATCCAGGATGAGAACTTATGTTTTAGGGTGTGGAAATCTGATTTTCATATAAAAATAACATTTTTTCGCAATTCGGCTAAGATTTCGGTACCAAGGACGATAGACCGGAGCTTTTGAATACCTCCAGTCGATTTTCTGTATAATTCTTGATTTTTATGCAAAAATTCAGGATGAGAACTTTTCATCTTCTATCCGTTTTTTTTTTTTTTTTGTTTTTACTGAAAAAAACAAATTTTGCTGAACCGAGTTTCACACTTCTAGGTCGTTAACTGTATGATATACGATTGATAGTTAATTTAGGAATGAACAAATTTAGCATATATATTTAGTTTTTTAAGTTAAACTTTTATTAAAAACCTTTTCTTGTATTTGCGGCGAATTCAAAATTCAGATATGTTTTGCGGCGAATTGAGCAAAAACTTGGGCTGAAGATTTTGGGCTATCTTCACAGAAGTGTTGCTTTGGTAGATTAGAAAGCGAGAGTGAAAAATCCCAAGAACTTCAATATAGCTGTGTAGTTGTTGTTTTTCTTTCCTATCTTCTCGGACAAAATCGATCAGCGTTGCTGAGACAAAACAAAAAAAAAGGCTGTCTCAATAAAAGTGTATATTTTTATTGCATTGTAAAGTTGAAATGTTTCGAAAAAATACGATTCCGATTAATCAAATTTCAAAGGTTTTAAATTTAAAAACATCTATATATAGGATATTAATACGCAAACAAAAAAAATAATGGAATACATATTCATATAAAACTTATATCGATGAAAAGATATTTTTGAGTTGATTTGGAGATTCTCATTCGAAATTGAGTAGATTTTTATTTGAAAATGTTATCAATAAGATGGGTAAAACTAAACGAATGTAAGAACTTTCGCCAGTTTCACCATCTTTTTTTCGCTCATTGTTTTGTCCACGGTATTCTACACATATTTTTCTGTTTGACAAGGCTTAAGCACTGTTGCCAACTTGGTGCTTTTTCCACCAGATTTGGTGCATTTTGAAAATTTTGACGCAAACAAAATGAGCTTAGGTGCCGATGTATTTTTTTTTTGTGCTTTTTTTAATTTCGTTGGCACCAAATATGCTTAGAAACATACATTTATGAACAATTTTTGGTTTTTTACAGAGCACCAACAGTGTTCTACAAACAGTATTCTATAAAATATAAATTGTTCGTTAAGCTCAGTATGCTGTAGAAACGAAAACAAAATTCCCATAAGAAGTACATTGAGTTTTTTAACAGCGAACAGGCAGCGGAATTTTTTTTTCGCTTGGTAGTACGCTGTTGAAGAAAAAAATTTGTTCAGTGTAGCCAAGTTCACAACCAAGTGTAGAGATTTAAAATGTCAGAATTTTGCTGGCTTTGATAAGAGAAAACAGAATGAATACCTTGACTTACAAGTTCCTTATTTTGATTTTCTAATAGCTTACTAAGCACACTATACAAGGTGTAAAACCTAAGAGTTGTCAAAAGTTCGGCTCTTAGATAGAAGCCACCAAAAATGATACGTTACGTGACAAAAAATAGAAGTGGTTTTTTAATAGGGTCACAAAATTAGTAAAACTCTGTAAATTGGTTAGAGTTTTTGTATAAAACTTTTTTTAGAAGGATTTGAAAAACTTTTTCTCCTTTTTTTTATTGGGCTTAGTATGAAACGTTACGTGACATGGCGTTACGTGACAATTTTTCCATTGTAATTCATTTGGGTAATTAAGGAATTAGGTAATTACGTAATTATGTGATTTAGTTAATAAAAAACAAATTTAATATATTCTGACTCTCCTTGCGTCAACCATTTTTCATTATTTTTAGCCAATGCCTCCCATTTTTACTAAAACAAAAACGTTTACGAAACATTTACAAAACATTAACTTAAAAGAAAAATTACATTTGTGAAACAGTGCAGACAATTTGATCATCATGGTAAATAAATTTATATTTAAATTGCTTAAATCAATAAAATAAAAATTTTTCTCTAAAAAAATATCATTTAATAATAAGTTTTTAATAACTTTTAATTTTCGTGTCACGGTGGACTTTTCAGCGGTCCATGCCCATATAATTATTTTAATTGAAGCCTGTAAAATGAATTATTTCTTAAAAATATTTGAAATTTTATTTTTTCATATAATATAGTGTTTAATATTTTTTTGAAAATCTTAAAATCTGGTGTTTTTTCAAGAAAAAGCGCATTTTTATCGTGTTTTTTGATGAATTTTAGAATTAAAAAGTTGGCAACACTTGGCTGAAGGCAACATTCTTTGTTCTGTTTTCTGTTCAAAACCTGTTTTCGTCCAAATACTTTCAGCTTCGGGCCGTTTCAAATTCAAAACGAATACGAGATCCGGATTCGCCATCATGGATTTGAAACGAGTTCGCAAAAATCCAAGTTGGTCATGGCTAGGTTAAAAATAAATTGCCAAGCCCCCTGTCCAGTACTGCCCAATTATTTTAAACTTAAGACTGCTCAAATTACCATGGATTCTATGTGCAAAATTTGGTTGAAGTCAGACACATGGTGTAGAAGAAATGTCGATTAAATGTAAAATGCCACGTCCACTTTTTTAGTCTTAAGACTTTACATTGCACGAAAGAATATACATAAATATGTGCAAAATATATTATAGGTCGGACAAGCAATGTGAATTGGTACATACAAACACGACAGCAATCAGTTTTGTATATTTACGAAGGTTTGTCTATTTTGCTGACGTCACTTCGCATGGAAGGCAGCGAGAGTTTTTATTAGATTTTGCCAAATTTAATAGTCAGAGTTCATATTAAATATCAAAGCTTATGTGCAAAATTTCAAGAGGATTTCAAGGATTTTTAAGAGATTTTGCGGTGAAAGTAAAGTCACTTTGTATGAAAGGTAAGCGTGGTTTTCATCAGATCTAGCTCAATTTTGAATTTTCTTAATTTTTTTTTTTTAAAAAGCTTATATTTTGAATTTCATTGCGATAGTTTTAAAATTATGGTTGTAATCGTAATCACAGACGGACAGACGAAGAAGCAGAAGGACAGGCAGAAATCGACTCAGGTAAGGATGCTGATCAAAAATATATATACTTTTCTATATCAGCCACGCCTCCTTATTGGCGTTAAAAACGAAATGACAAAGTTAATATACCCCTACGCAGTACGCGTTGGGGTATAAAAAGATATTAGTCTTTAGACGTCAAATTATCTATTCTAATGCCAGCTCAAGAGCGAGTGGTGAAATTTAATTTTCATGGGCATGAAATCGCAGCATTGCATTTAACAAAATGCAATATTGCAGTCTTTTCACTAAGTTATTGCGTTCAAATTCTGTTATTACGTTACGCAGCAGAGATATTAAAATTCAGGATTTCAATGTCACGCGCCACTCCACTCCGCCTTATTATATTTGAACACAGACGAGTAAGAAACGAAAGTAATAGATTGCAAACTGACATTTGTCAACGTTCTATAACGTTACGTTCTTTTTATTATAACTAGAGCTTCAATGCTTTAGATTCCGCAGTGAAGGGCTGCGTTTTATAAATAGCTAATTTCAAGAACGCAGCGTGAAGTGATGTACAGTGATTTACAAAAAAATGCCATTTATTTTTTAATATATGAACACAGAACATTAAGTTCATTAAATGCAAGTTTTAACCAAAGATGTCCGCAAGGAATTGAGGCAGTGGAATAGAGTATAGTGGTATAAAATATGGTATAAATAAAAAAAGAAACTGTTTCTTAAATATACTCTTAAAAATAAATACAAATTTACTATAACTATAATAGTAATTTTTTGTTTAAAATTCAACTGGAGTGTAATTTCACTGCAAGTTTCATTGTAAATTTTCAATGCTTAAAATTATATACAAATTTTAGTTAAATTAAGCAACTTATGTTGAATTTTCCTGCAATATTAATATTAAACTATTTTTTCATCATTTATTTCATTGCCAATAGACATATGTATGTGTGTTGAATTTTCAACATCAATTGTATAATTGCATCATATTCTCATTCAAGTTTGGTTATGAGCAAGTAAGCAGCTTATTATTCAGTCCGGTATCCGTTTCTCTATCTCTAATTACAAAAATTGTGTTAAATAACGCGTTTTAATTTTAAGCTAAGATTGTAAATATTTTTTGCTTTGTAATGTACTCAATATTTATATTGGAATGTGTGCGAGAAGTGCTTAATAAATATTTAAAAATTGATTTAAAAAAAGGGTTTGTTTTATTTCTATAACTCTAACGACAAATTGATATAGCTTCTTGGTGCAACGGACTTAAAACTTTTTATTAGTAAATAGCAGTAGTAATTCTTATATTACTACATTATTGTAGTAAAAGTAGACAAAAATTGTTGAATATTATTCATATAAAGGTTGTAATTTTGCAATGGTAATACAAAAATGATAGCAACATTAAACAACTAATATTTAAGTCTACTACGAAACATATATTAAAGCTTAAATGTTACCATATATTTAAACACCAACTGTTGAATTTTACTACATACCAATAGTAAGCAACAAATGTTGAATTTTATAAAGGTGTGTAAATTTACTACAGTTATAGTAGCTAAACTGTTGCCTACAACTATTGTAGTAAATTTCAACAAAAACTTTCCAGAGTGTAGCCCGATAGAGACAATTTTTTGAAAATTGATCTTTCGAATGCTTGAAAGAAAAATACCGGTTAAGGGATTTCGAATTTCTTGTATAAAAATAGAAACTTGCAAAATTGTGATACTATTTGAGCAAAAAAATTAAAATTGTAATTAAATATAAATTGGAACAAAAATTAAAAACTATTTGTAACTATTTTTAATAAAAACCAACCCAACAATATTAATTTCTACAGTACATTTTCCCCATAATAAGGCAAATCCATGGTAGAATTATAAGGTAAGGCCGACTCGGAGAGGAATGGAGTAGAAAGCAGAATAAAGCGAGATAGATGTCAAAATCAGCTGTTCATCGCGAAGTTCTTTACGCTCACGTTTCGCAGTTGTTTTTAGTTTAAAACTGTTACAGGTTTTTTTTTTGCAATTTTAAGACTTATTTCACATTTCATAGTTTTTATTAAACTTTTTTTATTATATTTTCACTCAAATTAGCACAAATTGAAAACGCGCGACCGCACTGTTTGCAACTTGGAAACATAAAATATTTTCTTCATTTGCAATTTCTACGAAATTCGTCGTTTTGACATACATCTTCCTTCTCATTATCCACTCTTCTTTGACGCGTGAGAGCACTCAGCAAAGCGGCCCTACCCTATCATTGTATCATGGGCAAATCAAGAAATACTTTTTATTGAGCACTTTAAAATATTTTTGAGATGAATTTTTGAGGGGCTTAATAGCTTTCAACAACAACTGTTTTAAATAAAATTTCTTAGCCACATCAATATCTGTTTTATTGAAGTCTTCAGAGATGTTTACATTAATAGTATTCAAAAAAATCAGTTAATAATTTCCAAAATGTAACGGCACCTAAATTTTTAAATTCAGTAGTCGTATAGGAATGCAGAGGAACTAGATACTCGTAAAGAGCTAAGAGTCAAAGTAGCAAGAAAAAAATTTGCTTTAAATCATCAAATGAACTCAAATCTTAAAGCATAATGACTGTTACGATTTAGGCCATAATTTAGTTTTGCTGCTTAAGGCTTTTCGAGTGCTCTAGCTTTGGCCTTACATGAAGTTGGCAAAAGCACACAAGAGATTAGAAAGGCTGTGCATGATGGTTTTTTCTGCTGTTATATAACTGTTGCTAGTAGTGGCAGAGCATCTGCCAGATTGATTTGTGTATCCATCCAGTGGGTACAATTGTGTCCATCGCAAAGAGCAACAACCTGTTAACCCAGACACAATGTATTTGTTTTCTTCTTTTTTGTGCGCAACTGAAATAAAATGAGGCAAAACAATAAAAACCAACAGAAAAAAAGTCCTTCCTCATATCTATATCTGGCCCTAGTGCCACTAAAAGAGCTCTTCCCTGACTGCAGCTTAACTCGGATGCATCGCATAAATCAACGTGTTGATGACGTTTAACTGCTGTAGAAAATTTATTATGTGATCGAAGCTGTTATGGTCCATCCATGTTCAAATACCGTGTGAGATCTGAATCAAGTAGTTTTCCTTTCTTTTACTGTTTTATGCTGGCTGCAGGCTCATCTGTTAGTGACTTATTTATGCTGCCTGATAGTTTATGGAGTGTAAGTTTTTGTGCGCTTTTCTTGTTTAATCATGTTTAATAAATTTCTCATACTCGAGGGCTTAGATGAAGTAAGTAATGTGCACTTACGTTGAAATGTGGAAAACTAGGAAAGGATACCCCATCGAATTAAGCTGCTGTGTGTGGGAAATATGGAATTTTTCATTTGAGTGACTTTGTGTGGGAAAATTAGTAATCTATAAACAAGTATAAAACAAAGTCGCTTTTTATATCGGTTCACTTAATATTTCTAAAATACATAATGGATTTTCATGCTGTTTGTACCATTCTGTAGGTATTATTAGGTTGCACATTTGAATTAAATTGATAATAAAATTTACAATGAATTCTTTAAATAATACCGTTATCACAGAATGAGAAAAATTCATCAGAAATTCAAGGTTTTCACTATCGATGAAGACATTTTTTGTTTATATAAATAATGTTTTAGATTCTCTTTTGTCTAAAAGGTCAAAAAAGTACTAAGTTAAAATAAGTTTAATTATAATAAATTATTTTATTCCACTGGCTTACAGCCAAAATGTACAATGAGTGCCACTATCCATTCGAATGTAATATTTGTTGCTAATTCCAAAAGTATCACTCTTTATTTTTTTGTCACACCGTTGATTATAATTGCCACACAAATTAATGTGATTTTTGTTTTGTCGTTAATTCAATTCCGGATCACTTTCTCTGATGAGAATCTGACGAACAATAGTCGCCCATCAGTCTTTCGTCCTAAAATCCCTGGTAACGAATCTCAATTGCCTTCAGCTGCTGGTGAAATCTTTCCATATGTTTGTCATTATCGTCGCCGAGAAAAAAAAAATATTTCTGTGGCCGCCACGCACGGTAAAAGTGAAACTTTTACCATAAATGGAATTTCTGAAGATATTGCTAATTTATTTTATTAAAATCCCCTTCTTCAGTGCATGCAACTAAATGATGAAAAAGCAGTCTGCCTTCATACCAGTAGTAGTTGAAGAATTGTCTTTTTTCATAAAGCCAACTAGTATTTTCAACATGGCGATATCATGGGAAATATCAATTGCCCTTTTGTTTATGGACAGTTACTTAAAAGTTCATTATTAACGCACAGTTGCTTATCAAGAGGATTAATTATTTTAATTTGATGACTTAAGTAGTACCCATGATGTTCTATTTTTTTGTTAATTATATTTTTATTTATAAATATTAAAAAGATCGGAAAAACTGTGTCGGAAATAATGCAGTTTTCCTTTCCGTACTCGCATCGAACCGCGCACAATTCGACTGCAAGTTGAACGTGCTACCATCGCACCATTGCCTCACTTGCATCAAAGCGAACAAAATACGAACAAACCTGAAAGAAAGCAAAGTATATATCTTCCAATTTATTCCATAGGATTAATGCCAAAAACAATTTATTGCTTATCCAAAGTAATCATCAATCGATTATATAATTTGGGCTTTTTTCAATTTTTCTCAAAAACGAACAAAAACTGCCTGTATGATTGTAAATATTTTTAATTTAAAAAAAGCAAAAAATTTCAACTGCAGTTAGGCCCACTAAACCTTTGCTTCGTGGTCAGAAGCTCTGACTTATGCTACCGCGCATACTTGTTTGGGTTTATTTTACCGTGCCCACACAGTTAAAAATGTTGATGAGTTTTTTGATACAAGACTTGCATCGTAACTTATGTTGATTTGCGACGATATTTAATGCTAAATGATGCAGACATGTGTATATATAGAAGAAACTCCTACATTATCACAAAAATTGTGCTATTCCCACACGGCACAAAATCCGACTTCGATTTCGAAATTTTTAAATTTGCGAACAGTTCGCGATGATAATAATCGAAATCGATATCGATTACGATTCGAAAAAGATACGTTAGGCGGACGTAAAGGTTTCTTCGTAAACGAAGGTTTGCTTATGTTTTAAAAAATTATTCGCTTACAATTCCAAAGCGATCAACACAAAAGCGAAGATAATTATATTTTCTACTGTAAGGTGGATACTTTCGGATAACTTTTTTTGGCACTTTTCGACTTACTTTTATTATTACTGACGTGATAACACTGGTATGAAATAACTTTTGATTTTTGATCGACAATTAGCAAAAAATACGAAATTTTTCTTTGATAAAACTTCATTGCAAACGAACTATCGCCGGGTGGGTTACATATGCATTGACAAGTGTTAATTTTCTGCACAGCTCAAGAACTCAAGAAGAACTTGTAACCAGTATTTTGTGTGTTAAAATACCGCAGCATGCGAGTATTTTTTTGTTTTTATATAAATGTTTTTTAATATATATGGAAATTCACAGATCTAAGAATAAAACAAATTTTAGATTCAAAGTCGCATTCGTTAATATTGCAGCATGTGCAATCAATCTGAATTTATCAAAACTCATTTTGAAAAAAAAAGCTACGTTCAGATTCAATTTTTTAGACCGTACTGTACTTTCAGAGTATTGAACGAAAGTCTCAATTCAATCATAAAAGATAGAGAGAAGTACTGATTGTTGATTTAATATAAAGTATGAGCTACACAAATAAATATGTCTTCGTGGCCCAGTGGTTAGAATAGCCGGCTGTGGATACGAACGTACTGTGTTCAATCCTCAGTGGAAACAAAAATATAAAAAAAATTTTAAATATCAATTTCTTTCGTTTTTATACAACTAGTGCGGCGAATTGTTGTGTTGTTGTTTTCATAAGAAGCATTTCGTTACATTGGTTTTACCCCCATCTAGCTTGCCTTATTGTTGTATACGCGGCTATAAAAGTTTCACTTCAAAAACCTCACTGACCTTTTGAACAACCCATTACAAAACATGAAAAACGAGAAATGAACGACAAAAATTATTTATACTCGAATTAACTCCCGAGTCACAGCTCAACTTCAAAGTATTTTATAAGAACTTTAGCTTATTGGTATGCTTGTGAGCTTGTTAGTCAAGGATAATAAGAATCAATAAAGGCAGATAATTAAATGTTAATTACTTTTTATTGGTATGCATAAGATATGAGTAAAGAAATTCAAAATTGACAAAAGTCAAAATGTGGTGGGTCGATTAGATGTGATACATGCGAAGATCAGAAGCTAGATATGTTGTAAAATTTTGCCAAAAATTCCACTTGCATTAAAGTTGTTCATACGGCATATGAACAACAACAACAATAAAACAACAACAACAGCAATAATCAAGACTATTACAAAGACTACTCGTAGCTTTTGTGCAACAGTCGATGGTGATGCTGAGTCTGATGTTGATGATACAAAGTTGCGGCTGTTGTGTTGGTGTTTTAATAGATTTCAACGGAAAGTTAAATTATTCTGATAGATAGGTACTCGTACATATGTGCATAAGAAAAAATACGCTGTAGCAAGAACTTTTGCAGCGGGTACAGGGAGGGTCAGTTGCCCCATCTAGACTTATCAAAATATTCTTGACTTCAGCCCAAAAGAAAAAGGTTGTATATTCTTTTATTTTATGTGTAACATAATCATACAAATAATTGCATGATGTGCTTGTCATGTATTTCATTGGTATATAAATTAATGCATATTAGCTAAATTTGTAAACTTTAGTTTTAAAAAGGAATTATTTACAAAAGTATTGGTAAAAATGGAATTCTTTGTCAATTTATTAATCTTATTCTGTGATATTAAATCTTGTATCATTGCAAACAACTTAATTGATTTCTTCAAGAACTAAGTCAACATTAACGTATTTAAAATGAAAGCGACATGAGGAGCAGAACTTCTCTATAGAACTTATCTTTACCTAAAGATTATAATTGAACTTATAAGAAGTTGAACAATTTTTATAAGTTGAGTTAAGACTAACATCCATAGTTTTTAAGAACCTAGTATTAAAAATAACCCTAAAAACTAGACAAGTTGATTTGTTAAATTAATGCTAAATATCAGTTGATTCCAAAAATGAAAAATGAAAAATATGTAGCTTAAAATTCTTCATGATCTACAGCACTTGACTCTCAAGACTGTTTGCTTCATATCTTTTGGTTCTTACCTCACCTGAATATTCAAGAATACTCTAATAACAGGAACGCGTTCATAAAATAAAAAAAAAATAGAAAATCATGCATTCCGGGGTAAATAGCGAATATTTAAATAACTGAATATTCAAGAATACTCTAATAACAGGAACGCGTTCATAAAATAAAAAAAAAATAGAAAATCATGCATTCCGGGGTAAATAGCGGAAACTGTATTACAGAGAAGATGCATGTGATTCACAAGATCATATATATATAAGTAATTCACAAGATTATCTACATATATATAAGATTACATTTTTTTGACAATTTTTATGAGTTAATATCAGGTGTAGTAAAAAGAAAACCAGTATTGAAGTGAAACTTTTATAGCCATATACAACAATACGGCGAGCAAGATGGTGGGTAAAACCAATGTAACGAATTGGTTCTTATAGACGGATCGAAACGGAGTCTAGTGTCATCGTAGCGTGGCGAAACGCTGACAAACGGTGTAGCGATTATAATAATAGCGGCAGAAGAATTTGTTTTTTCTTTTTACAAAAATTTCTTATTTCACAACAAATTACATTAAATGTTCTTATTTTATTATTTTTAAGCATAAATGCAATCAAATTTTTTCAAAAATCCAATAAAAAAGATAAATGCAGAATAAATAAAAATACAGCAAAAGTCAATAAACGGAACGTGGCGGAGCGTGCCGCTCCGTTCCGGCTTATTATAAATGCTCACATAAGAAATTCATGCAATAGATCGCAAAGTGACATTTCTCAACGTTCTACAACGTTACGTTCCGTCTATTATAATCAGCCCTTTATGTAAGCAAAAACACAGCAATTCGCCGCACTAGTTGCAGAAAAAAATTTTGTATATTTTTGCTTCCACTGAGGATCGAACACAGTACGTTAGTATCCATAGCCGGCTGATCTAACCACTGGGCCACGTAGATATATTTACTTAAGTAGCTCATGCTTATGTTAAATCAACAATCCGTACTTCTCTCTTTTGTAATTGAATTGAGTCTTTCGTTCAATAATCTGAAAGTACAGTGCGGCCTAAAAATTTGAATCTAAACGTAGCATTTTTCATAACGTTAGCATACTTTAAGGCGTTTCTCAAATTGAGTTTTGATAAATTCAGATTGATTGCATTGATTGATTTGGAAATAGCACATGCTGCAATTATTAACGAATGCAACTGTAAATCTAAAATTTCTGTTATTCTTAGATGTGTAAATTTCCATATAAATATCGTATCTTTCATATAATTCAAATGTAGTTTCTAACTCAGATTTATATCGAAATAAAAAAATATTCGCATGCTGAGGTATTTTAACACACAAAATACTGGGTACAAGTTCTTCCATTACCAACTGAGCTGTCAGATTAGCTGCCATATGTTGGTCGAAACTGAAACATAAGAAGGATATGTTACTAAAATATTGTGCCCAAAATAAACACTTGTCAATGCATATGTAACCCACCAGGCGAAAGTTCGTTTTCAATGAACTTTTATCGAAGAAAAATTTCAAATGTTTTCCTAATTTGCGATCAAAAATCGAAAGATATTTCATAACAGTGTTATCGCGTCAGTAATAATAAAAGTAAGTCGGAAAGTGCCAAAAAAGTAATCCGAAAGTATCCACCTTACAGTAAAAAGTAGAAAATATCTTCGCATTTGTGTTGAAGATCTAATCGCTTTGGAATTGTAAACGAATAATTTTTCGAAACACAAGCGAACCTTCGTTTACGAAGTAATCGTTACGTCCTCAAAACGTATTTCGTATTTCGAATTGTAATCGAATTCGATTGTTATCACCGAGAGCTATTCGTAAATGTTTGAATTTTCAATATCAAAGTCGGATTTTGTGCCGTGTGGGAAATAGCAGAATTTTTGTGATAATGTTGGATTTTTTTCTATATATATACACGTGTGCATCATTAAGCATTTAATATCGTCGCAAATCAACATAAAATACGATGCAAGTCTGGTACCGAAAAACGCATTTACATTTTTAATTGTGTAGGCACGGTAAAATAAACCCAAACAAGTATGCGCAAGTAGAGCTTCTGACCACGAAGCAAAGGTTTAGTGGTCCTAACTTCAGTTGAAATTTTGTGCTTTTTTTAAATTAAAAATATTTACAATCTTACAGGCAGTTTTTGTTTGTTTTTGAGAAAAATTGAAAAAAACCCAAATTATATAATCGATTGATGATTACTTTGGATAAACCAATAAATTGTTTTTGGCATCAATCCTTTGAATTAACTGGAAGATCTATACTTACTTACTTTCAGGTTTGTTTGTATTTTGCTACCATTTGTGAGATGGTAGTACGTTCAACATGAAGTCGAACTGTACGCGGATCGATGCGAGTACGGAAAGGGAAAAGTGCATTATTCCCGACACAGGTTCTTCAACAAATTCTTTTCTTTTTAATATTTTTAAATAAAAATATAATTAACAAAAAATTAAACAGCAAGATCTGTCGTTTGTGCTATGAGGATCGAGCCTGGGATTACTTAAGTCATCAAATTAAAATAAAAGTACTAAAAGTAAATAAAAGTAACTGTGTCACCAAAGTAAAAAGAAAACTGTGATCTAATTCTGTTTGTGAATATGGAACATTTCAGTAATTTTCCACTAACAAAAGAGACAATTGATATTTCCCATGATATCACTATGTTGAAAATAATAGTTTGCTTTATGAAAAAAGACAGTTCTTGAACTACTACTAGTATGAAGGCAGACTGCTTTTAAACCATTTGGTTGCACTTATGTTAATATGAATGTTAATAAAATAAACTAGCAATCTTCCCAGAAATTCCATTTTTGGGTAAAAGTTTCACTTCTACCGTGCTTGGCGGCAACACACATATTTTTTGTTTTTCATGATGGTTTTTCAAAAGATGGCTTTATTAATCTGTATTTCGCTTTGTATAAGATCGATCGGGTTACGCTAGATAGTGTTGAAAATATAAGATTTCGTACTAAAAAACTTCTCAGAGTTTTTGTAATGGCTTGACTTAGTTTTTTCTGAGCGCGCGTCAAATATGGACAAAAGCAAAGAGAAAATATTCCATTTTTAACAGTTTTTTCTTTGATAGTGGCAAAAAGGCAAGACAGACGGCTTAAGATACGAAGAGTGTTTATAGTTCTTATACTGTAAAAGTCAATCACGCTCAATTTTAGTTTCGTCGATTCCATTCCGGATTTTTATATCAAAAATTAACCACACTCTGGAAGGCCTGTTGTCGAAAATATCTATAAAATCATCAAAATCGTCGAGTTCAACCGTCATGTAAACACTGTTTCGATTACCAAGCACCAAGTAATTACCACCTATTCCTGTCTATGGTAAATGATTATTCTGGTTAAGCATTCGCCTCTATATAAGCTTATGAAAATCGACACCTCCAGTATCTTTTTGTTCAATAGGGAAAAAAGATTCTATGAGAGAGGCATATTAAAATTACCTTCAAAATAGCAACAGGATCTTTTCAATTATGCTAAATAAAGCCTTCAATTTTATTTCTTTTTACTACACCTGATATTAATCAATGCGATTTCAATGAAGCATTTCAGTATAAAAGAGACATATCCTTTACTTAAAAAAAAATACATATATATAATACAGGGTTGTCCATATTCGAAGCGCCCATTTTATTTTTGCGCGGCTTGTGCGGCTTGTGTGTGGTGGCGCGCCGTCTTGTTGAAACCAGTAGTGCCTGATACGCTTTCGACGAACGATTGGCATGAAAAAATTGTTTATCATATCGCGATAACGCTCCTGATTGACAGTAACTCTGTGGCCATTATCATCTTCGAAAAAGAACGGCCCAATGAGCGTTTTAGCACAAACGCCGCACCAAACAGTGACTTTTTTTGGAATTGTTTTCTTGGAATGCGCACTTTTCACTTTATTTATTTTTTTGAAAGCACGTTGAGTTTTCACTATTGACTTGTTTTGTTGAATGTAAATTTCAACAATTTTAGAGCGTTCGCGTGGCGTGTACTGTTCCATTGTAAACATTTGCTTGGAATGACGCTTCAAACGCGGTATGTCATTAGTCGATTTGGCATCACCATCGATTGCCAGATGGGCGCTTCGAATATTGACAACCCTGTATAAGCTTTTAAAAAGATATATAATCAAAAACATTATATTAGCAAGAAATAAAATTAAATTTAAAAAAAAATACCGACCTGGCAAATATTAAAACTGGGAAAAGGGGGGTTTTTTAGCTAATCTTTTCAAATACATGAAGGATATTGATGCAAGGCCAAAAACGCTCCAAATATGCCGAAAATCGGAAAAATCAGAAAAATCGTAAGCGCCGAATTTGAACTGACAAAATTTGTATGAAATCTGATATTCAGCATAGTTTACAGTTTTCCGCACGATTTTGATGCGTAAATAGCGTCGAATACTTTCAGCAGCCAATTGTTACCATCTATCAAATATATAACAATATATTACAAATATTACAAATATTAAACCAAAGTTGCCACTTAACCCATTTCTTGCCAAAAGGTGCAAACTTACCCAAAAGTTTGGATATTTTTTAATATGCAATAAATGTAAGTTTTATTTGATGTTAATGCATAAAAACAATGTTTAATATTTTAGATTTCGTATTGCGAGTTCGAGTTAAGCATTCCCCCTGCAATATTCTCTCCCCCTACCAGATAAAAATATTAAATTTTTAATAAAATAAAAAATAATATTTTAAATGCCGGAAAATATTCGGCATTGCATGAATACCATTATTAATTTTTTTTTTTATGCGCAAATATGTGTTTTAATTTAATTAATAATTCTGTTCGGCCTTTCCTCTCTGTAGAGAATGGCAAGCCTCAGATAGTCAAACTGTCATGTAAAGCTTCTTGAGAACATGAGCCGTTCGGAGTTGGCATAAAACTTGTAGGGCCAGTTCTCGTTAATTTGTGTGTACTATAACATGCACAACACGCATTTAATAACACGCACAACGCAATTATCCTATGAATCTCGGGTAAAGTCCTTTCAAAAGCTGTAAAACTAATTCGTTTTTTCTTTTTCTTTTAAATATGTGTCGAGCGGTGTAATATGCGTATTATCCTTACATAATAGAACTCTATTGGTCGCAAGTAAACTTTTCATTTAGTTCTTTGCTCCTCCCTAGAAAAATTCTGTGGACGCCAATGTGAAGTAGCATCTGCTTAATTCACTCAAGCAGCTTTGGAATCACAGCGTTAGATGCTATACAAATAGATTGTCAGCGAACGATTCATTCTGGTTAGTATTCGATGTTTCGATGATACGATGATACCAACCAGTTTCTACCAAAAGTGAAAGGAAATTCATGTCGAATATTTATTAGATACGTTAAAGCATCAGCTGCTCAATGAGCCGCTATTGAATGGGGACATCAATTGTGATGGGTTCTATGTGCGTTATTCTTAGATTAGAAGGCAAACGTGGTTCACTTTAATATGTGACCGTAAATGCGCAAAAATGCCAATAGAAGGTCATCAAATAGAGGTTATGTCAAACGCATAAAATAACATGTTTGACATTGCGTTAGATTGTTAGCGTGTGTGAGTGTGTGCCTCATGTTTGTGCGTGCGTGACTTTTTTAAATAGCCTAACCAACCTTTTTCTGTTCGATTCTATTTTTATTTATAAAAAACTTTAAATAAATTTGAAATATGTATGTACATGTTGAAAATGTCATTCCCAATTGTTTATTGAAAAATTAAAAGCAGAGGAGCATCGAAATTGAACTTGATATTAGTTGAAGACATGAATTTTTAAAATGTCAATTTTATTTGTATATAAATTTATTCACAGTAATTGGCTGAAATTCAGTCAGTTGTAAAGATTGGTTTCAATAAACTACTAAAAATTTTAAAAATGATTTAGAGAACGACATACACACAACAGTAGTTCTTACAGGGTTCTCAATTTGTATGGTTTATTCACTTCCAAATTAAATTCCTCTTTTCCTCTCAGTTTATTAGTTTTCATAAAACAAATTTTATTATACTATTTTTCGGGAGGTTTTCAGAACTTGAAATCTACTTAAATTTAATCTCGATTTTACGTCATGCATCCTCCATAAATACAAAATCCGTTCTTTTATCCTTATTTTTGTTATGAGTAGCATTTATATTCAATATGGTTATTTTTTAATAAATGCTTTTCTGACAGTTCAAGGCATACAACTCATTGTTCTTTTCTTTCAAAACTACTAAGTTTTGATGGTGTGTAAGCATATTTTTGTAACAATCACGCATCTACTTTTGAGGCAAATGTTAGGTATATCATAAAAGTATCACAGCTGCATACCTTTGCATTTATAAGCTTTTTATAGTAAGCAACAGTATAATAAAGCAGCTTATACACTTAGTAGATTTGTTTTTTTTTTCTTTTATTTAGACTCCTGTCATCAATCATGTGGTTCCTCTGATGAACATACATGTGACGTCAGACATCATGTAAAGCATAGTACGTTATTTAATATTTTATCATGTCTGCACGCATTCTCGACCTGAATCTCACTCAAAGCTAAACGTATGAGGCATCAATCATATGCCGAAGAAAATAATTGCAAAGACCTTGTTTACCAAAATTATATTCACGTTCTTTTTTAATCGAACAACTCTTAAAAAAAATGTATATGCATAAACTTATAATTTTTTTTATTTAGGAATTGTGTACTATACATATAAAAATATGTTCGTCACAAGTCCACAAAATATGTGCGCCAAATGTCTACACGGTTAAAAATCTTAGAGTAATTCTTAAACCAATGGTAGGAATAATGTATTTTTTAAACCATTTTTTATTAGAAATAATACTTATCAAAATACTAGAAAATTTTTTAAACAAAGCTGTACTTAAATTTAATAAAGATGGAATAAAATTTGAACTTTAGTATCTACGGTTTAAAATTTAATACAAAATAACTTTAAAGTAATAAAATCGGTTTCAAAAACTAGTACAATTGGAATAGAATATGAATTAAGATAGCCATGATATTAGATTTAATACAACATGTATTACATTTTAAGCCATGCTGTACTATATTTCAATACTTTCCGTCTTAATTTTCAGATTGTTAAGACTCAAAACTCTTAAGATTCAGAGTTAATTTTTCGGTTGACAAAGCTTTATAAGACAATTTTTGTGAAACATTTTTTATTTGATTATTATTTTTATTATTATTTTTATTTTTTATTCAATCTATTTAAAAGGAATATAACAATGAGTAAAGAAATACACTTAAACTAACATAAGATTGACTCTCAAAAACTGCTTTCAGATGCCCAATTTGAGCATGTGTAAAAATGCAGCATGGTACACTTAAAGAATTAAATAAAAGTATTGTTGTGGGGCCAAAAAAATATATATATACGAAAAATCCCATATCAGATATGCAAAAAGATGACTTAATATATTAAATCAAAAATTTAATAAATTATATAACAAATAACAAACAAAAAAAAATAATAATAAAAAATTTCAAAAGATAATAACTTATACAAGTACAGAACTTGGAATATCGATAGTTTTGAAATCAAAATAAAACAGCCATAATTTTACCTCCTTAAGGAACAGAGTCACATGACGAATGCAGCGAACATTTGCCGGTAGCTTATTGAAAAGCCTGGGAGCAGTACAAGAATATGACAAGTTATGAGAGGGAATCTGAACAATGTGTTGGTTTATGTGTTGGATTATGACGCATAAGCAACGTTTACTACTTTCATTTCAATGATGGCGTTGAGTTCGAAACCTACAATAGGAGTTAATTTAAAAATTATAGCATAAAAGAAAAAATAAAAATAAATTATGTAAACAAAAGCAGTTTTGAGTTTATAGTACGCTATGGTTTAAAATCGAATACAACTTGTAATAAGGTTTTTAATCACATCGGGTATTGTATTTTAAACCCATGCGGGAATAAAACATAGTTTTAGTATCTGTCGTGGTTTAAATTTTAACCCTTAAATGCGCATGAACTCCGATTTTCATAAAAAAATGTGATATACAGGTTAAATATGAGAAAATAACCAGGTTTTACGAAAAAAAAATTTTTAAGAAGTTATTTAGAAAAACTTGTATCTTAAAAGAAACAATGAGCACTCACCCGCATCCTACTTTCAAAGAGAGATAAAATAACGCAATTTAAGTTTGAAAATATTTTTATTTATAAAAAATTATGCAAATCAATGTAAATAAGAACACAGAAAATGAAATACAAATACATAAAATATTAAATTTAGAATTATTACAAAAAATAAGGAAAGAACACAAAATTAAAAGTCTTTATATGTGATGATAATCATAGAAACAATTTTTTTCAGAGGTTAAACACAAATTTACTTTACATTTTGTGCAAAACATCTGTGTTTGTCCAGAGCTAGTCTAGTCTATGTCTAGACTGACCGCTTTACAGGCTTGCGAAACAGAAGTTGATTTCGTCAAATCAAGCAAATCCAACTGACCACAATCTACCTCTGTCCACAATCCCTGATCAATATTGCCATTAATCATTTCGAGAAATGAATTATGTATAGATGCATTTAGATCAATCTCATCATCAATCTCTTTGTCGGTATCATTTTCGTTGATAATCAAAGGCATGCTACCTGCTATTTGTAAATTTTCTATAATTTTATATTTTTTTTTTTTCTAATCGATTAGTTACCTGGAACTCATCAATATCAGAATTGCTATCATCGGTGCTATTATAAGTAATATCTTCGCTATTGCACAATAATTCGCACACTTCTTCGTCAGCCATCCTGACTCTACCAACCCTTGTATGACCTGACATGACTCTTTTAAAAATCAAGTTTTTAAAAATTTGTTAAAATTTTATACATGAATATTTCTAATGTATTAACCAAAGCTCAGTATTTTCTCAAAGACAGAGAACCTTTCTCTCCAAAGCATAAAATGTAAATGAAATTTAACATGAACCTTCTTCTTCAAAGCATAAAATAAAAATGAAATTGAACATGAATGCAGTGCAAAATAAGCGCAAACAAATTTAAAATTTGTGGATAAATGCTCCTTGTATCTTTAAAGATACAACCATTAAATGTCGCCTTTGGACTGGGTCTCGAAAGTAAATTATTTAAAAATTTTTTTTATCAATATGAGATACATTTTTTTCAATTACTACTCCGTTTTGAGATATTACACGGTAAATAATTGATTTTATTTAACTTTGCTCCATTCATATTTATACACTTTTATCATCAATTTAACGAACAATTTGACAAATTTTAACAAAAATGTATTTTTAAATAAAAGTTTTGGGTTTTCTAAACGCGTTTGTGCAGTTTTAAATATACTTTAACTTAAAATAAAGGCGTGGGAATTTTTTCAATGGTTGTATCTTTAAAGATACAGTGAGCATTTAAGGGTTAATACAATTTCGGTGTTGTCATATACACAGTATAGGATTTACTAAAATTTAGTCCAAGATTTTTAACCGAGTACATACAGGGCATTGTGCTTAATTTTTCAAAGTAAACTTAACAAAAAGAAGCGACATTTTTTTTGCTTCTATTAAAATATGGATTATTGACTCTCATTAATTTATACTTTAAGATTTGTTTTGATCGGTATCGCTCACATAACTAGACCCCAAAACGAAAGTTTAACTATCATGCGAAAATGTAAAAATTCCATAATCCTTTAACAAAATTGCGAAATAACTGAAACTTACACAAGCCAGATTTAATGTTAAAAATCCATCACGATCGAAACGCGCAACGGCCGGCCAAAAAACTTTCTCGAAAGTAGAGGGTGTTTTTTTTAGAGGTATAGAGGCATAGCTGTCAAACAGCATGCAAATATTTACACCGAAACAACATTAACAAATCGTAAAAATTTATTTCCAAAACTCGATTATATGGAAAACGATACATCGATTAACGTCTACGTTTACTCTTTACAATATTCATCTAATACGAGCCCATACTGCGCGTACCTATGAAGCCAACACAGCTGTAGAGGTGAGTGGAACCGAGGGACCCAAATTTATCGACTCGACACTGTTTTCAACAACTCGGTCCTTGCCTGTCCACTCATTAGTGAGCGTTACTGTCAATAGTGATTGCCACATTCCCCACGTTAATATCCATCGTCTAAGCGGGACGATGTAACTAGCTCTAGAGCGCGTGAAGCCATTAGTTGATTGGAACGAACTTTTGATGATCGCATAATATCAATAAATTGGCCTTGACTTTTTGCTAGGGAACGTCAAGTCACTGGTCCATGCTAACAAACCAGCTTAGACTGACCAGTTGGAAGCTAACCATCGGCGCGTTATTGGCGAGATAAATGACTTTTTATGTATGATATACACACCGAAATAAAAAGAAATAATTAAATCACTTAAGTCGGCTTGGGTAGAGAGAATTGTATGGGAATGCTTAATAAGCTTATGCTTATTCACCCAAGCAATTTATTGTTTTAAGCACTCAACTCTCTTTTTACACGGTATATACGTTCCTAAGTAAAACGTGTAAGAAAAAAATATGCATATGGCCGCCACGCCATGTTGTCTTTTTAGTGTAAACTAGCAGAAATTTTAGTATATACTTTTCCCAAAAATGGAATTTCTGGGAAGATTGCTAATTTATTTTATCAACACTCCCTCCTTCAGTGCAGCCAAATGGTTAAAAAGCCGTCTTATACCAGTATTAGTTCAAGTACTGTATTTTTTCATAAAGCCAACTAGTATATTCAACATAGTGATATCATGGGAAATATCAAGTGTTCCTTTTGTTTAAGGACAGTTACTGAAAAGTTTAATATTCACGTACAGAATTAAGTCACAGTTTTTTAAGAGGATTTTTATACCCAACGCGTACTGCGTAAGGGGTATATTAACTTTGTCATTCCGTTCGTAAAGCCAAGAAGGAGGCCTGGCAGGTATAAAAAAATATATATATTTTTGATGAGCATCACCTCCTGAGTCGATTTCCGTGTGTCCGTCTGTCTGTCCGTCTGTCCATCTGTCGACACGGTTACAGCCGTAATTTTAAGGCTATCGCGATGAAATTCAAAATAAAGGTTTATTTTTAAAAAAGAAAGATCTAGATCGAAAATGGGCCAAATCGGATGAAAACCACGCCTACCTCCCATACAAATTGTCTTTATTTTAACCGTAAAATGTTTTTAAAATCTACAAAAATTCAAGAAATGACTTGCAATTTGGCACGTACGCTTTGATCTTCAATTTAAGTCCTGGCTCTGAAATTGGGAAAAATCAGATGAAAACCACGCCTACCTCCCATACAAATTGTCTTTATTTTAAATGTTAAATCTCTTAAAAATCCACAAAAATTAAAGAAATGTTTTAAAATTTTGCACATAGGCTTTTATATTTAATATAAGCCACATCTATGATATATGGCAAAATAGAATGAAAACGACGCTTCCCATACAAAGAAGCTTTATTTTAAACGTAAAACTCTTAAAATCCACAAAAACTAAAGAAATGTCTTGAAATTTGACACTTATGCTTTGATATTCAATATAAATCCTCACTATGAAATTTGGAAAAATCGAATGAAAACCACGCCTACCTCCCATAAAAAGTGACTTTATTTTAACAGTAAAATCTCTTCAAAATCCACAAAAGTTAATGAAATGCCTTGAAATTTTGCATGTAAGGTTTGATCGTCAATATAAATCATAGCAATGAAATTTGGAAAATCGGACGAAAACCACGCCTACCACCCATACAAAGTGGCTTTATAGTAACCGTAAAACTCTTAGAAAGCTGCTCAAAATAGGAAAACTT
The DNA here is from genome assembly GCA_914767935.1 of Coremacera marginata. Classification (NCBI taxonomy): domain Eukaryota; kingdom Metazoa; phylum Arthropoda; class Insecta; order Diptera; family Sciomyzidae; genus Coremacera; species Coremacera marginata. Next base: position 230,486,562 of record OU612043.1, on the reverse strand, counting down.
TCGTTAATATATAAAACTGTATGTCATCGTGTATGTCGTTTCTATAGACTTCGAATACACTTCAATATGGCCGCGGGGGGGTATTTTAGCTTCGGTACCCGGCCGAAGCTCCATCCTTACTAGTTTTAAGTCCTATCGACGCGCAAATTACTACATTTTTAAAAATATTCAAGTTGCGAAAAGCGTCCGATTTGACATGGAATCTCCGATATACAGATAGAAAATTGTATTTAACTAAGAATCTTTAACCATTAAACATTTTGTTTAAGTATTTTTCTGTCAGATTTTGAAGCGTAGGCTTCTTACGCCTTTGCTTGAGTGCAACCCCAAAAACGACACTTTTTTTCGTCACCGTTTTCTTAGAATTGATGTTTATCTTTTGCTGCGTCCATTAAAACAAAAAAATGTAGTATTAAGTATTAAAAATACTTCTTGACCAGCCGAGGGAATCGAACTCGCACCACATCGATTGATAGTTCTATTCACTACCCGCCAATCTAAACACCTGTGTTACGCTGAATTATTGATTCAATATTAAATATAACTGAAGCTTTCTTGCAGCAGCTCACAATAATCTATTAATGGATAGAGGATGACGACAGCTTGTATTAAGTATTTATTTCAAATGTTATTTTAAATTTTCTGAATTTGAATTTAAAAGCTATTTTAGTAATAAAACAACATTGCGAAAAAGCTTCGCTCTCTCGTATGTGCAACCTGTTGTTTCTTTTCCATTCGAAATGATTTGTTTTATATCAATACACTTGTTAATTTCAAATTGAATAATTTATTTCAAAAATGTTTTTCAACCTTCTATATGTCATGCATTACCTTAATGGTTATCCATGTCATTATATCCGACCAAATAATTGCTGTCCACACTTCAGCATAAACTTTAATTTAGAGTAAGTAACATATTTTGCTTAGGACTTATCTTATAATTGCTTGTAATTTTTATTTTAAACTTAATTTTAAATTGCCTATACTTATACAATCACACTATTGTGGAATTTCTGCAAAAAGAAAATTGCTAATTTGCTTTACTTTGTTGTTAGCAGCACTTGTCTGAAAGGCGTTACTTGCCACATTTGCGCATTAGACACTATACAGCTGTAACGGTAATTACGAAGCAGACACTCCACAGACTGACAAACAGATACTAAAGTAATATGCAATAGATGCACCAACGCATCCATCGCATTCATCGTATTCAGCGACCTGCTGCCGAGCGGCCTGCCATGTCAAGCTATGAATTACCAACTACTTGCATTTGTTAGGCAAACAACCGCAGAAAAAACCTCATCCAAGGCAAATATTTTGGAACAGACCAAGTCAGACTTAGCCAAGCTAGACCCAGCCTTAGACGGTAGCGCGACACTCAACCAAGACGAATTGTGTTATAATGTTAATGTGATTACGTAAGCGGTGCAATGGCAGAAAAAAAGTGAGAGGATTCCCAGCAACTGTAGCCAAAGAGTTAGCCAGTCGTTGTGATTTGCTTGCAAAGTCAGTTACATCTCAATGTATTGATAGTCAGAATGCTTCCAAAAGGCATTTTTTTGGCTATTGAGATGCAGAGATGTAGATGCAGATAAATATGCGGATGCAAATACGGAGGCAGATGTAGAATTAGACATTAATAATACAGTGTTGTTGCGCATGCGCCACAAATTGCTGACTTCAAACTTTCGATGCAAAAGGTCGCCAGAATTGACAACATCCTAAACATCATCAGCGGCTTCATTATGCTTGTCCCTAAAATCTGCATTGAACACCATTATTATATTTTGCTCACTTTTATTTAAAAAAAAAATTTGTTTTTGATTGCTGCTTTAATATGAATTGTTGGGAGAAGATTTTACTGCATTATTATTGACACTTAAACATTTTATTGTGTTTTTGTTCAATGATACGTTTTGCACATTCACCAAATTGCGACATATTTTTAAGTGATTCTTGTGTCAAAGCAGGTTTGTAGCCAATATTTTCCGCAGGAGAGAGGATTTTGATAACAAAAATATAGTATATACTTTTTTAAGATGCTCAACAATGGGATATTTCTCCATGCCAAATTGAGCACTTTTATGAACCATGCATGATTCACTGACTTTTTATTCAATGAAGCCATTTTCATCTATTTACTTAAATACTCAAAGAAGATATATTTGTTTTGATTTTAACATATTGGAATTCATGATGGCATGGAGACATCAAAGACTAAACTAACGAAAAAAAAAGGAATTGGCCGTTTCAGCCCTCTAATGGGCTTTGACCGAGCTTCATATGATCAATTGTGTTGTATGGGCTGTGAAATGTTTGAATACAAATGATCGAGAACTGGACTTATTTACAAAGCTTAATGCCGACTCCGAAGGGCTCATGTTTTCAAGAAGATTTGCATGTCAGTTTTTTTTACTCTGTGTGGCTTGCCATTGTCTGCAGAGAGGTGATGGCCGACAAGAAAAATAAGTTAAATTGAGAAAACATTCTATGTCAGTAATCAATTAACGACCATATGCAGGGTGTCTCGCAATTGAGTGCAACTATTTACAGAGTTGAAAGGTTATGTCAAGCTAGGCAAAAAATTGTATGGGAGGGGAGGGAGGGAGGGAGGGTTTATTTTCACATTCTTAGGAGCTACAGAGTTAATTCATATTCCACGACTTTGATTCACGTTATTTTTTCTTGCAGAAAAACTAACAGAAAACTCATTCTGATAACTCATTGCATTTGATAAACATTTCTTCGTTGGTGAAAAGTTTTTAATTGGTTACATCTTCTTATTGTGGCAGGTAGTTTTTACATGAATTTACGTAAAGCTTTATCCTTAGCCAGGAAATTTAAAAACAAAATTATAGTTCCATCTTAAGCCTTTAAACTACACGGTCATATTCGAATTATGAATTTTAAAACTGATAAACACATCTGGACAAAAAAATGGTACATCCCCTAAAAAATGGTTTTTAATCAATATTTCATAGTTTAATTGAAAGTTAAAAATTTACTGCTACACAAGTTGTTCCGTTATTCACAGGCAATATATTTGCAGTGCAGTTTCCAATCTAAAATTTAGTTACCAAGCGATATATCACGAAGTAACAACGCGCTGTGGACGAAAAAATTGGTACACTTTCAGAAAAAAATTTTTTAAGTGCATTTAAAAGAGTTTTTCTTAGTGTGTTTTTATTCAAAAGTGTTGTTTTGAAATTTTTTTTTAAAGGTTTGTAAAATAATTTTAAATTTTGAAGCCTTCATAAAAGATTTTGGTATCTAGATGGGCCGCGGTGATCATTGTACACCCGAAGAAAAGCGGATTGCTATTGAGATGCGTGCTGGAGGAAATGGATATGGAACGATTGCCAAAATTCTTGGACGTTCCTGAAATGTTGTCGTGAATGCTTTAAAAAAAAAAAGTTGGAGAAAAACGTGGCAGAAAACGGAAAACCACACTAAACGATGACACCATCGCATTAATATAATGGCTAAAAAGGACCCTTTTATAGCTTCAAGAACAATAGCAGCAGAATTAGACAACAAAGTATCTTCACGGACTATTCGACG